>PVLA01001671.1:0-271959 GCA_004027455.1 Hydrochoerus hydrochaeris
AAGAGCTGACCCTTTGGAGGACAAAGCAGAGATGCTCAGAAGCTACAGACTCGCGGGGCAGCGGGGAGAGGGACTATCCAGGAGGCAAACTCACCCAGCATGATGGCGTCCACGGCTCCCCCAGGACAGAACTCGATCATGATCTGCAGAAAACACAAGGCGTAACAGATGAGCAGGGGCACTCTGCTCTACAGGGAGAGACCTCCACAGGCCATGGCCTCAGTGTGCTGGTCCCTAACCTGTCCCCTCCTCCTGCCAACCTGTCCCTAACCTCACAGGTGGTTCTGACACCAAGCCTGGGTGCTTCCTGTTTCTGAAAAAGAGAAACCAACCTGCTACAGAAGGGCCTTCCCCACCAGACTTGCACCTTGCTTCCTGCCAGCCTGACCCCTCTGGGCCACCTGCCAGCTGCCCTGCTTTCCATGCTCCACGCCCATGGCCCTGGAGACCACCTTCCCTGCCCTCATCCACAGCAGCCACATCTCACAGCACCCCGAACCCCTCTCTCTTCCTCACCACTTTCCAAAGCCCGAGCTCGCCCTGCCTCAGAGCATCAGGGCATCCAGGTCTTTAAGGTCAGGTCAGGAGAACCATATTAGTGTTTCCTGAGATCCGCAACGCGCCACGTTGGATCTTGGGGTGCTGGGAAAACAGGCAGCAGCCAGCATGCCACTCTGGTAAGTGGCTGTGGCTTGGCAGGCCGCAGCCGCCCCAGGGCAAGAACCGTATCAGCATTTCCTGAGATCTGCAACGTGCCATGTTGGACCTCAGGGCACTGGAAAAACGGGCAGCCAGTTCACCCCTCTGGTGGGCGGCTGTGAGCCTACTGGGGCGCAGGCTAAGAATCGAACATCCATGTGCACCCCCGCCCCCAGCAAGTGAGAGCCGGAGATCTGAGCATGTCTTTCGTCGAGTTTAACTATGTTTGATATAGCAAATAAGGGGGATTTTCTTCTGCCATCTCTTTGAGGGCAAATATTTTTATCTCTCTTTTGCTCTGTTTTGATCAATGGTATTGCTCTATTCAATATTCTGTTCTTGTAATTTTGGTATTTCCTTCGATATTGCTCAGCCTGATTGAAGGAACAACTATTGTGAGGAAGACCAGATGTACCACTGTGCCTATTGCTGTTGTCCCAGTGCCCTGCTGTGAGGTTCTGGGCCAATTTCACTGCACTGCCTCAGTTGGCTATGTCCTGTCTTGTTCTGCTGTATTTTACTACCTTCAAAATAAAATAAAAAATAATAAGAAGAAAAAATTAAAACAAAAGTAAATAACAACAACAAAACAGATCAGCAAGGTACTGAGTAACCTGAAACATGATATAGCTAAACAGATAACAGACTTAAAAAGCAAAAGGAGGAAAAGCAGGTGCTCTAAAGGATATAACTGCATGTATATTTAAGGGTGTGGGATTGATAAATTATGTTGCTAAGTTTTTGTTGGATCAGAGAACGGAGCTGTTTGCAGCCTCACTGTTTGAATGTCCACTTTGTATGCTTTGATTTTGTAACTTGAATAACTACATCCAGGAAGACAATATGTAATGTATCAACTAGTGATTTCTTACTGTTCATTTTTTTTTTGAAATTCTGTATTGTTTCTATCCTTTTTTTCTGTTTTGCTTTATTTTTTCCCCTTTCTTTAAATAAAATTTTTTTAAAAGGTCAGCTCAGATGGGGAAACTGAGGCTCGAAAAGGGGGTAGAACTGGCCAAGGCCACAGATTATTTGGAGGCAGATCATGGACTGGAAAGCAGGTGTCTTAACCCCTAGGACACTAGTTTATTCATTCCCTCTTTGAGGCATGCATCCACCATAACCTCCTGCACACCTAGTGGGAGGTGGGCCCTGGGAGAACCACTGCTCCTGGGCCCTTTAAGGGCTCCCAGCCTAGTGCCAGGGCCAGAAAAGCACAAATCTAGTAAAAACCACAGCAGGTAGTGACCCCGATTCCTCCCTCCCCGGCTGTCTCACTGTCAGTCTGCTCTTCACTTTCTTCTGACACACTCAAGCTCATGTCTGTGAAAGCTCATGTCCGTGTACAGATGCTTGCCCATCTCGCCCGAATGAGGGACAGCAGCACACCCTTCAAGTCACTCCCAGATCACTTCCCAGCCCCGCCGCTCAGCACAGCCAAGGCCCAGAGCCACTGCCTGTGGGGTGGCCAAGAAGGCCACTCTCTGTAAACAGGAAAGCAGCCCTTGACCCTGATCCAGTGGGACCCACGCCAGCTCTCCAGACCCGGGCTGAGCAACAGTAAGGTGTGGGTGACACATCACAACTTTCCCGGGAATGACAAGCATCTACAAGCCCACCAGGGTGCCTGGTTCCCAACTGGGGCACAGTCAACAAGAACTTCCTGAGCTCAGGGACCTGTAGGATTTTTTGTTTCTGGTCTGTTTTTTGAGATTCCAGGAAAGTCACACCTCTGCTTCTCTCCCAGGAAAATGCAAATAGATACCAATGTGAGTGCATAATTCTACGGCCACTGAATCCTTGGGCAGCCCGCAGTGCCACCACCAGAGCCAGGGCAGGAGCAGTGCCTGGCTAACTACATCTCACACCCGTCTACCCTCAGCCCCTACCAACCGTCTCTGTCGCACGGGCCCCCATCATGGACCTGTAGGATTTTCTGCTACGACCGGATTGGGTGCTGCCTGCAGTGTACAAGAGACAGCTCTGAGGAACGGCGGGTTCATAACAGGGTCTGGCCCTGCCCTCCTCTCTGACAGAGCATCACCCAAAAGGAAACAGTAGCAGACTTAGGTTCAGTTATAGCAGCGCCTCTCCACTGACTATGTGATTTTAGGTAAGTCAGTCTCCCTGAGCCTCAGTTTCCTCCTCTGTAAAATAGCACTAATTTTTTTTTCTTTTTTTCTTTTTTGAGCCAGGGTCTCACTCTGTAGTCCAGGCCAGCCCCATCTCGAGATGCTCTTCCTGCCTCAGCCTCCCAAGTGCTGGGATTACACGTGTGCACTGCCACACCTGGCCCAAAACAGCACTCACAAACTCTGCCTCCACCTTCAAGACAATTAAATGAGATTCCTGGCGTAAAAGCCACACTATTAATACATACTTATTGGCTCTCTAGCAAATGTGACACTTTTCAGCAGAAAAACGTCATACTCAGATCATGTTACTCAGGCTGCCCACAAAAATATGCCTTCCCAGAACTATAGTTTATCAACACACCCTCAGTAGCTATGAAGAGCCAGTGTGAGATGTGGTCACACCCAGGCGGGTCCTGCATCTTCCAGTGAAACCATCCCTTGCACAACACTGTTTGTTACCCAAGGAACCCACAACTCGCCTCTCCCAGGTCAGGACTAGGAAAGCTCGCGTGTTCTGCAAATCTGGTTCATTTCCTCTGCTGAAGTTCGAGAGCTCCATGAACCCTTTTATTTTTCTTTTTGCTTTGGCTGCTGGGAAGCTCTGAGTTAAGTAAGCCTCCTCAGCTTTGGTTTAATTCTCCCACCCTACTCACTGCTTTCAGTTTTCATAGGTCTGGGGGATTCAGTCTTCAGCTGGTGGCATCAGGCCGCAGGGGATTCGTATTATAAATCTGTCAGGACCGGGTATGGTATGCACAACCGTAATCCCAGCACTTGGGGACACAGAAGGATCGCAATGAGGTTGAGGCCAGCCTGGGGTACATAGTGAGTTCAAGCCCAGCCTGGACTGCAAAGAAGACCCTGGCTCAAAATATAAATACATAAAAATAAATAAAGTAAAAAATAAATCTGTCAGAAATACACGGGGTTTAGTGACTAAAGTGCTAATCCCAATAGTAAACAATCAGACAGTCACTGCCCTCCATCTCTCTGGGTTCTGCATCCAGGGATTCAATCAACTTCACACTGAATATTCTTGAAGAAGTGCAGCAGTACTAAACATATAGTTATTTGTTCTTGTCACTGTTCCCTAAATGATACAGTGTAACAACTGAACTGACACAGCATGTCCACTGTGTTAGGTGTCAGAAGTAATCTGGAGACGGTCCCAGCTGCACAGGAGGACTGCGTAGTGACATAAACCCTGTGCCGTGTCACGTGTCTGCAGACTTTGGTATCCACAGGGTTCCTGGAGCCAACCTCCCCATACAGGAAGAGGAGACCATGACAGTGCTAATAATAAATGCAAACAAAATAATCTCAGTGCCTTAGGAGGTTAATAAATATACACAGGAGAAGAGAGAAGGGGATCATGTGCATCCACAGGAGTACTACATTTTGCATCTTTTATTCAATCAAAACGTGTCATAAAACGTTTATCAGAAATGAACTTTTTTTTAATGGAAAAAGACTATTCTGTTGGACACGGTGGCACAGCCTGTAATCCAGGCACTCTGGGAGACTGAGGCAGGAGGATTGCAAGTTCAAGCCCAGCTCACACAATTTAGCAAGCTCCCATGTCAACATAAAAAAATATAAAAGGGCTGGAGATGCAGCTTGATGTCAAGGCTGTGGGTCCCCTGCACCACAAAAAGAAGGAAGGAAAGAAGATGAAAAAGAGAAAAAAGACAGGACTGGCTGGAAATAATGTCCGGCTGCAGTCCCTGTGAAGAGGGCCTGGCTGCTCACAGTGCTGTTACCACAGCTCTTTGGACACAGGCTCCTGAGGACCAGCTCAAGTACAGCTGTCACCAGCTCCCAGCACCAAGGTCTGGTTCCTGAACCAGCCAAGGCACCAAGCAACCTAACTTTTTTTTTTTTGGTACCAGGATCAAACTCACGACCACACAATTGCCAGGTGGTACTTACACCACTGAGCTAAATCTCAGCCCTGCAACCTAAGTTCTAAGTGGCTCAGGGTTTTCTCCAGACCTAGGGACCTGAAGTTTGGGATGGGTTTAATGTATCCGCAAATAGCAACTGAGTCTCCACCAAGGGCCCACATTGCTATGCACAATAAGGGTCCATTAAAGTAGCATTCAATCAACAAACACTGTCTGAGCTCTTAGTCCGTGTCAAGCCCAGAGACTGAGAACCCAGGACAAATGTGACAGGCTCTTGCCTAAGACCAGAGGCACAGCGGGGTGCAGAGAGGAGTGCAGCCCCCAGGGACCACGCTACCAGGAGCCTGAAGAGGCCTCCCAGGAGAGGTGACCTTCGGGCTGGGTTACGAAGGGAGAATTCTGCTAATGAAGGCTGAGGACATTGCAGACAGAACACAGCAAGGGCAGAAGCAGGGCATCACGGGAGAAGGTGGCAGGTGGGCAGCGTGAAGCATTCGCTCCATGGGGTTCAGGAGGGTGGGAGCAGAGCAGGCTGGAAGTCGGGAACTAGAGCCTCAACATTTCAAAGTATGAGCCCCTGAGAGAGGTGTGTGTGTGTGTGTGTGTGTGTAGATGTGCACAGGAGTTAAGTGAACAGGTCTCTGCTTCAGAACAATCCCTCTAGATAGGGACTCTTTGGAGGCAGGAAAAGAAAGGCAGGAGTGGATTTTCAGCAGGAGAGAGGGAGGGTGCTTCATCAGGCCTGCTGCCCCCCACTCCAACATGGCATTTCTTCCTTCCCCATTGTGAAAAAACCATGTGACCTTGCTGGGATTCATCCCATCTCTGGCAAGAGGGAGAGAGAGAGGGGAGAGGAGGGGAAGAAGAGCGTGCATGCTTCATGGTTTCACTCTAGAGGCAGCTGGAAAACACGGCCCCAATGGTTTCAGGCAGCCATCTTGCAGCCACGAGGGAAACCAATATGAAAGCAAAACTGATGTACACAGGACACAAAGAACCAGCAAACAGAGATGAAGCCCTGCTCACACCCTACCTCCTTACTGGCTTTTCAGATAAAATGATACATTTCTCTGGTTGTCTAGGTTAGCCTGACTGAGGTGTGCTATTACTGGTTACCAAGAACGCAAGACATGTGGAATACGAATTAGGGCCCTGGGAGAGGAGGAGGAGGAGGCCAGCTTGACGGCCAAGTAAGCACCTCCTAGCAGCACCCGGAGAGCGAGTCCGCTCTCCGGCTGGTACCGGGTGAAAATGCTACCCCGTGGCTCTCAAATTCTCGTGTGTGGCACACCCGCCTGGTGAGCACGTCACCACCGACCCTGCGCGATGCCCTGGCCACAGGCAGGGCCCATGAGTCTGCATTTCTCCCTGTGCTCAGCTGCTGCCGGGCTCCCCAGAACACACTTGGGAGCTACTGCGGGATGGAGATTCTCAGCTGGGCGGAGGCCTCCCCAGGCCACACCTCTGTTGTCCCGCGCAAGACCAGTGTGACACCATGGCAGGGACACCTGTGGTAAAATGACACGGGGACTGTCTATCTGAGGCTCCTGTGTTGAAGCTCCACATCTCCCCCGGGCCTGGGGATCTGCATGGTGACACACTGTGCTGGAGATGCTTCAACTAATAGCTGTGTGCATTTACTGAGTCTCCCAGCTGGAAAAAACCAAAACAACACAAAACACAAAAACCCTTGGGGGCCTGTGAGAATACAAGGCTAAGTGGGGGTTAGTGAAGGTCAGATAAATAGAAATACCATCAAGTACCACAACGGAAGAAAAATGACACACTGGGCTCCATCAACATTAAAAATGATTTTGCATCAAAGGATATTAGCAAGGCTGGATGTGATGGTGCACACCTGTGATACTGGGAGGCTGAAGCAGGAAGGTCAGCGTGAGTTAGAGGCCAGCCTGGACCACACAGCGAGACTGTGTATCAAAAACTAACAAATAAAATCTAGGTAAAACACAGGGAAAAAGCTTCCTGACATTAGTCCTAAAAAACAGCATAAGCAAAAAAACCAAAAATAAACAAACAAGCTGACATCAAATTCAAATGCTTCTGTACAGAAAAGAAAACAAGAGTGAAAAGACAATCTACAAAATAGAAAGAAAGCAGGCGTGGTGGTGGACACCTGTAACCTCAGTACTCTGCAAGGCCAAAGCAGGAGGACTGCAAGTTCTAGCTCAGGCTGGGCAACTGATGAACTCAGCAAGACCCTGTCTTAGAAAGAAAACAAACAACCAAAAGCGGGCTGAAGATACAGCCCAGTGTGATAGCACCGGGTTCCATCCCAGCACCGGAAAAATGGTAAACTATACATTTAATAAGAGGTTTATTTCTAAAATACATAAGGAACTCCTATAACTCAACATCAAAAACCAACAAACAAAAACTAAAATCCCAACAGGAATGGACATTTCTTCAAGGAAGACATCCAACTGGTGTCTCGAATACCTGAGAAGATACACACCACTGAATCACCAGGGAGACCCACCCCAAAACACCGAGAACCAGTACCGCCTCACACCTGTCGCCTCACACATGTCGGAGCAGCTGTCATCAAAAAGATAGGACACCAGGTGCTGGGGAGGGTTCTGCGACAGTGTCCCTCATACACCGCTAGGAGAAGACGGAGCGGTGCAGCTGCTAGACAGAGCGGTTCGTCAAAACATTTAAAGTAGAACACAGGGTCCTGCAGTCCCGTGTCATGCATTTATCTAAAAGAATTGAAGACAAAATCCCAATGGGCTGGCAGCACTGCCACATTCACTGCAGCGTTACTCAGCAGAGCCAACACAGGAAAGCAACCTCAGCGTCCACAGAGCGGTGCACACAGTGAGGGCGGTCTGCGCAGACAATGGAATATTACCTAGCCTTTCCAAAGGAGAAAATTCTCCCATATGGAACAATCTGGATAAACTTGCGGACCCTGCACTAGCTGACGTAAACCACATACAAAAGGTCAAACAAGACGATGGTATTAATACGGGGTATTTTAAATTGTCCCATTCATGGAACCCAAGCGTGGGGTGGGGGCGGGTTACTAATTAACAAGCACAGAGTTTCAGTTAAGCAAGATGAATAAGCTCTAGAGCGCTCCCGCCCCACACCATAACAAGAGTCAACAAAAAAAGTATGGTAGGCTTCAAAATTTGCTAAGAGGGTAGATCTCAGGGGAAGTGTTTGTAGCACACTAACCTTCTTGCACTTTATGCTCAGCTACACCGCGAGCCCCTCTTATTTTTAGAGACAGGATATCACTAAGTTGTCCAGGCTGGGCTGCAATTTACAAGCCACCTGCCTCCCCTGGGATTAGCGGCGTGCACCACCAAACCAGCTCTAAAATAAATCATTAAAAGAGAGAAACAGGTGACTCTACCTGAGCTTGGATACAAGAAGCAGCTCTGGTAAGAGGGGGGCCGTGCTTTTTCTGGACCCATGTCACAGTCGGGTCCTCGGCACAGCTGGTTTCCCACCTCAGCAGGAGCTCCTGTTTCCCTAGTGACCTACACACACACACACACACACACACACACACACACACACACACACACAGATCACCCACAGGGGACTGTGGCAGCAGCCTGGTGGTCAGCTTCTTCTCTGGCTGGAGGCCAAAGGAAACTGGAAACCTGAGTTGACCACCATTCGCCCTGAGTTCCAGTTAAACAGCTGTCACTGTGCAGTGTACCAGTTGGGGCCTTGCTACGTGATCCTGTGGGCTATGTCACCTCTCTGGTCATCTGCGAATCAGTGAGTGTGTCCACTAGCACCTGCCTGCACCAGGCACTGTGTCGGCCCCTGCCTTCCCTGGGGCTCCCTCCCAGGATGCCAGTGTACTCATTAAGCAGACGGCGCCCAGAGCCCAGCACTGTGCCGGCTCAGCTCCAGCCTAGGAGCAAGGCTCTGCCTCGCCACCCTGGCACTGCCCACCAGCCTGAGTGGTGAAAAGAAGAACCAGCCTGGTAGATGCTTTGAACTGACAGAGCCAGAATCTGAAAATCTCTCTCCTCTACCAGATCAGCCCTTTAGATCCAAGCTGCTGTCTGCGCCTGGCTGGTTTCCCCCTTTCTATGTAGCACACAAAGCGAGCAGGGGCTGCCCTTCCATGGTCTCGTTCCACGCCCTTCAACACGCCATGTCGCATTAGCACGGGGAGTTACCTGGTTAGTTAATCTGGGCCAGCCTCAATATCCCCATTCGTGATACCTAACAATCTGAGAACTCACTCCACACCAGGCTTCATTCAAAGTGCTTTCCAGGGATTATTTCATGCTTGCGATTTGAGAGAAGTATCTGCAAAGCACCTGTACCTCACCGGGCTCACTGTGAGGGCTAACAGGAACTTAGGGCATTGCCCCATATGCAGTAAGTACATGCTAAGTACATGGAACCAATTATTATCAATAGTATGATTATTTTATTCCCATTTTACACACAGGGAAACTAAAGCTCAGAAAAATTAAGACCAACTAATAAGTAGCAGTGCTGGGACTACAACTGGGAGCCCAGTGGGTTCCAAGCGTGGGTTCTGTTTATTGCCCCAGCAGGAGAGATCCAGTGAGTGTCCCTTTGCCCCTCCTCGTCCCTCAAGGAAGAAGCCATGAAAAAGCTTGAGTCACAGGCCAGGGATGGGGGGAGAAAAAGGGTGCCTGTGTCTCCCTGCTCCAGCCTGCCCTGGGCCCTCGCAGACCACAGGCACATACCAAAGAGGCTTGCTCACCCTGAGATAAGGGGGCCAGGATGACCCAGGCCAGATAACTAACGGAGGCTTGGACTGCCCCCCAACCCCTCCACCCGGTTTAGGCATTAACTTTTACAGCCTGCAGGCTGCAAGGACAAGCAGGATCGAGCAGCACTGCCCCAGCCCTGGCCGACCCCAAGAGATACCCAAGACCCATGCAGCTCAGAGATGAGACATCCACACCACCGACCATGCAGTGACATGGGCCGCAGTCCTCTCACCTCCCTGTTCTTTCCTACAGCCAAAGTATACAATAGCACTCAATCAATACATGCTAGCCAAGCCCCTGGAACTAAAATTAAATAAGTCACACCCAGGAGGTGAGGACACAGTCACAGATCTGCCACCTTCCTTCCGGGAACTGTCATACCCTCTTCCTGCTTTGACTGTCTACCGTTTTGGCAGAGCTTTCTACACCTGTGATGTCACTGGCAACGCGGACATTTGAGGGTTCAAAATGACTAAAGTCACTTTATTAATGAATAAGCAATTTATATCAGTAAGTCCATTCATACTAACCATTCACAGAGCCTCGATCTACCCGTCCCCCACCATCTGTGTGGGATTAGACCTGACACCTCCTGCAGACACCAAAATCCACAAATGCCTGGGCTCCATATAATATGGAGCAGTATCTGAATGCAAGCTATGCACATCCTCCTATGTACAGAAACTCATCTTTAGTCAACATGTGACACCTCACATAAGCTAACTGCTATGTAAATAATGGCTATACTGTGTCACTTATGGACTAATGACAGGGAAAAAGTGCATAAACATTCAGACAGGTGCAGTGGAGAACTCGCAGAGACAGGGGCCAACTGTCCATAATCAGTGTTTGCTGGATGAATGAATAAGTATTTCAGCGGCCATAAAATGTCCCAAAAATTAGGGCAGAATGGCCAAAAAGTGACTAACACAGCTGACAGCCAGATTCTGTACGGAAAGCTGGACAAAAGAATGCCAGCCCCTCCCTTGACTGCCACCCACAGGAGGAGAGACGATGGTTGCCATTTTAGTGCATACCCAGCCTTGTGCCAAGCATTCTAGAACATTCCTTTACTTCATCCCACTTTTGCAGATGAGGACCCCAAAGTCATACTTTGGGTCATATGGGGTGGAGGGGCATCCCTCAAGCTACTCAACTCGTAAGGGACAGACCCATGGTGTAAACTTAGATCTGTTGACTCAAGACACAAAGATGGTGGAACCATTACAGACAGCTACATTAGGTAGAAATATTGCAGGCAGTCAGACAAGGTTAGGCCCTCGAAGGAGACGGTGCAGAAGACAAGAACACATTACAACTGTGGCTAGAGGCACATTTGTTGAAGGCCAGGCCTCCAGGTATAAATGGAATGACCAGACCTACATGCCTGCCTGAGGGATAAATGATATACTATAATCAATATTACTGGATCCAACAAAGTCTAGATAGGCATCAGTCACCAGGTGGGTGACCAGGACCTCCTGACTCATCTCTTCTAAAAAAAGGTTCTGTTCTTTCCATGTAAACTTCCTATGTGACTGGTTTTCCCATTGGATCAATATCACCTAAGTGATTATACTTTTTATTGGTACAGTTTAAGGTTACATAATGATCACATTCATCATAGTGAACTGGTACCTGTACAATCTGATTCCCCCCACCCATTCTCCCACCCTCTTTCAACCCCTCTTCCTTTTCCTGTTTACAAAAGCTGCTGGGCATGGTAGTGCACACCTATAATCCTAGCACTCAGGAGGCCGAGGCAGGATCACTGTGTTTGAGTCCTGCCTGGGCTACCTAAGTGAGCTCAAGGTCACTCTGGACTACACAGCAAGACACTGTCTCAAAAATCAAACCAACAACAACAACTTTACTTTCATTTTTTCCTTCTCATTCTTTTCCTCTTCCCTCCCTTCCTTTCCACCCTTACCATTTCTTCCTATTTCACAGTATGTTATACTTTTTGGTCTTATTTACACTTCCGGTTTCTCACCCCAGAGAAACAATGCAGTATTTACATATTATACTTGTAATCTTATTGGCTGATCATAGTTTGTCCTATATTGTACCCATACCTCATGATTGTGCTCTAGAAAGCTTCTTCAGAGAAGGGGGTTCTTTGGCAACCCCTCCTGTTTCTCAGGAGCTAACTCTCCCAGTAAAGTTTTCTTACTCTAAACCTCTACTGTCCTTTAGAATTCATTCTTCAATTTTGGGGAATATAAACTCAGCAGATCTGGTATCTAGCAGGTTGGGAATAAAATATTTCCCCTATATCCTTTGGAGGTCCTATATCATTTAAAGGACCTATATCAGAACCATGTAGCCATGGGCAAACCGCTTTCTTTCTCTGGACTTATTTCTTCCTGTGGACCTAGGCAGGGGCTACAGTCGGGCCCCAGTCCTCCTGCACAGACAGACTCCCCAGAGCATGGGCCAGAGCCCTCCCCAGCCTCAAGCCCCTCATCTATGCAGAAGGCAGAAGTTTCTGGTTACTCAATCAGAGCCTGCAGAAGGAAGTCCAAGAGGCTGCCTCCAAAAAATACAAGAGTTAACACAAAACTGTCCCAGTTTGTCAGCTGCCTGTCCCTGTAGGTGGAGTCGCAGAAGCTCCCCACCTCAGAGGCCCTGCCAGACAATGCAACCATTGAGCAGACAGCCCACACCCTCAGGGCCTCCCAGGAACGTGGCCTTGGCCGGCATCACTGGCCCCACCCACCTGGGTCACCCAGAGCCTGGGGAAGGAGCCTGCAAGGACAGGGCAGGCACAGAAGGCAGGGCCCTGGGGCAGGGGTGGTGTTGGGATTCCAAGTCTCGGCCAGCAGTGTGTGAATGGCTCGGTCAGGAAAGAGGGAAGGCATTCCTGTGAGCTGGGTAGTCTATCCAGCGCTCCTGCCCCTGGGGTAGGGATTTCAAGGAGGCTCCACCCCAGAGGTCCTTGCCCAAGTCCCAAGGCATCTCTGGGATGGAAATGAGGTACTCAAATTCCAGGGGGGCCTAACTCTTTCTAGGCCTCTCTAGTCCAGAGGTCAGGAGTGCACCCTTCAAGGGTGAAATCTCTGGAGCTTGAGTCCCTGGCAAGGTCCAGGAAATGCCAGGATTGGGGTTGCAGTCAGATTCTGGACCGATGCAAACTGGAGAAAAAGGCAACCCCAGATGTGCACCAGCAGTTTGGCCATCTGAACATCTGGCCGGCTAACATCTGAGAGCCTGCTCTGCCATGCACAGTGCCAGACACAGAGGAGAATGGGCTGGGGCCGTGGGCCTGCCCTGGGGGGCATGGCCCCTGAGGGGAGGGGTTGGTAGAGGGATTCACAAACACCTAAGACTCAGGATGTGCAGGGTCGGAGGCAAACAGAACAGCTGCTAGAAGAGCTCCCTGGTAGGAGATGACATTTTCAACTAACATTATTAAAAGTTCCACAATATTGGCCGGCCAGTCCTCGAGGGACAGGTAGGACTGGAACCAAGGCAGAGGAAGCAGCAGTGAGGACGGCAGGCAGTGCAGGAACAGCCCTGTAGTCCTGCCCGGAGGTTCGGGCAGGTGTTCGAGTCTTGCTACAGCCCCACAGGTGACCCCAGCCTTGCCTGGCTCACCCCCAGTGACTTTGCAGAGCCGAAGCACCAGACAGAACGCTAAGGTGGACACAGGCTCTCGACTGTGGCGCCCATCACACCTGGGCTCCACTGTGGTCTAACATGCACGCCGAGAACGACCTCGGAACAAGAAAAGTCAGAGACCCAAGCTTCAGTTTGCTCCTCTGTTAAGCAGTCCCCCTCTGTCACAGTCACATGGGATGACACAGGGGTCATCCAGGGCTGGCTACCTGTCTTCTAGAGAGTCCGCCATGACCACTTGTCACACAGAACCATATCTATCTCCATGAGGGACACACACTGACCAGCTCCCGTCCAGAGACAAGCCTCCGGTACCAGAGCCAGCTTCGCGGAAGGCAAAGGAACCAGGGTGACTTGGACAAGTCCTCAGCTTCGGGGGCTGGTGACGGTAATGCTGGCGGACACGCACCTCCAGCCTCCATCTGTTGGGAGCACGTGTGCTAGTTCTGCTGTTGTCTCCCTGGTACCCCTTAGACAGTAAAGTCTGGGAGACAGACCTTGGTGCCAGTTCCTAAATCTATGGCATACGGTAGGTGCTCACCAAAGGTGAGTCAGCCATGCCTGCCCTGCATGCTTGAAGAACGTCACAGCTGTGAGATGCCAGAGGTAAGAATGTGTCATCAGGACGGAGAACAGCCTGCCAGGGCTGAAAAAGGTTCCCTTGGGACAGCCCAGCCTGAGGCCTCCTGAGAGATCAGAGGGAGTGGCCAAGGAGGAAGAACAGCCTAAGAGACACAAGGAAAACAGAAGCCACGGGTCATGGTGCCCAATGCCCTGGTACCACCCTGTGTCACCACGTCCCACCCAGGACTGGAATTAATTACCTGCTGCTGACAGGGCTGGACAGGAGCCAGGCCAGGGTGGGGCAGACCAGAGGGCGTGTGCCCATCTCCAGGGGCAGCTGCACTTGGCCCAGTTCATAGACGCCCCATGGGAAGATGACCTATGTGACTAGAGCTGAAAGTCCTCTGGGCCACATCAGACACCGGAGTTCTCACCCAAAAGGTGCTGATTTATAAAGGGTCACACTCCTTCAGAGGCCAGAAACAAGCCAGCCTGGCTCTTTTTGGAACAAACCACTCTTGTGGGAATTAACCCATTCCAAGAGACCAGCATTGGTCCCTCGGGATGATGAACCTGGGCCCTACACACCTCCTACCACCAACTTTTCCACTATCACATTGGGGTCTAACCCCCTGGCACATGGACACGTAGGGGACAAGACACATCCAAGCCACAGAGCACCTCGCTAAGCCTGGGGTCCCCCATGTATAAAATATGGGTAGCAATGAGGTCATAACACACCTACCTCAAGGTGTCTACTCAGCTTCACAGTGCTTTAGAGTAAAGCGTGTGTGTGTGTGTGTGTGTGTGTGTGTGTCTGTCCCAACACCATGGGCAATGGGGTGACTCCCCAGGCCCAATGCAGATGGACAGCAGGGACTGGGGAATGTCAGGGAGCCTGAGGATCTGGCTCCCAACACATCAGCGGAGGGGCCTGGGCTCTTGACACTAAGAGGGCAGCGGCCAGGAGACTGCAGGGAGCCCTCCTTGGGGTCCCTTCCTCCTTCCTTCCTCGCCCCTGGAAAATGGATTAGGAAACAGAAGCCCAGGGGGAAGGGAAAGCGCTTGACTCAGGCACATGGTGGGCGGGGCCCAGACCCAGGCAGCACTCAGGGTTCCTGACTCCTGCCCAGTAGCCCTTACGCAACAAGCCACTGTTTTCTTCTCTCACTACTGGGCCTCACCCATGCTAAACAAGCGCTCTACCACCGAGCTACAACCCCAGCCCTTTCCATTTTTTGAGACAGAGTCTCACTAAGTTGCCCAAGTGGCCTCAGACTTGCAATGCTCCTGCCTCAGCCTCCTGAGTAGCTGGGATTATTGGTGTATACCACCACAACCAGCTTTTACACTTTTTAAAAACTGACAGACACAAAACTCACTTGTACATATTTGTGGGGCACAGTGTGACATTTCGACTCATGCACACAACCGTGTAATGATGTGGTCAGGATCATCAGCATGTCCATCACCTAGGACACCACATCTCTGCACTGGGAACATTCAAAGCCTCTCCACTAGTTATTTTGAAATCTACAATTAACTGCTATCAACAAATTACTCCACTGCTCTTCCTCCTACCCAACTACACCCAAGTATTTGTTAACCATCGCTCTACCCCACCTTCCCAGCCTCTGGTAACCACTATTTTACTCTCACTTCTATGAGAAGTGTATTATACATATAAATGAGGACGTGCGATATTTACCTTTCTGTGTCTGGCCAACTCCACTTAATATAATCTAATCCACGTTGCTACAAATGACAGTATTTCATTCTTTATGGGTGAATAGTATTCCGCTGTATATATGCACATTTTCTTTACCCATTCATCTGTTCATGGACACCAAGGATGAGTCCACTTCTGATCTACTGAGAGATTACACAGGGCTGTGGAGCCGAGCAGCACCAACAGCTACTTCTCCTACTTCATTTTCTTTGTAGTTGTGGTTTTTTTCAAGGCCAGATAAATAACTTTTGTGGGTGACCAAGGACAGCGTCCAAGCCAAGATGACAACCCTGTCTGGTGAGGTGGGGACAGCAGGCCCCTTCTGCCCACACCCTGCTCATGACCCTGGGAACTGCACTTCCCCTTCTTACAACCTCTTCTTTGAGACAAGCACCCTCCGGGAGGCCCACAGTCACCAGCCCACACCCTCACAGGAAGTCCTGGGGAGTGTCCTGGCGACTCCACTGAATATAACCTAATCCCCTCACTGGCACCCACATCCTGCCTCCCTAGTCTCCCCAGTGCGCACCCACTGTGGACAGATTTCGCATGGGCCCTGTGCCAGGACTGCTGGGACAGCAGGGGACAGACAGAGGAGGGCGCACGGAAGGTGGTGGCCGCACTTCCGGAAGCTCTCTGTGTGCCCAGCCCTGTGCTGATGCTTTTCTTTTTAATGACGACTCTGTCACCCTGCTTCCCACCGCTGCCACTTTCACTGTTGCCCATAGGACAACTTCTGTGGCAATTTCAAGAGAAAAGGATTCTATGGCTAAAATGTCTGGGAGGCCCTGATGCCATGGTGAGCACTGAGACCTGAGCTTAGGGAGAAGGTCCCTAGCGGGTTCCCGGGGGACCATGTCACCCTGGTCATCACCATCTCATCCCCAAGAGAGCCACTGCTGCCCGGTGACCCTGCCCACTCTGTCATGTTGGCCTGGCCTCCTGTGAGGCCTGGAGATGCCAGAGCGTCTCCAGGTGGTGTCCCTGGTGTGACAGAAGGAACTGTGTTTGGGGACGTCACACCATGCCTGGAGCAAAAGCAGGCTCCCCTTGGATCTTGGTCACCCTTCCACACCCAGCCACACTGCTGCTGTCCTCAAGGAAACTCCAGAGGGCATCGGCCGGGGCCAGGACCTAGACCTGGACCTGGGCTGGCAAAGGGCTGGAGCTAGAATTCAACCAAATTGCTTTCTTTTCCTTTCATTCTATTTATGGCCAAGTAGGTCCTACTTTTCCACACAGGGCAGTGATATGAAGGCTTGTTTTAAAAATTTTACTTCCTGTGATTATGTGTGTAATCGCAATGCAGATGAGTGACACTCCAGCTGGCAAATCGGTACGCGTGTGTGTGTAACACACCTTGATCATCTTAGACCTTTTCACCCCCGACTCCCTTCTATCTCCCCTCTTCCCTTCTTCAAAGTGGTTTCTTTTTAATAAATTACTGAATTGCTAAAATGTGAGTCATCTTTAAAAAATTATTAAGGACACAGAAGGAAAGAGGTTGGGAGAAGCAGCCTTACCTGCAGCCCTTGCGAAGCTCAGCGCCTTTTGGGTTCTGTTTCCGGGGGGCTGGGCCGGAGCCGGGCCGGCACACAGGAGCAGACAAGTGCTCCACCTCTGAGCAGCACCTCGGCCTGTGAGACTGCAGTGTCCACCGATGTGACGCACAACTTTGTATCGGGGCAACCCAGGGAGACTCCAGGGCGGAGGAGGCCTTCCGGGCCGTTCCTCTGGAGCTCAGCAGGGAGACTCCTCCACAGATAAACGTGTGGTGAATTTGTGGGCAGGGGAAACACGGGGGGGGGTCAGGGGAACTTCTGGCCTTGACTTAGGCTGGGTCTCCAGGGCCTGCTCTGTCCCCTAGGCTGTGCCACCCACCCTAAGATCCCCCTTCTTAAATGGGGGTGACATGGTCTCCAAGTCTCACTAACTCAAAAGCAGAAGTGCAGAGGTTGCAGGAAACTGAGGTCAAAGAGAGGAATGGGAATGTAAAGATCTAGGGGAAGAGGGGAGAGAAAGGCGATGGCATTCACTAGGCAACCACTCTGCCCTTATCTAACCTACGCATCTTACTCCTTACAGCCACGCTTAGGCCATTTCGGAGATGGAGAAACAGATTCAGACATTAGCTAAAATCCCACTTGGCAGCAAGAACCAGAACTGAAACCAGTTCCTCCACCCCAGGGTAGGAAAGAGGACAGCAGAGTCAGAGACCTAACAAACTAATAGAGAGGGGAGGCCAGTTCCCCCCACTGAAATCCCCTGGGGGTTTCCTAACACTGGTGATAAGGTGACAAATCCCCCCACCCTACCTGATCACCTGGCTCTCACTGGCTCTCAACACTGGACGCACAGGGCCTTTGCATGTACTGTTTCCGCAATCCTCCCTCTGCCAGTAGCCTCCCGAATGTCTCCCCAAAGAGACCTCCGGAACACACACAAAGGTGGCTCGCCCTGTCCCTGGACTGCACCCCTGATTTCACATCCATGTCATTTTGGTCCTTATCACAGCTGTGTCTGTGCCTATGTGCTTATTAGCCATCTCCCTGCCAGACTGGGAGCTCCGAGGACCAGGACTTTGTCTCTACCTGCTACATCCCAGCCCCTAGCAGAGCCTGGCAAATCACAGGTGCTCAGGGTGTGGGCAATGTCTCTCTCATGTCCCTCTCTGTCACTGTGGCCCTAACAGCTCCCACCTGGTCCTCTACAAGCTCAGGGCCTCCGTACTTCCTACCCTCAAGCTGACACTTATGCAACTCTTCTGAGCTCAGCAAAAGTATCATCTCATGAGAGCTTTTTCTCTCTCCATCCTTTCCCTGCCCAAAAAGCACCACAACTTTTCCCCACTGGTGTTTTCTTCTACCCACTTAACTCCCCTTCCCCACAACACAACGCTGGGGATTGAACCCAGGCGTGCGTGCTCCACCACTGAGCTACATCCCACGCCCTGTTTATTTTGAGACAACTTCCTCAAATTGCTTTAATTTGTAATCCTCCTCCCTCAGCCTCCAGAGTAGCTGGGATTACAGCCATGCACCACCAAACCCAGTTCACTTGCTTCTTTCCGTGCTTCCAGGATGTTTGTTTCTTCCACTAGACTTTGAGCCCAGAGAGGCCAGGGTCCTTTCTCAACTGTTAGTACGGTCACACTGGCAGCCTGAAATCGAGTGCAGTGGGCAATGGGCACCCGCTGCCCACCAGGGCTCCTCTTCCCAGGGAGCCAGCCACTCGCTGCACATCTACGTCCCCCTCCTGCTCCCGAAATGAATGTGCAGAACAGACCCCAACCTGGAGAGGCTTCCCCAGGGACTGAGATCTGGTGCAAGGGGCAGGGACACGCAGAGGGAGGCAGGCTGGGGTTTCCCGCGTTCTGTCACTGGGGGGCTGGGTGCCGTGTTGCCTCGGAGGAGCCACTGACCACGCCTGGCCACGGCGCTCCTACATGAGGCTCACGGAACTTGGTTATTTTATCCACATCTAATCACTCTATGTTAAAACGGACACTCGAGTTGGTTACTGGGAGAAGTTGAAGAATGCTGGAACCACTTGGGGATGTGAATCAGCTTTTTTCAACTATAAACTTTATGACATCTATACACAGATCCAGGATTTCTAACGAAAACTAATCATTTTTAAATTGAGATGTGCTGAAAATTATAAAACACATACTGGATTTGAAGCCTTGTGGAGTTTAAAAACAGGAAAATATCTTACTAACGATTTGCTTTGTTTGGTTTGTTTTTTGAGATAGACTTTTGCTGTGTAGTTCAGGCTGGCCTTGGACTCACTATGTAGCCCACACTGGCCTCAAATTTACAGCAATCCTCCTGTCTCAGCCTTCCAAGTGTTGGGATTATAGGCACACGGCACCATTCCTAGCTGTTTCACTAATAATTTTAATACTGACTGCATGTCAAAAATGTTGCATTATTGATACACCAGAATTGCTTAAATCAGATCTGCCCATTTCCTTTTGCTCTTTTGAATGGGACTACTAGAAACTTACATATGTGGCTCGCATTATATGTGTAACGGACACTACCGGTCTAGAGCATCTGGGGTTGCTGTTACCATCCACTTGCACCATCGGATATTCAAAACCAGAAGTGGAAGTAACACACTACTAAAAGAATTCTACTAAGGTTGCACATTCTGGAAGAAAGTGAGCTCACCTTGTCACACTGCAGGCAGTGGTTTGAAGGACTTCCGCCCTGCACAGTCTTGTCTCTAGTTACCACTGCTACACAAGGGGGCCACAACACCTGGCCACCAGCCAGTTTCTCACCCTAAAGCCCCTGAGAGCAGACCCTGGGCCCCAGGCTGGTTTTCTGGAGTTTTGTGTTTGCATTTTTGGGGTTTTTGTTTTGTTTAGTTTTGTTTTTTTTGGTCTCTTTGAGACAGAGTTTTGTTATGTAGTCCAGGCTGGCCTTGAACTCACAGCAGTCCTCCTGCCTCAGCCTCCCAAGTCCTGGGATCACAAGCACGAGCCACCACAGCAGGCTTCCTGGGGCCAGTTCTGTCAAAGACTCTCACGTGGACGAACTGGCTCTTGGAAACGCACCAAAGATCTAGGCTGGCCACAAGATAGGCTTGAGAACCATGACAGCAAAGAGCTGGCGTACCCTTAACTCTCAGAACTACGTGACTCCTCTTCCACACTTGTACACTCACTCTTGTCTCTCTCACTAGACTGCCCTTCTTTCTCTTATCTTTCTCTAGGACTCCTATGCATCCTTCAAGACCCAGTTCAAATGACCTTTCCTCTGAAGCCTTTCCTGATCAGATGATATTCCAATTCACATCCTTAGGCTTCTGACCACTTCCTGGTCAGATTCAATACGTTAACTCTCGGTCGGCCCTGAAATGTAAATTCTTTCTAGAACACAAAACATGAGTGTCTTCCCTGTAATCTAAAATAATGGCTCTCAAACTTAGGTAAATACCAGTCACTTGGAAGGCTCCATAAGATGCAGACTGCTGGGCCCCACCCCCAAATTTCTGGTTGGGGTAAAGCCTGATGTTTGTGTGTATGACTCACAAGGTCCTGGGCATTGCCCACCCTGCTCCAACAACCAGTAATCTGAAAAGTCAAGGCCAAACTTTGGACCTTGGCGTTCAGGTCTGCTTTGCTTTGCTTTTCTTCTTGGTACTGGGAATTGAACTCAAGACCCTGCGCTTGTCAATCAGGCACATCTGCTGCTGAGTGGTATCCCTGGCCCTGGCACTCAGGCCTTCTCTACTTATTTTACCACTCGCATCTCTCACAGGCACTGCCCTTGACTGAGACCAGCAACTACCTGGACACGCTTCTCCTTTCAGCCTCCGAACCGCGCCTGCGTCCTTCTGCTTGGTACCCCCTATGGCCACCAGCTTCCAGCGCCACCTCGATCAGGAGCCTGAATCCCAAAAAGTGAGGAGGACACAGCACCTTTCAAAGTATACAGAGCAGATGGAGGCTACGGGGGCAGCTCCAAGGGAGGAGGGGAAGAAATGGCCGTGGCCACAGCAATAGCCTTGGGTGAGAAAGTACCAGCCAAAAGTGACAATCTGGGAACAGGAAATTCTGCTGTTATCTATTTAAACAACACTGAGCAGTCACAAGCCAATTAAGAATTATTCTTTCTCTCTATCTGGTTTTCCAGCTCCACCACTTTCTAGCTGTGTGGCCTGGAGGCAACGTACTTAGCTTCTTTGTTTCTCATCTGTCAAGGACAAAGCAATAATCTCAGAGAATGAAGATTAAATGACACAGTGCAAGTGGAAGTCATAGCAAAAGGCCGGGCAGACATAAGCCCGGGATCAATGCTAGCTCCACCTCCACGTGGTGCTGGCTTTGAACCCAGGACAGTAATGAATGTGGGGCTTAGCCATGAGCAATAACGGGAATAGACACGTGAGGTTTTTCTTAATGGGCATAACCAGCAGCCCCAAACACATGAATGAACAAGAGGATGAACAGACAAATGGGTGGACGAGTAGGCGGCCAACAGGAGAATTCTCTGGTTCCTATCAAAAGTGGCTGTGTGAGACCCAGTTTGGAGACAGAAACTTTAAAATATTAAAAACTGAGCTGAGGATGGTGATGCATGCCTGTAACCCCAGCACTCTGAGAGGCCGAGGCAGGAGAATCACAAGCTCAAATCCAGCCTGGACAACTGTGCAATTTAACTGTTGTATGTAGTTTCTCTGTTCTAATTTATAGAGCTGCTTATTGAAATGTTTTTTCTTCTTTAAAGAGATTATACAAATATTACATATATTATCATCAGAGGAAAATGAGAATATACAAAAAAGAAAAACTATTCAAGTATTTAAACGACATAACCACTCCAGATCATGTTTCAAAAAAGGCCAGGCATGGTGGCAAACACCTGTAATGCTAGCACTTGGGAGGCTGAGACAGGAGGATCACCATCAGTTAGAGGCCAATTAAAAATTTTTTTAAAAAAAGGCTGGGGATGGAGTTCAGTGCAAAGATCCTGGGTTCAAGCTCTACAACAACTCTCCCAAAAAGGTAAATATGCTGATAAACTGGATCCCAGACAAGAATACAATAAATTCAGAGATGTCCATCATAGAGTTATTTGCAACAACAATAACAAAATCAGATGCCAAAATGCCCAACAATAAAGAATACACAGGAAGATGCCAGAGTTCTTTGGAAGAATAAAAACTGAAGATGCAAATGTTTCCCTCAGGACATGAAAACTTCCAACAGGCTGAGGGTCTCACACAGTGGCAGAAATCTCGCCTGGTGTGAGCCAGGTCCTGGGTTCCAGCTCTGGCACCACAAAAATATAATAAAATAAAATATCTAAATATATTTCAAATGATAAGGTGTAGGAAAAGTAACTAAAATGGTCTTTTTTACTTCTTTACAATTTTATGGGTAAACAAAGTCTAGAAAAATACATTCTAAGCCTATAATCTCTGCACTTGGGAGGCTGAGGCAAAAGGATCACCATGAGTTCAAGGACAGCTTGGGCTATACAGCAAGACCTTGTCTCAAAAAAACCCCAAAAAATTTATTCAAAACTCAAAAAAAATTTATTATAAATAAATATAAATACATATATTCTGTCATCAGGGTTATCTCCAAAGTAAATACTTGGATGGTTTTACAACTTTTCTTTGCTCTTTTGTAAGTTCTCATTTTGCTTGGACGACTAGACATATATATTTGTGTAATTTCTTGAAGGAAGAAAAACCATTTTTAAAAGCAGCTCTGTAAATCAGAACGGAGAAAACACAGTCTCAGCAGCCCCAGCCTCAGTGTGACCCTGAGCAAGGGGCCTCCCTCTCTGTGCCTCTGTCCTCTCCTCGGGGAAAGGGTGACCACCTGGTGATCCTCCCTACCCTGCTCTTCTCCTGAGGTCCTGGAGATGGTGGACAGAGAAGGGCTTTGAGAGCTGAGGCTGACAGTTGCTGCAACCTAAGAAGCTCCCTGAGGAGATGCTCCAAGAGGTGGCCTCGTTCTGGGCAGGAAGTGTTGGGGGACAGAGCTCTGGGGGTGCCTGCGTGGTGTAAGTTTTCTGGATTGGAAGCCTTGTCCTTGGCAGTCATGGTGGAAGCAGTGGGACCTTCAGAAAGTCAGGACCGGTGGCAGGTCACAGGTCCTTGGGGCGCTTCCCTGGAGGGGACAAAGTACCCTGGGACCCTGGTCTCCCTGGCTTCTGTCCTGCAATGTGACCTCTCCCTGCAGCACATGCTTTTGCCAGGAAGCTGCTCACCATGAGGTCCTCACCAGAGCTGAGTCCAAGCTGGTGCCACGACCTGGAGCCTCCAGAGGCACAAGCTCTCTTCTTTATAAAGTGCCCAGCCTCTGGAGTTTCATTATAATCATGGAATATTGATGAACACAAGCAAATAGGGCCGAGTCCCCACCCGGGGGCCGCTGGCTTCCCTGTGCTGACTTCAGCTCTGAGGCTGTGCAGAGAGAGGGATGCAATGGTTTGTAAGCGCTCCGCTGGTTTCTGAAGCACCAGAATCTCTTTCCCAAGTGAAACCAATTTCCACGTGGCAACAGTAATTCTGTCCCTAAACAGGAGGCATTCTGTTGCAAAAAAGCCAGGACTCTATATCCCGATTTAAAACGGGAAAAAAACGATAATACGTCAACTTTAAGCTCTCTACCAGTTTCCTAAAGTGTAACCAAAACACAGCAAAACTCTATAGGTAATAAAACGTCACAACAGCATATCTAATGCTTAAAATACCCCTTCCTGGCCTAGGGGTACAGCTCAGGGTACAGTCGGTGTTGCGAGTCCACTCACGAAGCTCTGAGTCCACTGCCTACAGTAAAACCCCTTCCCGATCACAACACAGCTCTGAACCCCACTAACTGCTGCTGCTGCATGATAACACGACCCTGGGCCCTCTCAGCTCCAGTGACAGCTGAGACAGTCACCCCCCTCTGGGCCTCTCAGCAGCCTTCTCAAAACATCAACACATGATTCTGATGTTCTCCCGACTGCATCCAGAATTCACTTGAGACTCTCCCTGAGAACTAATTTGCTTCAATGTGGTGCTGATTTGGGGGATGTAAATACGGTATTTGGACTGGGGGGAGTCTAGCTCAGTGGTAAAGCATTTGCTTAGCACATGTAAAACTCTGGGGCCCATCCCCAGCACCCCTACATACACACACATTTTACATATAGAACTGGCTTACAAAGAGCGCAGAATGGAGGGTTACAGAAGAGTCTCCTCTTTTGGTGCTGCAGCAGCTGCAGAACAGATGCTAATACCACAAATAACAGAATACCCAGCACCTACCCTGCTCTTACACGGGCCCAGTACTATCTTAGCACCTGTCAGCAAACAACTCAATTATTCCTGCAACCTTCCATGAGCTGGGTACTGCAGGCTGTGTGACCCTGTCCAAAAATGCTTGGGACTAGGAATACTTCAGACTTTGTCTACTTCGGATTTATGTTAATTTTGTTTTGTTTTTTTGGTACTGGGGATTGAACTTACAACCTCACGCTTGCCAGGCAGGCACTTAGGCCACTGAGCTAAATCCCCAGCCCCACTACTTCGGATTTAGACGATTTCAGATTTTGAACCATTTACATGTATTTTACCAACTGAATAGTCCTGGTCTGAGAATCAGAAATCCAAATGCTCTGAAACCCAAAAGTTTTTTGGGTACTGTTCACATTTTTGAGTGATTTAGATTTCAGATATTTGGATTGAGATGGGTCAGTTTGTATTGTTAGTCCCATTCTACAGGTGGAGAAGCCAAGGCACTGAGGGGCTTAGACTGGGTCTAGGATTACCCAGCTTTATAAGCAGCAGCACTGGAATTTAGGGGCAGACACTAGAGCTCTGGAATCTGTTCCTGCTCTGGACTATTGTCCCTGTTCTCAGACAATATGGGGGAGACTCCATAGCAAGGGAAGAGCAGGGACCTCAGAGCCCCTCACTGCACCTGCTCCTTGCGCCAGCCCTTGCCTTCAAAGAGACACCAAGGAAGAGCTGAAGACTGTGCTGGCTCTAGAGTACCAGGCCGAGGGCTGAGGGACTCGGGGCAGTGCCCTTACCCATAGCTTCCCATCGTAGTAGTAGGCTCCCAGGAGCTTCACGATGTAGGGGTGGTCACAGGTGGCCAGGATCTCGATCTCCACGATGTAGTCCTCAAGCTCCTCCTCACTCTTGGTCTCGATGACTTTGGCAGCAGCCAAGGCACCCGTCTCCTTATTCTTGGCCTGCAAAGGGAGACACAAAGGTCAGCAAGGCAGGTGGGCAGGAAGCTGACCCCTGGAAGGCAGCCTTGGGAGCCCTGTGAGAGTGTAAAAACAGAAGCCGGATGTCTGCAGGCCTGAGACGATGGGGCAGGACAGACTCTGTTCTGGACCAGGGCCAGCCCCACACATCGTGTCCACACAGAGGAAGACACACCAGAAATAACGTTCTGTGCTTATTAATAATAAATGCAACATATCCATTCTGTGAAATACATAAAAATACACCAATAGGTTAGTGCTACAAATACCAACGTGGAAAGTCTGTTAAATTGCTCAGCAAAATGACCCCAATCATTACACAATGAAAATGGCAAAAAATAGAAAACTGCAAAAGCACGGTGGCACACATCTGTAATGCTTCCTACTTAGGAGGCTGAGACAGGAAGACTAAGTTTGAGGCTAGCTTGTGCAACTTAGCAAGATCTTGTCTCAAAAAAATTAAAATAAAAACTGCTAGGGATGTAGCTTAGTGAGCAACCACAAGGCCCTGAATACTATCCCCAGCACCACACACACACAAATCCACACAAAAGCAAAAACAAAAAAAGAAAACTAGACTTTCATACACATTCACGTGTCTACAAATACATGGAAAAATGCACAGACAGCACCTGACAGCAGGCTGGGGAGGCGCCTGAAACCGGAAATGGATTCCTGGGCACTCTCGCCCTCTCCACCCTTCTGAGAAAGTGTGAAAAGAAACACTGTATCACTTATTTGCATCATGTCACTCAGCAGAATGGAGGGCTGGGGACGTGGCTGGGTGGCAGAGTGCTTCCCTAGCACGCACAAGGTCCTGCTTCGGATCTCAGCACTGCAAAGACATTTTAAAAAGTAGACTGAAAAACATTTTTGTGTAAATGCCCAAGTCCACTGGAATTTTTCCCTAGACATGCATCCCCTGGGCGACACAATTTTTTCTTTTTTGAGATGCACTTTTCTTTTTTTCTTTTTTGAGACAAGATCTAAGTTGGTTGGGCTCCCTTCATTAAAAGGAATGAAATTCTGACACATGCTATGACTCGGATAAATCCAAAAGACTGTGTTAAGTGAAATAAGCCATTCGCAAAAGACCAAACACCTTAGGATTCTACTCATGAGATAAATTCATACAGACAGAAACTAGAATTGAGTCTACCAGAGAAGAAGAAGAGGAAAATGAGTTTCTGTTTAGAGGGCACAGAATGTTCACTGGACATGATAAAAAAAAAAAAATCCAGAATATAGACGGCTGCCCATCTTGCGAATGAGCTTAATGAAAGATAAACATGCTGAGTATGACATTACACACATCTTGTCAATATTCCAAAAGTAGAGTGAAAGAGAAATAATAATGCAGGCAGTGTAAGCAACGCACCTCATTGCACAGCATGAGTTGGGGTCCTGGAAATAGGAGGCAACCCCACAGCTCCTCAGGGTGAACTGGAAGGTGGGGGGACACCGTGCAAGCATCCTCCGCAGCCAGGAGATTCCAGTGTCAGAAAAGGGCACATTTTGTGAGGCCAGGGCCTCGAAAATCGAGCTGCTCATACAGAGACTGAGCAGCCTCCTGCTGTGAAGCACAGGGAAGACAGGCTTTGCGGGGCTCTCCAAGCATCTCAGGCTGGTCCCCACCTCAGTGTCTTCCCAAGGACTAGTCCACTCTGTCCTATATGATAATGGTGGATGTCTATTCCAGCAAGAACGTGGGTGGCAGAGCCACTCTTGCCCCCATAGACAGTGACACACATTTACCACCACACAACCAGAACCCAGCACCCAGCAACTCATTTCCTCTCCCCCAAAATGAATTAGAGAACAGATGTGACCAGAATGGCACCAGGATTTGGGTCTGGGTCATCTAACTTCAAAGACTGACCATGTTCTGCTCCCACTCAGGGTCGCCTCTGCACAGGGTGCTCAACAGACAGGGACAGAGCCACCCTCTCCCCAGCCTCGTGGGGCCTGGCCTAGTTGGAGAAATCCCCTCTGGAGAGGGACAAGACTGTATGCCTAGGATGGGGGTAGGACCTTGGAGGGGCTCCCAACCTGACCAGGGAGCCTTCTGGCAGGAAGTGATGCATGGGGCTGACGCAAACAGGCAATTTTTATGTTCAACTGCTTTTTATATATTTATTCTCAGCCTGGGTACATTTTTTTGTTCACTTTTCTGCAAAGTCCCCAGGCTCCCATATGGTACCGAGCACAGCTGAAAAGTTTATCAGGACCCACCCCACACAGCAGAGGTGCACACTTCCTTCTCGTGCTAACTGGGTCAACGCCTCTATCACCTTCTAATGCCAGCGCTATTATGTTATGTCCTGTACAGATGGGAGGACTGAGGCTGAGCCCTGATAAAGTGGCAGCGTAGATCTCGAAGGCTGCCAGGCCTGCTCCCAAATCCACACTCTTCCTCTCCCAAGTCCTTCTCAGGCCAGGGCAAGGAATGTCACCAGAGGCCAGGCCTGGCCCTGGAATTTGCCTGCTCATCAGGTTCAGCTCTGTGGGGTCCTGGCTCCTAAACTGAAGTTTGTTCTGAGCACCTTAGAAATCTATCAATTAAGCAACTGGATGCTCTCCTTTCTCTCCCACTGCTTCTCCCCCTCCCTCCCTTCCCTAGCCCCTCCCTCTCCCTCCCTGGCACACACACAACTGAGTATATACCTTAGGATTTCTTCTAAGGCTGATTTTTAAAATATCTCTGCCAAGGAACCAGCAAAGAATCCTTTCACGTCTGGACAGCACTCCTCCCCCCTGCCTCCCCCCCTTCCCACCCTCCTCTCCGAGCCCAGAGAAGTCAGGCAGCTGTGCTCCTTTGCAGAGAGGAAGGCTGGGGCTGAAAGGCGTGGCCACGGAAACCACCTTGACCATGCTGACCAGGCTGAGGCCAGCCCTCTGGTCATTCGACTTTCCCTCTTGAGAGCTGGTGAAAAGGCCGCCTGTTACCTTCCCCTGCGTTTCCTGGAAAGGGACGTTGTCCTTAACAGTGGAGAAGGTGAGGACTATTTTTCAGGAGCGCACAAAATCCCTTTGCCTGCCACCCTGAAAGGCAGCGCTGACCACAGGGCCGGGCCTCCGGTGGGGTGCCAGTGTCAACACATGGGAAGAAGGCTGCCCAACACCCTGCTCGGATTTTACAGACCCCAGAGCCTGCCTCGGGCTGGGCTGTCAGGAGAAACCATGGGCCGTGAAGTGATTTGGCCAAAGTTCAATTCCTTAAAAGTCTGCTTATGGCAATGATCCATCACCCTGAGACCACGGGGCTGTAACAGTGTGGACAGTTAAAGAAGCAGACACAGCTGGAGTGCTCACAGCCAGTCCTCGAAGACAAACACTATGGCTCTCCCAACAGATGAGGTAACTAAGACTCAGAAAGCCATAGGATTTGTCTCAAGTCACACAGTGATCAGGATATGGGTAGGATCCACACATGAGCCTGCTTGCATCTAAGAGCCTGAGCTCCAAATATGTCCCAACAGCCTTTTCTTGGTCAGTGCCCAGGGTTCCCTATTCCATCTCCCTTACTTAACATAAAGGCCAACCCACATCCAATAGCAACCGCTCACACTGAGGGATGAGTGCTGAGACTGCCAGATTTTAATCCACCCTGGAGCCATTAAGACTGGCATTGCTTGCGGTGCACATTTCCCAGACAGGGGGACTCAGGCTTGGAGAAGTACTGGGAGCCACCCAGGACGGTGAGCTATGGTGGTGCCCTGACTTCCACTCTACAGTTCTCTTTACCACACTGTGCTGCCAGGAAGCAGCTTGTTTTCTATTCATTCATTCACACGCTCACTCATTCATTCAACCACTTAGTTAGTGAGCCCAAATTAGTATGAGCTTTCAGTACAGCTTTCAGAGCAGCCAGCCATAGATTTGCCACCACTGTCCAACAAGAATTTGCTGTAGAAATCATGGTGCTTCACCCCCTCATCACACAACTCACCCTTCCTTCCTTGGTTTTTCTTCAGCGAAGCCAGCTTGGTCTTCTTTCTAGTTCCTAAACTTAATGGAGCTAACTAATTCTATGTCTCTAACTAGAAATGCGTGGGTGATTCATCTTGGCCAATGAGATCCCTGCATTATCTCTAGCCAGTGATTGGCTCAAGAATGTGATCAAGTCAACCAATGAATGTTATGCAATGTAAGACTAATTGCTAAGACAGTTGTAATTGCTTACAACCATTCTTTTTCTGTGTGTCTGCAGCCTATGGCCATAAGGAACCTGAAAATGAAATTGAGTCCCAGCCCTTAAAGCTGAGAGAGAACACTGATTTAATTTTTACAACTCTCTCTAGACATCATCAGTACCTTTTCTTTTCTTTGGCTTTTAAGAAAAGTCTCACTACATAATTCGGGGTGGCCTCAAACTGCAGCAATCCTCTAGTCTCAGGCTCCAGAGTGTTGGGATTACAGGTGTACCTCACCACACCCAGCTCCATTTTATCTGTAAGAAAAATGAGCAGCACAATAGCAGCTAACTGTATAGTTCCACCTACTTGAGAAGCTGAGGCAGGAGAATCACTTTAATCATAGGAATTTGAGGCCAACCTGGGCAACCCAGCCAGACCCTGTGGGGTGGGTGAGGAGGACTACAACAAATGCTCAGAGGTAAACTCATTTGCCCAAGGTCACGAAACAGGTAAATAGCAGAGTTAGGCACTGAATTTCAATCAGTGTGGTTTTAAAGTCTTTAGACCACACTGCTTTGCCAGAGGTGCCTACAAACCCTATAAACATACTGCCTGGGCCTCAGTGTCCCCTCTGTAGAGCCTGAGGGCGGGGCAGCGACATCCCAGGCTATGGTGTGATCCTGGGAGTGGGCAGACCTGGAAAGCAAAGCACGGTCTAGGCAGATGGGGTGCACATGGGAATGAGCAGGCGAGGAGTCACACACAGAACAAGTGGCCGTCTGTGGGCACCAACGTCCTCTTTCCCATCGTTGGAGGCCAGGCCAGGGTCCAACCAAGGGTGAGGGGATCCCTGCCTGGCCCTCTGCTGCTGACCAGCAATGACTAATGCCTCAGTCCACACCCTGGAGAACACACACACAGTGGTCACTTGTGTTTCCCGGCCCAGACACCTCTACGGGAACAATCTTCCCCCTGTGCCAGCCAGGGCCCAGCCCAAGGAGGTGGGGCATCACCCAGGGGCCAGACAGCCCATGCAGGGGCCGGGGGCTTTCTGAGACACAGTCATCTTCCCCTTCTTTTCCAGCTGCCAGCTGATCACCTCTGTCCCTCTTCCTCCTCCTAGGAAGTGGCCAGTATCCCAGAACTTAGGGGGCACAGAGACCGTTAGCCACAACTCCTGAACTCTGACTCCCAATTCCATTCCTGCAGTGGGGGAAACTGAGTCCACAAAGGAGAAAGTGGAGGCTCAGATGTTAGCACACTGCCTGCCCCAAGAAGTCAGGGAGAGCACAAGGGCAAAGGGCCTGGAGGGGCCTGTCCCTGGGGGCATCAGCCTTGGGGCCACTGCAGCAGTCTGGAAGTGAATCCTGGGAGGTGGGGACACAAGCACTTGGCCAGCATCCACTCCCATGGTAGGTGCACAACTCTAGCTTTTGGGGAGCACTGCCCCTCTGCTCTAACGGATTCTCGAAAGGCTGACTGCTCCGGGGTCAGGCGCCTTCTCTATAAACACAGCCGGTCAGAAAGCTTAACCTTGGCACAGCTGCTGGTTCACAGGTGGGCACAGGGACCCCAGGTAGGCTGATAAGTCCGGATCCGGGTGTTTTCTGGTTTGTTTTTGTTGTTTTAAACTTATTATTTTAGAGTTTTGCTGCAGGTATTAGGAAGTTATTGCCTGGTGTTGCTAACCCAGGGGAGCAGAAGTGTCTTGTCGTCCATCTTTCCAAGCCTTCACAGAGCCTGCCCATGACTGAGGCCAGGATGAGAAAAGCAGGGCCCACCAGGGGAGAAGAGCAGAGCGCGGCTGAAACTGTGCTGCACTTGGAACCAGCTGTTCCCGAAGGCAGATTCTCCGTAGACATTTCAGTTATGTGAACCAGTAAGTTCCCTTGGGAGTTACTTGCCAAAAAAGAGGAAATGAGTTCCCCATCTCTGGGGGTATTCCACAGAGAACAAACATCTATGGAAGAGTCTCACCAGGAAATACACAACTAACAAGGGCCACCTTCAATCTAAACCCACCGTGACCAACAATTAAAATGTGACTACTGGGCCATAGACCACAGGCCACAGGCCACAGGAACCAAGGGTTATGCAGCCAAAAGAATCAGCCTCCAAAAAAGTACAGGGGATCATTTTACACATATTATTAAGTCAGAAAACACAGGCAATAATGACAACACCAGTGCTGGTGACGAAGTGGTAAACCAGGTGTCTTCACTACTAACCAGAAGATAAACTGCTTCAGTGCTTTAAAGATGAATAATTGACAATACATTTTAGTCACCTTGAAATATTGTTTACACCTATTACTCCACATTCCTAAGAACTGAAAGGCAAAAAAAAGTTCAAAAAAGACCACCAAAGAAATGTATTAGGAGCCAGGTGTGGTGGCGGACTCCTGTAATCCCAGTACTCAGGAGGCTGAGGTAGGAGGATTGTTGCAAGTTTGAGACCAGCCTGGGCTACAAACTGAGCCCAAGGCCAGCCTGAACTGCATAGCAAAACCCTGTCTCAAAAAGACAAAAAAAAAAAAAAAAGTATTAGGATTATGTTCACATTAATCCATAGTAATGGAAAAAAGGTAAAAAAAAAATACCCTAAATGTTTAATGGTAAAACAACGGTTAAATTAACTTAATGGGATATAAGCAAACTTTTAAAATGATAAATAAGAAAATAATACAGTAACAAGAAAGTACTTAAGCCATAATAGCAAGCAGCAAAGCAGGATAATAAAATTACAGCCGAATTATACCTCTGGGGAAACGGCTTGTGCCTGCAGAGAGATGCACTGTCCACAGTGTAACGAAGGCTGTTAAGAGTCATTTTCACCCAGTGACAGCTGGCCATCCCCACACAGGTCCCAGTGAGGCCAGACGGGAGTCTGTGCAAAGGAGCCTCCTGCCGGAGACGCACACTCGCATCCTGACCTTGCCCCAGTGTTTCCAGAGGTGGGCAGCGGTGTCCTCGGGATCCTACCTGAGTGGGGCCACCCCCAGCCTCCTGCAGCTGCTACACCAGTAGGAACAAAGCGAAGTTCCTCGGTGGCATCAGCCACCTTTCCAACACTTAACAGCCACACTTGGCTGCCACAGTGAATCTGTTCACCGTGGAGGTGAGGGACTGCCTCAGACTCACTCCCACTGTCCCAGACCCAGCCCAAAATCATGCATGACTTTTTCCAGAAAAAAAAAAAAAAGGGGAGTGAACACAGAGTGGGGAGCAGAACCCCATGGGCAGGCAGGGAGGGGCTGGACATCGCTGGTGAGGTTGCCTAGCAACCTGGCAGGGCCTCTGGACAGGCAGAAAGGCTTGCGGCTGACCTGCCAGATAAAAAGCGGGTCAGAGCCAAAGAAGAGAGCAGTTGGGGCTCAAGGTTTCTATCCTCCCCAAGCTCCTGATGCTGGGCAGCTGTGTCAGGTGTGTGTCAAGTAGCATTCAGGCCACTGGAGCCAAAGGGGGCCTGGTGTGGTCCCTGTCAGACACACGGACTCTCTCTGCGTGCTGCTGGCCACTGCCAGTTACAGGAAAGGCTTCTATTCCATGGAGGAGAGGAAGTCTGGCTCCAGAGGAAACCAGGGTCACAGCAGCACTGGCTACATGCAGGGGAAGGACCTGACATAAACTCAAGGAGGGTGGTGTGAGGGCAGCAGTCTAGTGGCCTTAGGGTCAGAGTGCACTGCGGTCTGGCCGACAGGCACAAGTCAGCACAGGAGTGCCGCTGCATATAATGGCCTGCGCTTCTGGAGTTTGGGGCCTTTGGGCAGCAGGATGACAAGGCCCTGTGACAGCCGCCTGTGGTCTCTGAGGCAGGACAATGAGTACCCTGTCCTTATCCAACACAGCCCCATGAGGCAGGTCCACCACCTCCTCTTACAGAAAAGAAAAAAGGCCCAGGTAGAGAACGGACAGGTCACACAGCTGGGAAACAGCTGTCAGGACTCAGACTCAAATCCGGCCCTCTGCTTAGTGCTCTCTGCACTGAGCCTACCACCTCCAGGTCCTCCTGCCCAACGGCTCTGCATGCCTGTCCTCTACATCTTCTTTTACTGCCTCCAAGTAGGTCTTCAGTGAGCCTCAGTGTAACCTGTGCTGACAAATTAAAGCTGAGGTCTTGGCCAGCACTTGCCTGCCCTTTTGTACAGGGGCAACTATTGCCTGGCACTCAGCCTGGCACAGCGGGTTTACCCACTCCTTTCCTCCCTTCGTTTTCCTTCCCCTGCCTGGATTCTGCATTTACCATTCCACAGAATCTAACCCAACCATGGCCTGTTCCATGAAAGCTGCCCAGAACTCCATCCCATCTGCTATGAGGTATTCTTTGCTGCCTATTAGGGTCTGGTGCCCTGGTCGTATGTATCACAGAATCTCTCTCTGACCTGGCTGTGAGCTGTCAACAGCTTAAGCCCATGTTTCATTCTCCTCAGTCTACGACCCACTGAGACTGACAGTCTAGCCAGGGGATAGATGGGGAAATGGGGAGTGGAGGAAAAGACAGAGAATGGAGCAGAAGGCAGAGATAAGTAGACAGGAGAGTGGTAGACAGGTGAATGGATGGGAGGATGGGGGGTGGACAGGTGGGTGAGTAGGTGGATAGATACATGAATGGATAAGTGGGTGAGAATGGATGGGGATGGGTGAACAGAGAGGCAGAAAGATGAGTGGGTAGATGGGGACAGATATATGGATGGATGGATGGATGGATGGATGGATGGATGGGAAAATGAGTAAGTAGTTTGGAGGGACAGGTAAACAAGATGGGAAGGAGGCTGGGGTGGAGAGTTGGGAAGACGAATGGAAGGGGATACAGACAAATGCATGGATGAGTGGATGTATATGGGTAGATGAATGGAAGGTAGGTGGGTGGAAGGATGGATAGACATGGACAGGTAGACAGGTGGACAGATGAGAAGTTAGGTGAGTTGATGCACAGATGGATAAATGGGAGGGTGGGTACATGGATGGATGGGTGAATGGATAAATGGATAGATAGGGAAGTGAATGAGTAGGAGGATGAATGGGTAAATGGATTACTAGATGAATATAAGCTGATAAGGAAATACTATGGGGACTGGGGACCTAACCCAGTGGTAGTGCACTTGCTTAGCAAGCATGAGGCCCTAGGTTTGGTCCTCAGGACCAAAAAAGAAAAAGGAAAAAGAAAAGAAGTGCTATGTATAACCAGAGAGTAGACAATTACCAGGTCTTCCTTTTCTCCCGAAATCGATGTGCTTCTGTGAATGCCCGCACCTCTCCCTCCTTCAGTATGGTAGCCTAAACAGCTGCCCCTCTCCATCCCATGGCCCCATTGTGGCAAACTTGAACGATTTCCAGAAAGCAGTTTGTGGAATGGAAAGTACACAGGACCTAGCTTCAAGGCCCAACTCTAGTGCTTACCAGCTGTTATGGTTTGTGACTGGATGTCCCCCACAAAGCCTCATGCAGTCATGAGAGCAGGCTTCCAGAATTTGTGATTAATTCATGGTCCAATGTTGGGATTATCGGTATGAGTGTAGCCTTGTTATGGTTTGTGTCTAGGTGGGCCCCCAAGCCTCATGCAGTCATGGAGGAGGCTGAATCTAGTTTTTGTGATTGGTTCATTGTCTAGCGCTGGGATTGGCAGTGTGAATGCTACACCCACCGAGGGGCAGAGCCAGCATAGAATGTAAGGGCAAGAAGGAAGTGTAACTTTTCCCCTTTTTGTCCTTTTGCTCTTGCTGCTTGCAGCTGCCATGAACAGCTTTCCCTATGCCACACCACCTTGCCTTGGAGCCAGCTGAGTATAGAATGAAACCTCCAAAAACTGTAAGGAATACACCTTTCCTTCCCTAATTTTGGGTGTCCAGTATTTTGTCTCAACAATGAGAGAAAAGTAACCAAAACAAGCCTGCATACAACATAAGGGAAGGAAAGAGGCTTGCTCTGGCTCCTCCTTTTGTGCTGTTATTGCGTTTGCGGTCTTCTGGCTGCCATGAAATGTTGTCCTCTGCCACACCACCCTGCCTTGGAGCCAGCTGAGTATGGACTGAAAGCTCCACAAACTGTAAACTAAATAAACCTTTCCTTCCTTAATTTCGAGCATCAAATATTTTGTACCAGCAACGAAAGAAAAGTAACACACATACCAGCTAAGCCTACTTGGGGAAGCCAGAACACCAGACTTCAGCTTCCAGACATAGATGAGGGTGATTCCTGATGCAAATGGCACATAAGAAAGTCTACAAAACACCAGGCATTAGTCAATGGAATCCTGTTACTATTCTCACTGGGGACTGGGTATTCTCTGTTATTCAAAAGCTTAAGACTGTGTTTATCTTTTTCACCAATATATCTGTTACTTTGGTCATAGCAATAGACACTCAGTGAGTATTTTAAAATCATGATGGTAGCAGGCACAATGGCATACCACTGTAGTCCCAGCTACTTGGGAGCCTGAAGTGGGAAAATTGCTTGAGCCCAGGAGCTCAAGAACAGCCTGGGCAATACAGCCTCAAAAAAAAAAAAAAAAAAGTCATGGATGAGTGGATGGTGAGTAGACAGAAGGAGATGGAAGGGTGAATAAATGGATGGCAGATGAATCAGTGTTCATGCCTCCCTGCAAACAATGAAAAATGAAGACCTCCACACAGGAGAAGAAAATAATAGAAGTTCATTTGTTCCTCAACATGCTTAAGATTTCTGAATTTCCAGCTATTGTCCAATTCTGGAAGATGGCACCAATTTACTTACCCTGGAGAAGCCAAGGTCTTCAACTGGGCCAGGATGTACACAGTTAATATGTTCTGCCAAGGAGAGAAAAACCACTTCCCAATTCATAACTGCTGTGCCAAGTTTCAGCTCAATGACAAATGAGACGGCCAAGTTGCAGAACAAGTGACACTTAAGGACAGCAAAGATTACACAGCACAAAAGCAGAGAAGTGACAAGGCTTTCAAAGACAGGCATCTAATACTCTCCTCTTGCTTAGGAGGAGAAGCCTGGCGAGCCATCCTGGTTCAGCCAGGCAATGTTAAGCCTCTAAATTCTTCCTGGGCCAGCAAAGAAAAACCTAAAACCCAAATGGGATTGGCCCCAAGTGACCTTGGTTACAAACCCATGCAACCTGTCCAACTTGGCCAGGCCTGTGGGAGCCTTCAGACCTCAGCTTTTCAAAAGCAGTGGGGAATCCAACCCCAAGACGTCATGGATAAAGGAGGTGGGAATGGTGTCATGGGCTCAGACTCCTTGGGAGTGCTGCTCCTACCTTTCCCAGAGGAGAACTGGACCCAGCACTGGGTTATAGGAAGAGGGGAAGTCAGGGATCAAGACAAAGAGCAGGGAAAAAAGAAGGAAGTACCTTGATGCAGAGTAGCCAGTGCCTCTACATGGTGAAGGCACTTCATATAATATCTCACTGAATCCTCATCATGACTTGGGGTTACACACTTTGATCCTCCCTGTTTTCCAACAGTCTCAGGCATCTGAGAGGTTAAGGTGACCCCATTGTTTTCAACCAACAGTACTTTTCATGCAGTTTATTATTCTAAAAATAATGCCTGCTCAAGGAAGAGAATCTCAAAAATAGAACAAAGAAAAAACACAAAGCCCTCTAGCACCCCAGAGATAGCTGCCCTTTGCATTTTGTAGGCCCTCCTTTCTTAGTATGGGTGGACCTGGATTTGTGTGGCAATCCTAGCTCTAACACTTCCTAGCTGTGGGACCTCAGGAGATTTAAATGACCGCTTTGTCCCTCACTTTCCATCTTTATATGATGAAGATATTAACATTCCTTCCTGGGTGGCTCTGTGATCACTAATGTAACAGGTTACAGGTGCTTAGAACCAGCCGAACCCAGAACAAGAATCCTGTAAATATTTGTTCATTATCATTTATGCACAAATACAGCCGTCTAAACTATATAAAAAGGGGATTAGGAGGCTGGGAATTTAGCTCAGCGGCATAAACGCTTGCTTTGTAAGCGCACAGCCTTGAGTTCAATCCCCTGTACCTATAAAAAAGTGGGGGGGGGAGATTAAACAGTACACACTAGTCATTTTCGCTTTCCTTTTAATAGACACACTGTGATTGTAAGTGTGGTATTTTAATGCATGTACAGTATACAACATGTAATGGCCAGAGAAAAGTGCCTGGCATATCTTTTTGTCTGGAACACTCAAAATCATACCAGCTATTTTGAAATAAGCATTTAGCAGTTGTCGGTCAAAGTCCTGTCCACTTGTGCTATAGGACATTCAGACTCATTCCTACCAAGTGCACCCCTTCCCCCTTTACTGGTTCTCTCTCCCCGCTCCCTTCCCAGCCTCTGGGAGCCACCATTCCACTTAGCCTCTATGAGACCAATAAATGAAGGTAGAGTTCACAGGCACAGTACGTCTCAAATGGCTCTCAGGGTCTCAAAACATCCCGCCCCCCCCCTCACCCTGAGCAGCGCACAGTGTTCCACCAATGGCAAGACCACCACATACTTGGCCAATTCCCTACCACGGGCTACTCTACTTTGGTCACGGGGTGGGTGCTCCAAAACCTAAGCTGTGGCCGACACACTATCATTCAGCCTCCAAACCGCGCTGCCACACTAACACTAGATGCAGTTGATGCCCCTGCGTGTCCTTAGGTACCAACCTAAGAGCACAGGTACGAAGATGCCTGATGTCCCCCTGTGAGGGGGACTGATTAGCTCTATTTTGGAGACAAGGAAATCGAGGCTCAGAAAGATGCTATGCCTTGCCCTGAGTCACACAGCAAGGCCAGAGGCTGTGCTGGGACCTGAGGCATGAACATCACAGGTGACTGGAGGGTTCTACAGGCCCTCGATGGTCAGGGGCTCCGAGGAAGAAGCCTTCAGGAAGAGCTTCGGGCTTCCCAAGGCAGCACCAGGAGCCCATCGACTGGCACCACCAAGACACACAGCAAAGCGGAAGACAGGGAGTCGCCTCGCCTCGGGAGGCCCAGCCAGCATCAACAGCAGTGACTTCCGGAGACCAAGAATGGGCCTGGGCTCCCACTCAAGGCGTCTGGAGCTTTCCAAGAAGGAGGGCAGGGAAGCGGGCCTAGGCTTGGCTCTTCCCTGCTGGGCAGGCCCCCTGCTCTTCTGGCACCCGGGATGACCTCGCTACCCACAAGGAACTGAGCCAGGGGCAGCACAGAGTTGAGACTGCACAGCAGCTGTGCCAGGCCTCAGACTTAGCTCAGTACCCTCTGCGGGCCTCCACTCAGGGGGATCCACCCTGGAGCAGCCTCAGCACACCTAGTGAGGCATTATGGACCTCAAGGACTCTGCCTGGCAACCTGCAGGAGCCCAGGGGTCAGCTGAGGTCAACCAGCAGCACCAAAGACAATCACAGCAACAATCACACTTACCTCTTCCTTCGCAGAGGCAGAGCCCTGAGGGCTGGCCACACAGCTCAGTGTCCACAAACTCTGAGCAAAGGCCTTTCTTTTCTCTCTCTCTTCCTTCCTTCCCTCCTTCCTTCCTTCCATTCATTCATTCATTCATTCATTCATTCATTCTTTCCTTCTTTGAGACAGTGTTTTGCTACATAGTTCAGCCTGCCCTGGAGCCTTAAACTCACTAGATAGTCTAGGCTGGCCTCAAACTCAAGGCAAAATCCTCTTGCCTCAGCCTCCCAAGTGCTGAGACTACAGGCCTGCACCATACCAAGCTTGATTTCTCTTTTATAGCTCAAGATATTGAAGCTCAGGAAGGTTGGGGGGCAGAGATACTGAAGCTCCAAGAGGTGAGGTGATTTGCCCAGAGTCAAACAGTAAATAAGCAGTGAAGCTGGGAGAAAGCTCAGAATGGATCCCAATACCACATTCATAATCCTGCCTACAAAAGAGGAGGTTAAGCGTGGCACTCACTCGTCCACTCACTCACTCAGATATTATCTGAGTGCTGTGAACAGATGCTATTCTGGGTGCTGGGGACACACGTCCTGGGAACACTCAAACCCCTCCCACCAGCTAACCTGAAATAGGCAAGGCTTCCAACCAAAGTCTCCCTGCTGTGCTTGTGACAGGCACCCAGAGCCCATCACTATCTTCAGCCTCCCTGCCCTCAGGGACTTTAGCTCTGCCACTGAGGACAGAAAATGAACAAGGAGCTACACAAGGCAATTCCCAGTTCAGGCAGGAGCTCTGAAGACAATCACCAGGGAGTTGACACTGTGGTCAGAGAAAGGTGATCAGAGAGGGATGATCCTTGGTGGAGGGGACATGTGTGTTGAGACCCAGAGAAAGAGCAGGAGGCAGATGTGCAGGATGACAGGAAGCGAGTGGAATCAGCAAGAGCAAGTACAAAGGCCCTGAGGTAGGAAAGGCTGCACTTCCTTGACCTCCCCCCCTTAGGCAGCCCCACTCTCACTGACACCTAGACAGAGGCTGGCCAGATCCTTCAATCACCAGCTCCTGGGTCAATCCCCCTCCTCTAGTCTTAAGGCCTAACTCTGGCTTTGAGATAACCTGTTGGTGAGAGAGAAAAAAAAAAAAATCAGTAGGTTATGGGGGAAGAGAGAGAAAAAAATTGCAACAAAGGGGAAGTAGAAAGAAAGGGCAAGAGAAAGAGTGAAGTAGAAAGTGCACGTGGGGAGAGGAGGAATGAGAAGGCTGAGGCCTGCAAGATGCACTCTCCTGCCCGCTGGAAGCTGGAAAGGCCCAGGCCCTGAGGTCGGTCCAGCCCTGCCACCCCAGGCCAGGAGCACCTAGCATCGCCACTCCCCACTTCCTGTGCAAAGAGGTCACCGCTGCCCCATCAGGCTGATGGGGACCTGGGAAGAAGGGCAGGATCCTGGGCACAGAGGACCAAGCACCGGGGAGGCACCGGCTAAACGATTTTAAGGGTGGACACATGTGTGTGCTCTCGCCCTGTCCCGGACACGTGGCAACCACAGGCCGCCTCATGTCACCCTATGCAATCACACTGTGACTGTCCCATTCTGCAGGGCAAGAATGCACAGCAGAGGTAAGGCAGAGCCTTGCTTGAACCCTAAGAATTCACACAGGTTCCCCACCACCTCTGATCCTTGGCAAAGCACACCCGGTCCACCCGGCCCTCCCCTCCCCCCCTCCGCCTCCTCCCACTCTAGGCTGCCTCCCCTCCCCCAGTCTGGGGGGCCTTGCATCAGGCACTTCCCCTTCCTGAGTTCTGACCCAGCCCTGTCGCAGCTCTTGCCCTTCCTCCCAGCACCAAGGTTTCACTCCAGGGCGTCACTGCAGGGACCCAGCCTCTGCTCCTCTAGAGCCACCCCACCTGAGGGAGCCAGGAGATCTGGCTCTCACATTCCTAGCTGTGCAGCCTTGGGCTAGTCACTGCCTCTCTCTGGCCCTGGAGTTATCCATTACCCATCCTCTCTAACATGACAAGAGGCTGAGTCTGGCCCTGACCAGCTTGAGAAAGACGAGGCACTCCTTAAAATCAAAACTACAAAACTCCTGGCTTGGCATTCAAGGCCCTGTTGCCTTGGCTCCTGCTATGGTGGGAATGCCTGTGTTCCCCTGAAAGGATGGTAGATTAAAACCCTTACCTCCAAGTGATGGCATCAGCAGGCGGGGCCTTGTCGACGCCCTTATGAAGGCCTGGCTTGGGCTGGAGCTCACTGGTAGAGCTTCAGCTTAGCGTGCTGGAAGACCAGGGTTCAGTCCCCAGCACCACAAAACTAAATAAATAAGTAGAAAAAGTAGCCCCAAGGGAGCCTGTTCATCCTTCTCATCCTAGGAGGACACAGTGAGAAGGAAAGTGGGCCAAATCCCCCCAAACCAATGGAAGCCTGGACCCTGGACACCCCGGCTCCAGAACCATGAGAAATGTCTGTCTGCTGTTAAGGGGCCCATCCAAGTCCTACCCATATGCAGCTGGGAGGGTCTCGGATCACCTGCCAATGCTATTCGAGATCTAGCCCCTGCCCTGCCTGCACTCCAGACCCACAGGGCCCAAGGAGGTGACACAAGTGGACAGGCGCATGAGACGGCAGCAAGGAGGTCAAGGCAGGTCTGTGTGACCCAAAACAGTAGTTACCAGCCCCGTGTCACTGCAGAGCACCTACAACAGACTCATCCATACCACGTCAGGAGCTGTAAACACAAAACACGTGACTTGAGCAGAGAAAAAAAACAGAAAATACCTTTTCAATTCTGTGGTTATCGGGTACTGAAATAATAAATGCACAATTACAATTCCCTACTCCTGTTTTCACTCTTCCATGAATGAGGCTGCCAGAAAACCCACCCATGGGACAGCACTGGTCCCGCCCCTGCTCCTCAGTTCCAGCAGATGTCCTCACAGATGTCCAACGAGGACCTATGTCTGGGATTTCACGTGAAATACTGATCTCAAAATGCTCCCAGTTTCCCGGGCAGCGCAAGAGCCCCCTGTGCCAGTGTGTGCAATCCATCCGTGTAATCCTCACAACACTCAGGCCTCCATCACCTCTGCCGCACAATGGGGAGACTGAGGCTCGGGGACGAGCCGAGTGCTTTGTATCACCACACTTGCTACACGGGAAAACCCAGCTTTGAACCCTAGTCTGACTCCAAGGCCAAGTTTTTTATTTTTTTTAATCAGATACCCTGAGACTTGATGGAAGAATGTGGAGAAAGCTGGCCCTCTGTTTCGGGATTTTTTTGAATTACATCTATTTTGAATATGCACACATTTTTTTCCTTGTCATTATCCCCCAAACAATATAGTATAACAATTATTGACATACCATTTATACTGTACTGGGTATGGGTAATTTAGGATGATTTAAAGTACACGGGAGAATACCCATAGGTGATATGCACACGCAACGCCATTCTCTGTAAGGGACCTGAGCATCCAGAGTCAGGTGTCTCAGGGCCCTAGAACCACCGCCATGGATACTAAGGGACAGCTTTACAGTCCACTGAGCTGGACCAAGGCATGGTCCTCAAATGCAGCGATTTTACCACCCCTCTCCACCTCCAGGATGTGGCCATGCCTGGGCACGTTTCTGGTGGCCACAAGTGGAGGGGGGTACTGGCATTTAGTGGACAGGAGCTGGGGACGCTGCTGACCACCCAGAAAGGCACGATGACCACTCCCACAGTGATCACTGAGCCTGCCTAGGAGTCTGGAAAGGCCTGGCTGCAGACACTGGTTCAGTGGCAGTCCCCAGCCAGGACCTTCTGTCTGCTATCAGGAGCCTCAACAGTAATAAAGTTTGTTTCCTAAGCGCTTTCTGGGTGGGCACTCCTCCTCAGCCCCTCTGAGCTCTGCAGCCACCCCCATGTCACAGACCTAGGCTAAAGCTCAGAGGACTGACACACTGGCTTGGGGACCCTACAGGGCCAAGAAGGGCCTCAGATCCTGCTGAGTATCAGATCTCTTCCCTTGACCACCAGGCTTGATCTACTGCCCCCAGCAACAGCTGGCCCTGGGGGATGTGAGGGACAGTCCTTTGGTCTAGGTAACCTCAAGAGACAGGGGCAGAAGTGGGAGATAAGGGTTGGGCTGTTTTGGTGCCTCCCCACATCAGAGCTTCCACTTGGAAACCAGCCAGGAAAACTCTGGCAGAGCCAAGCCAGATCCCCAGAGCTGCAGACCCCCTGCCAAGGGTCCTTGGCAAGTCAAGGACCAAGTTAGGAACCCACTCACAATAGCATGATCTTGGCTTTAAAAATACTAGGCTGGGCGGAAATAAGGTTACTGCCTGAGGGCAGATCTCTTTCCGGCGGAGGGGAGGGTAGGGGAGGCGAGAGAGGGGAAGGAGGAGGAGGTGGAGGGACTTGCAGCCTGGAGGAAGTGGAAACCCCGCTTTCCACGCATTAGGCCAGGCAGGAGATGACAGAAGATGGGCAGGCCAGGGTGGTGGGAAGTCCTGCGGGGGCTCACGGCTCACTTAACCTCCAACGCTTGTGCAAAGCAGGCAGGAAAGGCAAGGCCCCCGCATCACCACTCCCAAAGCAGCACATGGCCAAGCACCCAGGTCTGAGCAGCAGCTGGCAGGCCAGGCCCCTGGCTCCCGGGAGGCCCAGGAGGATTCAGGGATTGGCCCTCAGTGAAAGCAATGGGAAAGAGGACTATTAATTTAGCTCATTTTATTTAAAAAAAAAAAAAATCAGACCAGCATACTCTTTGACCTAGTAGTTTTCCCTCTGGAAGCTTAGCCTAAAAAAATAAAGTACAAGAAGAACTTTACGCACAAAGCTATTCAGCAATGTACAATCAGCTCTACCGATGATGCTTATTCTGAAAATACCAATTTGCCGGGCGTGGTGGTGTTCGCCTGTGATTGCACCTACTTAGGAGGCTGAGGCAGGATGGAATTGAGGGCCAGCCTGGCAACTCAGCAAGATTCTGTCTCAAAAAATAAAAAGGGCTGGGATGTAACTCAGTGGTGGAGCGCTTGCCTAGCTCTTGAAAAACCCTTAATTCAACCTCGATAATACGTAAGACTGACACATTAAGGAAAGACTGTATGCTAAGGCAATAAAGGTAAATTTGCTTACAGTGTAATTTTTCATCTGCAAAAATAACTTAAGATGAACCCAAAAAACATCAATCGCTACTAGTAGCAAATCTGAGCCACAGCTGAAGAGATATGCAAAATACATGGCAATACCCCCAACATCTATCAGCTACCACGGAGGCAGGCGCCTGTGGACACTGGGGAGTCAGCTTGCTGCTCAGCTCACAGCATCTTCATGCACCCCAAGTTGCAGTCCTCCCTGCACTCACGTCTCCTGCAGCAGCACGCGGAAGGTGAGGCACCTTCCTTACAGCGGTATTTACATACTGCCTACACACAGCACATGCCCAAAACTGTGTCACCGGCTTTTCAAGTTCCAATCTTGGGGAGAGGGAACAGAAAACTAGGGTTTGAACCCAGAGATTTCTCACCCATTTTTAAATTTTTTTATTTTGAGACAGTGTCTTCCAAGGCATTCATTTGCCCAGGCCAGCCTTAAATTTGCAATCACTCTTCCTCAGCTTCTCAGGGTGACAGGATTATAAGCATGCAGCACCACGCCCAGGTTTTCTTTCTTTTTAATGTGCCACTGACAAGGTTTTTGAGTGATATGCCCTTAGCTTCATTTTTCCCAGAAGGCTTCTGGTTTTCACTGCATGAATTTACATAGGTCTGCACTTTTTTAAAAGAAGGGACATGTGTCTTAAAGATTAAAAGGGTCTAGTACAGCCAGGTGTGCTTGTGCATGCCTGTAATCCCAGCACTTGGGATACTGAGGCAGGAGGACTGTCATGAGTCCAAGGCCGTTCTGGACTACACAGTTTAAGGCCAGCCTGAGCTATATAGCAAAAGTGTCTAGCACAGTGCCTGGCTTAGAACAGGCATTTAATCAATTTTAACTCATTAAAAGTAAAAAAAAAAAAAAAAAAAGGGCTGGAGATTTAGCTTAGTGGCTTAAGTGCCTCCCTGGCAAGCACGAGGTTGTAACTTCGATCCCCGGTACCAAAATAAATAAATAAATAAGATAACCAGGTATTGTGACAATCACTTGTAGTCCCACCTACTCAAGAAGCTGGGGCAGTTGCCAGGGATATAGCTCAGAGGTACAGTCCCTGCCTGGCAAGCTTGAGGTCCCAAGATCAATTCCCAGTACCAAAAAAAAGATAAAAAGAGGCTGAGGCAGAAAGATCACTTGACCTCAGGAGTTTGAAACCCTGCCTCCAAAAACAACAACAGAAAGTACGAGCTGGTGATGTGGCCTAGAGTGCAAGAGGCCCTGGGTTCCACTCCCAGCATCAGAAAGAAAAAAAAAGTCAACAGAAACTTATGGAACTTGGGGAGACTTTTTTTCTTGTTAGTTTTTACTATCTGCTTTTATCATCCTCAATTTGCAAAATAAGCTTTCAAAGTTTAAAGACCACAAAGATCAGAGATAGGAAGTTTCAGAAAGCAGAAAAGTCATCTCAGCCAACAGAGCCGACCGACCCTCTTCATCACTGCAGACTCCCTGGCCGCGCTGGGCACCTGATTAGCCACGGCTGCTGGCACCAGGCACAACGCTGAAGGCAGCAGTTTCCACTCCGCACACCACTTCCTCTCTCCTCCCTCAGCATGAAGATGATGTTTTGTGATAAGAATTTTGAAACCAATTAACACATAAGCTGTACTTTGTATTCTAGTAAAGCACCAGAAATTTTTTTTCCTTTTGAAAGCAACCGGCCATTACAACAGGAACTGGATGAGAATAACCATGGCTTTGTACTCAATCAAATCTACTGGTTTTCTCCCAAGACAGAAGATCAAAGAGAAGGAAAAAACAGATTCCAAATCTTGACATCTTGGAGATTCTCTTTCTTTGTCTTTTTGAAACGAGGTTTCACTATGCAGTTCAGGATGGTCTTGAGCTCACTCTGAGGCCCAGGCTGGCTTCGAACTCACATGGATCCTCTTGCCTCATCCTTCCAAGTGCTTGGATTACTTACAGCATGTGCCATCATGCCCATCACCCATCTTGGAGATTCTGAAGCGTCTCATCAGGAAACCTGGAATCAGTCCTCTCCCAACACTGGTGATGAACTTGGACTCCAAGGTTCCCAGGCTCCCACAGCCCCCAGGAAGGCCTTCAGCAACCTCTGCTGCCCCATGGACATGGCAGGGAGCAAAAACGGTGCCGGCCGGTCGCTCTCTCTCCAGTCCCCAGCCAAATGCTTTCTCTAGCACCACAAGCAAATGTATTCTCTGGTGCCATCCATAAAACCAAGGGCATCTCTGACTTGTGCTGCCTTGGCCACCAGGACAGACAGCAACAATGCGGGCAGGAGTCAGGCTCCATGACGAAAGGGTCCTAGGTAACCTACTTCAACGTCACTGCTCAGGGGCTGCTGTAAGCAGTCTCTGAAGGGAAGTCAGGCTGGGCGACAGGGATCTTTGATCCAGGATGGATCTTCCCATTGCCAACTAAGAAAAGAATATTACACTGAATGCCGGAACCTGGGGTTCCAGACTCCTCTGCCCCCCATCGGGCCTCAGTATCCCCACATGGAACATAAGCTTGAATAGAGTCACATGTTGAGGCCAAGTTGTAACACAGCTGAGTATCACTTAACAATGGGACATATTCAGAGAAATGCATTGTTAGGTGATTCTGTCACTGTGCAAATATCATAGTGTACTTACACAATCATACATAAACCTAGACCACACCTAAGCTATATATATTTTACAAACCCCACGTATACACAGCCTAGCCTGTCACTCCTAGGGCCATGCGGAACAAAACAGCATTCAACTAAACGATGCACAAGAGAAAATGATTCTATTAAGGTAACATGAGTCAGATGAGACTGCTGCCAGGGCAGACTGTTTTACAGTACATTTTTTTCTAAATAGAAGCACACACCAAAATAACAATAAAAGGAAGCAGAGTATAAGCATAAACCCATAACACTGTTATTTGTCATTATTTATTATTATGCATTACACCGTTACATGTGCTGTTTTTTTCTTTTTTTGTGTGGTACTAGAAATGTACCCCAAGACACTTCTACCACTAAGCTCCATCCCCAGCTTGTCTTATTTTGAAACAGAGCCTCAGTTAAGTTGCCCAGGCTGGGCCTGAACTTGCCCTCTTCCTGCCTCAGCTTCCCTCAGTGTTGGGGTTACAGATGTGCTCCACGACCACGCACATCTCAAGGGACCACCTCTGCCTGGTGCCTGTTGCTTGGCGACTCGTGTTTGTGTTTACAATGCCCAGTGCACCAGCTATCTCTTGGCCTCCCTTTCCCTTGTCTTAATCACAAGAAAATCAAGGGCTCAAGGTGGGGGAGGGGGAGCCGGCTCACAGCTTTGAGAATTGCAGTCCTTTTTTAAAAGGGTCCACATGCTCTAGAGAACCAAGAGAGGACAAAATAACTTGTGGGTCAGAAAACTCTTTTGCAGGGAAAGTCAGAGTGGTAAGGGAGTTTTACTGGGTTACAGTGGGTTGAAATGACAAAATGACAAGGGGAAATTTCACCAGCAGAAAAGTGAAGTTCCATATTTAGATTTAAACGAAAATGAGCCCTGTGAAGTCAGGACATATAGTGCAGGGGGAGCAGACATGGTACCCAACCTAAAGCCCCCGCAAACAGACCCCATTATAAAACTCAACGGCAGGCACTGCACCAAGACCATGGGCCTCTGGAGGATGTGGATTAGGTAGGTAGTGAGCTGACCAAGGGCCCAAAGCAAGCAAGGACATTAGCAGGATGTCAGGCAGAGTAGAGAGGCTGGGGACCATTTTCTGGAGCCACTAGAAGGATGCAGCTGAGAAGCAAAGATGTGAGAGTGAAGATGTGCTGGCCTGATGGTTCCCAAAATGTGTGTCAACCCTCAGGAGAACAGCGAGCAAATCAAGACAATCTGAAAGCCACACGGGGCTGGACGCTCCGCCCAGCAGACTTTTGCTCTGCTGAGGGTCCCAGTATCAGGAAGGGGCAGCTCAGAGGGGGAGGCGGGAAGGTAACGAAAGACAAAAACAGGGCTGGTTGGCCTCAAAACTGACATCTCTCTAAGCCTTTGGAGCACACGTCTCAGCTTCACAGACTGATCTGTGTAGGAATCACCTGGGATCCTCGTAAACTACAGACACTACTAATTCAGTGGGTCTGAGGCAGGCATTTCTAACAGCTCCCAGGTGAGATGCTGACTTCTGTAATGCCAGGGGCCACGCTTTGGTAAGGAGGCTCCAGATCAATTTCAAATCAGAGAACAAATCCTGTTGGAGCCGGGAGAAGGCGAGGAAGGGAAGGAATTCGGGAGAAACCCTCTTTATTGCCTGGCCTCCTGACAGGGTAATTCTGGGGTCAGAGTGGCCTCAATATATAAATCCCCAGGAGGGTGATGTGGCTGGTTGAGGAAAGAGGTACACTCCAAGGGTCTGCAGCAGCTGAACACGTGGGAGTCTCCCAGTAAGTTTTCCTAGGCTAGGCCAAGTGGTAAGGGTTCCTTCCTCACTGTAATCCCAGGAGGTTGAAGTAGGAGAGGAACTGAGTCCAGGAGCTACAAAGCTATCTGCACTACACAGCAAGACTCTGTCAAAAAGAAAAAAAAAAAAGTTCTTAGAGGAAAGATTAGGGATTAGGAAAAGGGTGAGGTCAAACTGAAGGCGTTTGGTGCCCTAAACAACTCCAGGGCTTCGGACCTGCTTCACTAGAGCAGAAACCAGACAATGTGTCCTGCAGCAAAAAAATGCCTCTAGATTTAATCAGCTCTGCCCCACCCACCCCTCTGCAAAAGCACACGGCCCTGTCTTCCTCCGGGGCAGAGGTAACTGCAGACTGGGTGCCTCCCCAACTGTGACTCAAGGGTACAGAATCAAATCAATTCCCTGCAGTTCAGCATTCACTGCACCCTGCCCTCGCCCTGTGTCCGGCCCTAGCTCGCCTTTCCAAGCATCACCTCTAGCTCTAGGGGCCCCACTCTGCGTTCCCCCGCTCCCTATCTTCGCCCCCTCTTCAGGTGCGTCAGCCACTCCCGACCCTCCCAGGCGTAACCGACTCGGTCCCCAGGGCCTCGGAATTCCCAGACTCTGTGTCGCTTCGCTTTAAAAGTGTGCCTCTTATCGTAGTGTCACGGACGGTGCCACCGGTGGCCGGCCTCCTTGAACTCAGAAGTCCAATAAGCGTCCAATTGCTGTCCCCTACCCCACCCCACCCTACCCCAAGGCGCCGAGCACAGTGCCGGATGCACAGGAAGTGCTCAGAAACTGAACAGGGACAGGGGCTACCGTAGCGTCCAGAAGAGGTGCTCAGAGCTTAAGTATTCAACCCAGCAAAGTGAGGTTCCCCCAAAACAGCAAGGGTCACTGGGGCCGGGGCATGAACCCCGCTGCACCCTCCGTAACCGCAACCAGGCTGACTCGGGCCGGCTCCCCAGCCTTCCGGAGCCGCTCCGCGCGCCCAGGTCGTCCACCGCGGCGCCCCTCACCTTGTAAACCTTGCCGAAGGCGCCGTCGCCCAGCTCGCCCACGATCTCCCACACCTCGTTGGGGTCCAGGTCCCGGCGGACGTGCTCATATTCGCGGGACTTTCTTTTCTCGAAGGTAGACAGGCGCAGGATGCGGCGGAAATTGGCGAAAGCCATGGCTGGCGGGGCGCGAGGTGGCGCAGGCTCGGGCTCCAGCCGCGGATCGGTCGCTAGGAGGAGGAGGGGTCGAGAACGCCGCGGCGCTCGGGGCTGCTCCGAGCCTGACCTGGATCAAGTGCGCTCTGGGCAGCGCCGCGGCGGGAGCACCCGGAACCAAGCAGGCGGCCGCGTCCTCGCCCTGCGCGGTGTGGTCCCCGAGCCACCTCCGCAGTGCTGGCGCCGAGCCCCTAGCACAGCCCAGCCCCCGAGCCCGCAGAAGCGTTCCCGGGACCCGGCCCCGCGCCCGCCCACCCGCGCGACTCCACCTGCGGCTCCCCGGCAGAGCCCCGAGGACCCCCTAATTGGCTGCGGGCTCTCCCCGGCTCCGCCCGTCGCCGCAGGGCACTCTGGAAACTGTAGTCTCCGCGCACCTCACACCACAAGCCACTAGCTGGTTTTAGGAGAGACAGCTTAGGGGACCGCCTGGTTATGGAGGGTCGGCTGTGCCGCGTGGCTCTCAAAACTGATATGGGAACTCGAGGGACAGCAAGTGGGCGTTTTGCAAGCGCCCCTCGATCGCGGTGATGCCGAGAAGGCGAACCCGCAGTAGCGCATACAATCCACCCCTTAGCCTCCCTGCAGCCGGTCCTGCGCTCCCCACTTTTGAGGCGGCGCCGCCCGGCGGGCGAGCGCACGCGCCCCCGGGGTACACATCGTGGCTGCTGGCGCGCTACGGACTCCTCGGCGCGGTGCTGCCTCCTAGTGCGCAAAAAGGGGCTCCCTGGCGGCCGCGGTTGTGCCCCGAGCCCGGGTGACCCGCTGGTTTCCCGCTTCTCGGCTCCCCGCCAGCGCACGAGCCCCACACCTGCCCGGTGAGATTCCAAGGCTGCAAAGAAGAGCTCCTTTGGGACAAACTAGGTCTTGGTTCAAGATGGGTTAGTGGAAATATTTCAAATTAAGTTTTTAAAAAAAACTTTCTAGTTTATTTCCCCAATTTAAATAAAAGACAAGCGCGTCAGAGATAACATTAAAGACTTCTTTGACCATCGTCATCCTCGGCTTGACTCCCTTCACTGTTACAGTTACCAGCTTGCGTGGACAGATTATACGGCTTTTGCCTGAATCTAACTAAAGTCGGCTTCCCGAAGGAAAATGTGGGGAGAAGGGCAGCTGTGAAAAGCGAAGGCCACACTCCAGTCCCTGCACCTGGGGAACACGGAAAACGTCAACATCGAGGTGTTTCCTGCCCTTTCTCAACACATTGCTCGAAAACATCCCCGCGCGGCGCACGGCGCCGAGTGCTGTTTGGCGCTGGGAGAGCGCGCGAAGTCCGCCTGCAGCCCGCCGTGCTCGCTCCTCCGCGGGAGGTCTGTTCTCGGCGCGGATCGCGTGCTTGGGATGTCGGAGGGTCTCGGTCACTGAAAGAAGGAAATGCCTCGGTGGACTACCGTCAGGGAGTGGGCCGGTGAGCAAGAGGAAAGCTAGGTCTCTCTCTTGCTTCTGCCACGCGAGCCACGTGGAGGAGGTGGCTCCGACCAGCCCTGACACAGAAAAATAAGATGAGTCACAGGAACGGACTATGTGAAAGAAGCCAGACCCGAAACACCTCGTGACCTGTGCTTTTAATTGTATTGAAATGTCTAGAAAAGGCTAAGACGTCAAGGAGAGAAAGATTTCTTGGGGCGGGTGGGGAAGCAGGGTTGACTGTAAATGGATGAGGAGGAATCTTAGTGGAAAGATGGAAGGGTTCTGAACCTGTGCTACAGTGGTGATTTCACAACTCAGCAAATCTATGACCGCTGAATTGCAGTGTGCATTTTTGTAAATGAATGAACTTTATAATATGTAAATTATACATACCTCAAAAACAAAACAAATGTTGTAAACTTTTGGTTTTTTACCAGCCACGTGGACCAGTAATAGTGCTTGCCTAAGGCATGTAAGGCCCTGGGTTCATTCACCAGTTCCACTGTTGTAGTTAGGGTTGTGAGAATTAGAATCAGGACACAGAATTTATAATATTATTTTATGATGGTCACCCAGAGTTAAACACAGAAAGTAGAGGAAATCTGTCCACAACACTAAAGACACAGAATATTAGCCAAGGGCCTGGATCCCACAGCAATGTCCTGTATGAGTCCAGATGACCTAGAGCCCAAGACAGTGCCTCCCACAAGTCCAGCAGGAGGTCTAGAGCCCACCAGAAGAACTCACGCCAGTCTGTTTTACGGATCCAAGCTGGGAAGGCCCAAAGGTCAGTGGTGGAAGCTAGAAAGTCCATGCCAATGGGGTGAAGGAGCTGTGCTGGTAGGTTGAGGCACTTGAGCCAAGAAGTCACACTCAAAACAAGGACCAGGGTACCCTGAAAAGCGCCACAGCCATCCTCAGCGACACAGAGGTCCTAAGCTTCTCCAACAATAACAGTCAAGTACATGCCAGAAAGCCAGTGTGACAAGTTTCTCCTGGAGATTAAATGGCACACATCCCCTCCAGAGCCAGGAAGTAATGCTCGATGTAAGGACCAGAGCTCCCCCAAAGTGAACCACAACCACTCTCACCAACAAGGTCCAGAGCTCCTCGGATGACAGTGGTCAAACTCACTGGGGAAGCCAGTCATGGTGAGTTCCTCCAGGAGAACCAGCAGCTCAAACAGCAACAATTAGAGAAACCCACAACCCCCTGCTCTTCTCCAAGTCTCTGTTTATGCTGGCAACTTCCCTCAGGTGCGACATCTACTCTCTGCACCATGCTGATTTTATTTAGCTGATGTTAAGTTGACCACCAGTTTGTAATCCATAACAACCACAAATATTATTAATAAATAAATAAGACTACATTCATATTTCGGGATACAGGAGGCTGAAACAGGAAGATACCAACTTCTAGGCCAGCCTAAGCAATTTAACAGGACCTTGAGTCAAAATAAAAAGGGTGAGGGAGAAGACAAGATGGCCGATCAGTGAGCAACAAAACACAAAGCCTCCTGGGAGAAACAATTCACATGCCAAAATAAAACACCCTGGAGAGACCCAGAGAGAGGGAGGCAGATCCTCTTGACACAGGAAGAAATTAAAAAGTAAAAAAGCTCATCAAATACTTTGGGACTACAACTGAGACAGCTAAAAATTACGGGACACAGCGTTTTTGCGATGATCCGCCAAGTCTGCACCAGCTTGAATCCGCACCAGCAGGCAGAGCCGCCCAAACTCCCGCCACCACTCACAGAAGGCACAGCAGCGCTGAAGTGCTGAAGTCAGGGGGTTGGTGAGCCCAACTGATAGCCGAGCCAGTGGGGGACCTTCATTGGTACATGGTCAGTGCTGGGGGTGGGACACCCCCCCACCGCGGGGAGGGGCACGGCCAGGTGGGCGACATGTTGGAACTGGGCAGGAGGAGCCTGAACTGGGAGCAACAGTGACTTCAGTTGATTGCTCCCTCCCCAGAGCAGATTTGTGGGATTTGCTTGGACTGGGCTGCACCCCTGGCCAGGACCCAATGAGCTGTCCCAAATCGATTCCCTGCGCCTAACACGTACTGACCGGTGAAGGCACCTGAAGTTTGGCTGGCCCAGTAGGGTGGGGCAGGCATACGCAGCCTGCTTACACCTCAGTGACAAGAGCAGGTGGGAATGGGTGGAGTTCCCTTGCCAGCGTGCTTTGGAGGAAATGTGACCAACAGGGAAGGGGGCTGGGACCTGCACTGTAACCTGTGTGGAGGAAGCCAGGGCCATGACAGGAGAGAGAGGCAGAAGGAGACCCCCAGCCCAGAATTCTGAGAGCACTGATCCAAGAGAGTGAAAAGCAAGGGAGACTGAGGGCGGCAAACACACAACATCAGACATGGCTTCAATGGACATTAAGAGATATCTTCCGGGCCTTGTAGACGAGCTCAAAACTGAAATACTAAATCAGGTAAAGCAGGATATGAGTAGAGTAATAAAAGAAATGCTCTCAGGAAGCATCTCTCAGGAAGATACAGATGGTAGAAGGGAGGAACACAAAAAAAGGAGAGAAACATTCGATAAAGACTATAAAGAAAATATAGAATACACGAAGCAGATTCAAAGAGACTACCAGGAAATTAAAAACTCCACTGAAAGCTGGCAAAAGGCCTTAAAAGAAACTAAGGATAGACTATCAAAACTTGAAGACAAGTTTGCAATGTGTGATCATGAAAGGAAAGATCTCTTAAAAACAACAAGGAAACAGGCAGTAACAATACAAAGGCTAGAAGATGACAAGAGAATCTACAATTTAAGAGTAAGAAATGTGAATAACAAGCAGGAATACAAACAGGTGAATTACAAAAGCTATTCACGGAAATAATTAAGGAAAACTTCCCAAGCATGGGAAAACAAAATGACATTTAGTTATGTGAGGCATACAGAACTCCAGCCACCTACAACCAAAACAGATCTACACCCAGACATATAATAATCAAGGTGCCAGAAATTCAATATAAAAACAATATTAAAAGCTGTCAGAGAAAAGAAACAGATTACCTATAAAGGTAAGCCCATCAAGTTCACGGCAGACTTCACACAGACCATCAGAAGAGGTTGGGGCAAAGTGTTACAAGCCCTGAAAGAAAATAACCTCCAGCCCAGATTGATGTACCCTGCAAAGCTGTCACTAGAAGTTGATGGAGAAACAAGATGCTTCCATGACAAAGAGGAACTGGGGAAGTTCGTGACCAACAATCCAACACTACTGAGAATACTGAAGGACATTCTAGACAGAGAGAAAAAAAATACCGGGAATTTAGAAACAGTGGCAGAAAGGCCTCAATGAGTGGGGCAGGCAGTAGAATGAAGGAGAAAACTAGACAAACAAAGGCAGAAAAATAGTATAGCAGAAATGAGGCAGAGAAGGATGGCTACAAACTATAATATAGATGGTCTTGATACACTATATTGTAAATAGTGCACCAGGATTTAAAACCCACATTACCCACACTACTCTGCTTAGATGTATTATATTCTGTTCCAGTCATTTTTACCTGTACCAGATTTGAGGGCACAGACAGTAATCCTGAAAATAACAGGATCTAGTACAGTAATCATCTTTAATTTCCTATTAACTTAATCTAAACCTCTGTAAAACCTATACTGTTTTACCATGACTGATTGTAATCGAATCTGGATTGTTAGATTGCTGTTTTGTATTGATAGATTTTATTCAAAGCTGTTATGATTGATAGTATCAAGTCAGAATATAGGCAACTGCACTTAAGATGACAAGATCCACTAGAATATCCATTATGGTTTGATTATTACCTGCCTTTGAAGTTTTATACTGTTTACAATATTTTATTTTTACTAATATTGTTATCTAATGCTATACTCAATCATACTGCTATATTCAATTATGCCTGACGATATAGATTATTCTATTGAAGATAATAAGAAACAACACACTAATCATTGTAGATCACCTTGTACTGTGGTTTTATACGACTTTTTGGTTTCATGTCTTTATAGGAATTTGTTTTGTCTTACTAAGTTTTGTTTTTCCCTCTAATACAAAAAGTATAGAAATACATGCAGAGACTCATGCATGCGTAGCTGTTCACACTCTCACTGTTTGACTATCTAATTTGTATGCTTTAATTTTGTAACTTGAGCAACTATTTCTAAGAGGACAATATGTAATTTTAACTAGTGATTTCTTATTGTTTATCTTTTTTTTTTTTTGGAATTCTGTATTACCTCTAACCTTTACATGCTTTTGTTTCTCTTTAAATAATTTTTTTTTTAAAAAAGCAAAAAAATAAAATAAAATAAAAGGGCTGCAGGTGCAGCTCCGTGTGGAGGTGCTGGGCTTCATCCCTCTGTACCGCAACAAAACAAAGCAACACAGATTGTAAGAAAAGAGAGTTTCAGCAGCAAGGAAACCACTTCTCTGAAACAACTAGTAATTCATATTAAATAAATTAGTATGCTTGACCTAAACGACCTCACCATGAACCTAGTGATGAGTAAAGAAAATAACTAGACATTTTTGCTTTGTTTTGTTTTAGGTACTGGGAATTGAACTAATGACCTTGAGTTTGCTAGGCAGGCACTTATGCCACTGAGCTATAGCCCCAGACTCCCACAGTTTTTATTCTTTATGGGTTTTTTTCTGTTTTCTGGAACAGCTTCAGATAGAAAGGATTTGTTCCTACCTAGTAAGATTAATAAATATTTTAATGTATCTGTCTCTACTTACTAACATATTTGAACATATCCTCAGAGTTTTGTTAGATATTTCAGCTTCTCTGCCCATTTTTCTATTTGATTCCTTGTATTTTGTTTTGTTTTTTGAGATGGCTACAGTATGTGATCCAGGCTGGCCTGAAATTTTTGATCCTTCTGCTTCAGCCTCTTATTGCTGCGATTAATGTATAGCCCCCATGGCTGGCTTCCTTTTTAATTCCAGGAATTTTTAAATAGTATGTTGTTGGGCCAGGCATGGTGGCACGTGCTTGTAATTCTAGTACTTGGGAGGCTGAGGCAGGAGGATCTGTGTGAATTTGAGGCCAGCCTGGGCTACAAAGTGTTTTCAAGGTCAGCAAAAAACCCTTCATTGAGGTTTTAATTTACACTCAATAAAAGTGCACCCATTGAAAGCATAGTGTCAATGAACCTTGACAAGTCTATACTGTGTCACCACTGACCCCCTCAAAATTTCCTTATGTCCCTTTACAGGTAACCCCCATTCCTATTCCTTAAAAGCAGAGCCCTGTCTTCTGTCACCACATATTGGAATCATACTGCATGTGCTCTTTCATGGCCTGCCTGCTTGCTTTTGTTTGTTACTCTGAAGTTTGTTTGGGGCCTTCCTTCACGTGCTTGACCACTGAGCTACCTCCCCAGGCCTTGTCTGGCTTCTTTTATTCGTCCTGTTTTTGAGATCTATCATGTCGTTTAATTATTCAGGACTCATTCTTTTTCACTGCTGGGTAGTATTCCGTGATGTGGATATAGTATAAATTGTTAGTCTTTTCAGCTACAGATGGATATTTACGTTGTCTCAGCCTCTGGTTAGTATGGAGAAAGTTTCTGTGAATATTTCCATATGAGTCTTTGCGTGGATATGATAGAGTTCAGGGCATGCTACCCCAAAAAACAACACCTTGGAATTCAGGAAAATAGCATAAGGACAAATCATTCTCACCTTCCTCCCATTCCCAAAGCAGCCTGTCACAGGATTCTCATCCGACAGGTATCTTCCCTATGCCCAAAGTAAAGGAGTTGAAGACAAAGAGACACCTAGAAGAACTGAGTAAACAGCCCTTCCAAGTTGCTGCATTTCTCACAATTAGGTCATACCTTGGTCCTGTTGCCGTATTCTGTCCACTCTTCCCCAGACTCACAATTTTACCTATTTTTATGGGTCTTCATTTCTTTTTTTAAAGTGTTTTTTTCTTGGTATTGGAAATCGAACTCAGGACCTCACACTTGCCAGGCAGGTGTTCATGCGGCTGAGCTATATCCCTGGCCCTTCATTTCTGCTTTGTTTGTCTTGTTTTGTTTTTGCTTTTTGAGACAGGGTCTTGCTACATAGTTCAGGCTGACCTTGCGCTGTGTAGCCCAGGCTGGCCTCGAACTCACAGCAATCTTTCTGCCTCAGCCTCTGGAGTGCTCGGATCACAGGAACACACCATCATCACGCCTGGCATTTCTTTGTTAAGAATCTCATCACATAAAAACTATTCCATATATTGTTCTTGTTACTGTCTTTTGTGGTAGGGATCTTGCTATGAACTTAGCAACAGATAAAGAAAAACTTACTTCTTTTCCTTTACAGAGATATTTTCTGGGCTTTCTGGGTGCCCACAGAGGCTTGGATGCTGGAGCTCGGACGCTGAATTACATGTTAAATGGACGTTGTATGATTACCTTTCTCAGAAACTGCCCAAATGCTTTACAGAGTGATTGCATTAGTTTGCATTTCCACAAGAGATACGTGGGTTCCTAGTTAGCTGCAATCGCGCCAATATCATTAGTCTGTTTAATTTTAGCCATTCTAGCTAGTGTGCGATTCCCTTTTGTGTTCTCACAACATTTACCAACACACTTTGGGCCACTCGAGGTGTGGGAGATCTTGCCACACAAAAGTTCTCAGTTCTCTGCAGACCCAACCTGGGTGTCTTATAATTCAGTTCTGACACCATCTACCTGGAGTGAGATCCTCACATGAAGTTCTTGGCCCATCCAGATGATGCATTGGTGGTGCAGACCTGCAGGTTCCTACTTCTGACTTCTCAGGGGTCACTTTTCTTTCCTCTGGCCATTCTGCTCCCCACTTTCCTCACCATTTCCCCGGGGGCAGGAGCAGAGGAGCATATTTCTGGTTTATCCAGGCATGGAACGGGTAACACTTTGAGTCCCAGCTCTTTAATAGTGACTGTTCCATTACACTCCCACTTCCGGTAGGCCGAGGGCTGCTTTTATACACTGCCATCTCCAAACACCACCTTGATGAAAACCAATTATGTCTGGGCTTCTATCTCATTCCTTCTTCAGAGCTATGAATGATTTTATCCCTAAGATAGCATTTTGGTTTTTTTTGTTTTTTGATACCGGGGATTGAACTCATGACCTCGCACTCACCAGGAAAGCACTTGAGCTGCTGAGCTAAATCTTTGGCCCAGAATCATTAGATTTTAGTGAGGCAGTTTATCTGCATAGCCTAGGCCATTGTATTACTAAAATCAGAACTGCTTTGAATTATATAACAAAGATTGTTTGTTCCTTTGTAGAAAAAACTCCATAAATCCATACTGTTATCAGGTGGAGAGTTTCAGGGGAGCTATTTGTCGCTTCTTGGATCCCAAAAAATCAAGCAGGACACTCAGAAGGAGCTATGAGAGTATAATTTATTAAAAATGAAATTTTTACTTTTATTTATTTATTTATTTTTAGGTACCAGGAGTCAAACTGAGGACCTCATACTCGCCAGGCAGGTGCTGTGCCACTGAGCTAAATCCCCAGCCCCTGGTTTACTAAAAATGAAAGAAGCGAAATTACACTGCACAGTGAGACAGCGCACACCTGACAGGGGCAGGCACGGGGCCTCCTAAGCCCTGGGATTATGGGAGGCCGTGGACCTGGGGATTGACTGGAGTCACAGTCCAGAGGGGTGTCCGACTCAGCCCACCTATAAAGAAAGAGGGTTATTAAGCTAGAAAGCATCACAGAGTGCAAAGCCAGGATCAGGGGCTGGAGGGCTAAAGCCACAGCGCAAGTGAGTCTGGACTCAGGCGAGGGTCTTGCACTTTTGGTTTCATGCGATCTTAATGCGTCGGTTTCCCACTGTGCTGACTGGTCCTGCGGGCTCGGTCAGGCTTCTCAGTTCCTGCTGCACTGCTTTCTGTCCTTTCCTTGTCCTCTTGCCCTTGCCCCGCCCCCTCCCTCAGTGTGAGCCAAGTGTCTTTCGCTAGCCCTTCCTCAGCTGACTGGTTAGGGTTAATGGTTGACAAGGGTTTGGTGTTTTTGTTTGTTTGTTTTTGTCTTTTTGATTTTTTTGTACCGAGACTCAAACTCAGGGCCTCACACTTGTCAGGCAGGCATTGTGCGGCTGAGCTGTATCAGTGGCCCTTGGCAAGGGTTTTTAACCTCTTCCTAAGTCCATTCACCTAGAGGAATCATTCCATGTAGCCAGGTGGGTCATCCTGCTGCCCTGTGCAGCTGCTGAGAACCTGCCTGGATCAGGTATAACTTCTCCAAAATGAGATGTGGTAGAAATAGGAAAAAGACTGGGTTGGGCTGGGGATTTAGCTCAGCGGCATAAGCCTTGCAAGCGTGCAGTCGGGAATTCGATCCCTGGTACACAAAACAAAAAAACATTGGGTTTAATTCTTTAAAGACAGTGATTATAAACTGAAATCATGTTTTGGATACATTAGGTTAAATAAAATGTTGTTAAAATGATTTGTTTGATTTTTTTTTTTTACTTTCTTAAAATGTGGCTACTAGATTTCTCTCTCTCTCTTTCTTTCTTTCTTTCTTTCTTTCTTTCTTTCTTTCTTTCTTTCTTTCTTTCTTTCTTTCTTTCTTTCTAAAGCACCCCACCACTGAATACCCCTGGTCCTACTAGACAAACTTAATCACATGTGTGATTAATATTTGTAACTCACATTACATATTTATTGGACCAGGCTAATTTAGATTTTCAAGTCATTGTTCCAGAGTTGTACATAACACTCTTTTAATTTTTATTTTTACTAGTATATGTTTGCAGTAGATAATGTTTATATCCTTGTGTGGAGTTGGTACATGTACATAATAATCGTAAATCTTTTTCTCATCCTGTTTCCCTACCCCCTCCTTCCTCTCTCTCTCCATTTTACTGATTGATTGATTGATTGATTGATTTTTTAACTCTTTTTTTTTTTATCAGTACCAGGGATCGAACTCACAACCATGTGCTTGCAAGGCAGGCGCTTATGCTGCTGAGCTAAATCCCCAGCCCCTGATTTATTGATTTTTGAGACAGGGTCTCACTGTGCAGTTCAGGCTGGCTTTGAACTCACTACATAACCCAGGCTGTTTTCAAACTCTCAGTGATCTTCCTGCCTCAGCCTCCAGAGTGCTGGGATTACAGGCATGCACCACCATGCCTGGCTTCTGTCCATCTCCTGGTCTCCTTCCCACAAGAGAAAGATCTGTCTCTTTACTTCCATTGTCTATCTTTTATTTTGCTTTTGATTTATAATTTGGGTTTCTCATACAGGAGAAATTATGCAACACTAAAATGTGTGTCTGATTTATTTCACTTAACATTATGGTGGTCTCAAGGTGCATCCATATTCCTACAAATGACTTAAGTTTATCTTCTTTATGGCAGAGTATTACTCTATTGTGTTTAAATACCACATTATCTTTATCCATTCATTTGTTGATGGCCATGTAGATTGCTTCCTTGGTCAAATAAATTTCTATTTTTAGTTTTTTGAGGACTCTGGAGACTGATTTCCACAGCGGATGCACCAGTTTGCATTCCTATCGTTACTATAGACTGGTTCCTTTTTCCCTGTGGTCTTGCCAGCACTTGTTATTGTTGGACTTTTGTCTCTCCTCACACTGCTCAATTCTGCTGCCCGTATTTTCAATGCTTTTCAGTCTCCTGCATTTCTATTCAGAGCCTTTTTATGGACTCTAATTCTTTCCCATGCTGGTCATTCATGTTTTGTTTATCTCTGTTAGCTTTTTATTGGTGCCTTCTGTAGATTCCATGATCATTTTGTTTATTTGGCCCTTATCTGCTTATTTATATCTTATCAGAACTTGTCAATTGCCCTATTGATCTGTTTTGTTTCTCCTTTGATAAAACTTTAAATAATTTGGCTGCATGGCTTTTGGTTTCCTTCCCTCTGAAGCCTCATGGAGCAACTTTGAGGGAGTTGGGAGTTTTTGGAGGCATTTTAGTGCCATGTCTTCTCAGGTTTCTGTTTTTGTTTGTTTGTTCTGTGTGGAGGTTGTAGGTTGATTTTCCCTGAGAGCTTGGCTGTTGGTGTAGAGCCCTCTTTCATTAATGTCTACTTGTCAGTGGTGTCCTCTCGGTGGTGCAGCTCTTGGCCTTTGCCTCTGTCCCAGCATCCAGCCATCTCCACTCATTTGGGACGGGAGGCCATGGGATGTTTGATCCAGTACCCAGTTCTCCATTATTGTTATTGATCCCCAAGGCAGTCCAGAGATTGGAATCCCAAGAAAACCAATTAATAGTAATTATGTCATCTTGGCTATAGTAATAAAATCAGCATCAGTTATAGCATTAAAGACAAACAGAATTTTGACAAACCCTAAGGACCAATAGTGTAACCACCCTTGGAGTTCTAGGCATGATCAGTTAGTATGTGGTACTTATAATAATGTACCACACTTAACCATAGAAACAGTTCTGTGATGATAGTATGAATACTAAGATGACCCAGTATTGACTTACTGCTGACCTACAGCAAACATGGAACAACCTTACCTCTACTAACAATAGAACAGTATTCAACAGCCATAGCGTAAATTCAACTAGCTATCTAGAGATTCATTTGGCTCAGTAGTTTTACTAGTAAAAATAGAGGGGATGGGGAACTGGAGGATAAGAAAAGAAAAACTTTTGTGTGTGTGTGTGTGTTTGAGACACAGTCTTGCTATGTAGTGCAGGCTGGCTTTTAACTCATCATGTAGCCCAGCCTGGCCTCAACTTGCAGTGATCCTCCTGCCTCAGCCTTCTTGGGCTTGGCCTAGCAAAAGACAAATTTTAAAGATTAATCAGTGTGGTATGAGGACAAAAGTAAAACAGGAGCCCTCTTGATGAGTCAAAGGAAATTTATAGCATTAGAAAACAGTTGTGGGAAAGAACAAACAAGAAAAAGAAGAAAAATAGAACAAAATGCAGGAAATAAAAGATAAAAAGGGAAAAAAATTAAAACTGGAGAAAAGGAGATAAACTAAAAATGAAAAAACAGAGGAAAAAACCTCCAACCCCTGAAAACCCAATGAAGGAAAGAAAAATAATTTTAAAAATAGGAAAAAGATTAAGTTGAAGAAAAAAGCTTGTGTGTGTGTGTGTGTGTGTGTGTGTGTGTTTTGTACCAGGGATCACGACCTTGCATTTGCCAGGCAGGCGATTATGCCTCTGAGCTAAATCCCTGGCCCCTCACCTGTGTTTTTAAATGAGTGATTTATTTTTAGAATCTGTGGTCACAGTTTTCTCCACCTAGATTTAGGGCCTATATTTGTTTGTTTGTCTGTTTTTGGTACCGGGGATCGAACTCACAAATGCGCGCTTGCAAGGCAGGCACTTATGCCGCTGAACTAAATCCCCAGTCCCCACCTCTGTTAAAATTTAATTTTCAAGAGAAAACAATTTAGAAATAAGATAATAGGAGGTTAACAATGGCTAATACATTATATATTATCTTTAAATTACTCAGAGTACAAAATATCAATATTTAATTGTCCAAACAATATTAGCACAAAACTTTATCTTTTTTTTTCTTGTTGGTATTGGGGATTGAACTCATGGCCTTGCACTTGCCAGGCAGGCACTTGTGACACTGAACTAAATCTGCAGCCCTAAACCTTTCTTTCCAATGAGTTAAGAGAAATTAGTAGTGTAACTATTTTAAGTATCTCATATATCTATCTATATGTATCTATATCTATATCTATATATACATATATATTTGTGCTTTTCCTGTCCTTGTTTTCTCCATTCCCCCATCCCAGTTTCTCTTCTTTCTCTTTCTCTCTCTCTCTCCTTCTCTTTCTTTCTTTTTTGGTTTTGTTTTATTTCTTTTTTGGTTTTTGTTTTGTTTTGGTACCGGAAATCGAACCCAGGACCTTGTGCTTGCCACATGGGCACTTGTGCCGCTGAGCTATATCCCTGGCCCTCTCTTTCCATTTGAAGTTTCTTCCCCTTTTACAACATCTATCGTACATTTTGGATCTTATTTGCTTTTTCAGCTTCTCACACTAAGGAAACATATGATGTTTACACATGTGTGTCTGGTTTACTTCACTAATGCGTGTGGTCTCTAGTTGCTTCCATTTACCTATAAAAGTTTCCAGCTTCTTTCTGGCTTAGTGGTACTCCATTGTATAAAAAGACCACACCTTTTTTATCCTTTCCTTGGTTGATGGGCATTTGGGTTGTTTTCAAGATCTAGCTATCACAAATTGTGCTATTAAAAAAACTGTGCTGTTATAAATGTGGATGCACACATATCACTGTAGTACAATGTTATTAATTCTTCTGGGAAGATACCCAGAAGGGGAATAGCAGGGTCAAATAGAACATTTAATCCTAGTTTTCTGAGGAAGCTCCATGCTGATTTGCATTGTGGTTGCACCAGTCTGCATTCCCATCAACAGTGGAGATGAGTTCCTTTTTCCTCACAGCCCCTCCAGCATTTGTTATTGGTTGATTTCTTGATAATATCCATTCTTTCTGGAATAAGATGGAATCTCAGTGTTGTTTTAATTTGTATCTCTTGAATGACCAGTGATGTCAAACATTTTTTTCATATATTTATTTGCTGTTTGTATTTCTTCATGCAAGAAGTTTGTATTCATCTTAGATGGGAGGTCTGATTTTTTTGAGCTCTTTATATATTCTTGATGGTAATCCTTTGTCTGAGGAACAGCTGGCAAACATTTTTTCCCACATTGTGGGTTATCTGTTCACTCTGTTAGTGGTTCCTCTTGCAGTGCAGAAGGTTTTTAATAAGATGAGATCCCAGTTGTTGATTGTTTGTGACAGCTCCTGTGCAATCAGGGTTTTATTCATAAAGTCTTTGCCTACACCAGTGTCTTCAAGAGTTTTGCCTATTCTATCTTCCAGCAGATTTAATGTTTGTTTTAATATTTAGATCTTTCATCCATTTTGAATTTGGTTTAGTGTATGGTGAAAGATATGGGTCCAATTTTAATCTTTAGCATCTGCAGAGCCAATTTTTCCCAGCACCATTTATTAAAGAGGCTATCTATCTTCCAGTAAATGTGTTTGACACCTTTGTCAAAGATAAGGTGGCTGGGACATAGCAGTGCATGCCTATAATTTAAGCATTTGGGAGGCTGAGGCAGGAGGATCATTGCAAGTTAGAGACCAGTTTGGGCTACAACATGAGCTGAAGGCCAGCCTGAACTGCAGAGCGAGACCCTGTCTCACAAAGACAAAGGAAAAAAAAAAAGATAAGATGGCTGAGTGTGTCTGGAGTTGTTTTTGCATCTTCTAGTCTGTTCCATTGATCTTTATTTAGATCTGGTTTTTTGTTGTTGTTTTGTTTTGTTTTGTATTTTTCCAGCAATATGCTGGGTTTTTTTGTTTTGTTTTGTTTTGTTTTGTTTGTCTTTTTGAGACAAGGTCTCGCTATGCAGTTCAGGCTGGCCTTGAGCTCACTTTGTAGCCCAGGCTGGTCTCGAACTCGCAGTGATCCTCCTGCCTCAGCTTCCCAAGTACTGGGATTACAGGCATGAGCCACCACCCCCAGCTAATATGCTGTTTTTTGGGGAGGTTTGTTTTGTTTTTAAATCATAGTAGCTTTATAGTATAATTTCAAGTCAGGGACTGTGGTGCCCCTGTCTTGCCTTTGTTGCCCAGAATTGCCCTTCTGGTTCCAAATGAATTTTAGGATTATTTTCGCTAATTCTGAGAGATATGCTGCTGGAATTTTTATTGGACTTGCATTGAATCTTAAAACAATTTTGGAAGCATGACCATTTTCACTATGTTGGTTTTTCCTATCCAAGAGCAAGGACTATTGTTCCATTTTCTGAAATCCTCTTCAATCTCCTTTTTCAGAGTGCTGTAGTTTGCAATGTAGAGATCTTTTGCATCCTTTGTTCGGTTGATTCCTAGATATTTCATTTTTGGGGGATGCTACTGTAAAAGGTGTTGTTTCCCTAATTTCTCTCTCAGCAAGTTTGTTATTTGTGTACAGGGAGACTATTGATTTTTGGGCACTGACTTTGTGTCCAGGTACAATATTGAATTTGCTTATTAAATTTAGCAGTATTTTAGTGGAATTTTTTGGGTCTACTATGTAGAGTACCATGTCATCTGCAAATAATGATAATTTTTTTTTTTGGTACTGGGGATTGAACTCATGACCTCACTCTTGCCAGACAGGTGCTTACACCACTGAGCTAAATTCCCAGCTAAATAATGATAATTTAACTTCTTTTCCTATTGTTCTTTTTTTTTGTACCAGGGATTGAACTCATGGCTTTTCACTTGCTGTGCAGGTGCTTATGCCGCTGAGCTAAAACCCCAATCCTCCATTTTTTTTTTTTAATGTCTTTCTCTTCTCTGGCTAAAGTTTCCAAGACTATGTTGAATAAGAGTGGAGGGGCTGGGGATTTAGCTCAGTGATATAAGCGCCTGCATGGCAAGTGTGAGATTGTGAGTTCGATCCCTGGTATCAAAAAAAAAAAAAAAAAAAAAAAAAAAAAATATATATATATATATATATATATATATATATATATATATATATATGGCTAAGAGTGGAGACAGTGAACATCCTTGTCTTGTTCCTGATTTTAGAGAGAAAGCTTTCAGTTTTTATTCATTTAGTATGATGTTGGCTGGTTTGTCATAGATGGTTTTTATCAGATTGAGATAAAGACCATCTATTCCAATTTTCTGTAGGGTTTTTATATGAATCGATGCTGGACTTGGTCAAAAGCTACATCTATTGAGATGATCATATGATTTTTGTCCTTGGTTCTGTTAATATGGTGTATTACATTTGTCTATTTATATATGTTGAACCACCCCTGCAACCCTGAGATGAACCCTACTTGGTCATGTTATATAACCTTCTTGATTATTTGCTGCATTCTGATCGCCAGTAACTTATTGAGGGTTTTTTGCATCTATGTTCTTTAAGGAGAGTGGGCCTATGGGTTTTTGAGGTACCTTCCATGCACTCAAGGCCCCCCTGTCCATTCACTCCAGACTGTGTTTTTCCCTCCAAGTCAAGATGTGTCCTTGCTAATGTCAGTAACTGGGAAAGGCATCAACCCTCTGTTCTCTGCTGGCTGTAGGTGGTGGGCAGGGATTCAGCTGGACTGTTGGACTTCCTGATGATACTCACAGGATCTGGTTGCTTCCTGTGGAAGGCAGAACTTTTGCCTGTCCCAGCCTGAGCTTAGGCTTCTCAGAAGCACCTATGTCTGGTCCACTCCCACTCTGTGGTGGTCTCCAGTGGTTGCTTCTTCCCCAATCACTGTGGGAGGGTAACACTGGAGTCTCTGAAGTGCCCAGCCAGGCCCATACTTTCTCCCCAGGACTGCCGGCTTTCCCGGCTTACCTCCTCTCCCTGAGCATTGTCCCCATCCAGGATCAGGTCACTTGGTTACTCTGCATCTCTGTTGCCCTGTGCTAGGGAAAGCAAAATGCAGAGCTGACTTGGAGTTGGTGGATAGTCATATCGTGTGGTAGACGTGGGCCTACTTGCTTACCTACTATTCTTACATGTATTTTAATGCTTTTCATAACATTAGCTGTGTTTACTCTTCCAGTCTTAATTTAAAAATGTTTCCCTTCATCATATTTGCAAAAGTTTGTCTGTTTTGTTGTAGTTCTTATTTTTGCAGTACTGGGGATTGAACCCGGGGACTTGCACCAACTTGCATCCCCAGCTGTCTGTCTATCCACCTCACTAAATTATCCAGACTGGCCTGGAATGTGTAATCCTCCTCCATCAGCTTCTCTAGAAGTCGGGATTCCAGGAGTGTACTACTGCATCTGGCAAGTTTGTCTGTTTTTATTGATATTTCCTAAAGCCAGATTTGTTCCAGATCTAGCTACTGGCTTATAGAAAATACAAATGACAGAGCAACATGCTAACATATTGAGAATAAATCTGGAAAAACCAGAGCATTTTCATCTACATGACAATTTGGATTCTTCAACAAATAAATTGTATGAAAAGAAAGGAGAAAAATAAAGAAATTTAAGAAACATTGTAAACAATAAATATCTGTTGGGTTCCTGACTTCAGCTAACCATCTATTATGACTTTTAAGAAACAACTAGGAAGCTGAGTGTGGTGGCGCATTCCTGTAATCCCAACACTCAGGCGGCTGAGGCAGGAGGATCGTTGCAAGTTTGAGACCAGCCTGTGCTACAAAGTGAGCCCAAGGCCAGCCCGAATGCATAGCAAAACCTTGTCTCAAAAAGACAACAACAAAAACAACTAGGAAAAGTTGAATTCTGATTGAGAATTTGATGGCATTTAGGAATTATTATTATTTATCTTCAGGTGTGATAATGGTAAGTGGTGACCTTAAAAAAAAATCATTAACTAGGCACAATGGTACATATCTGTGTTTCAGTGCTCAGTAGGTAAGCTACAGGAGGAAGATCGTGAGTTTGAGGACCAATGTGGGTACACAGTAAATTCAAAGCCAGCCTAGGCTATGCAGTGAGACACTGTCTCAAAAAAAAAAAAAAAAAAAAAGCCCAGGTATCATGGCACATACCTGTAATCCCAGAACTCTGGGAGGCGGAGCCAGGAGGATCATAAGTCTAGGCTCTGCCTGGGTAGTTTAGCAACTGTTGTCTCAAAATAAAAGATAGAATAAAAGTGTGGGGATGTAGCTCTGAGTGAAGGCCCTGCGTTCAATTCCTAGTACCGTCACAAAAAAAAAAAAGTCATTTGCTTTTTGAAATATTCAAATATATGAATATATACAGTGAGCTGTTTTGTCTGGGACTTACTTCAAGATAACCCAGTGATGATGGCAGAGGGGAGTGAATATAAACAAAGCAAGATTGTTTCAAAGTTGCCAATTTTTCAGCTCCATGAGTAACTGAAGCTTTATTACATTAATTTCTACCTTTCAATATGGTTGAAGTATTCCATTACAAAAAATAAAAGTCTTAGTTATTCTCTTTGGCCTTTTAAAAAATTCCTTCTCTTTGCCTTTATTTTACTGTACTCATGCTAGGATTTTTTAAATTGCTTTTGTACTTTTCTATTTTTGTCTTGTCTAATAGACACATTTGGTTTATAAATACTCCAAGAAACACTTTGGCTGCACAATGAAATTTTCCTATGCAGCAGACGCCCTTTGCTCACTTCTGCACAATCCGTGATTTTGCTGAGAAGCACTGTTTCAGTGACCGGCAACCCTGTGGACAGCAAAGCAGGAGAACCGGGAGGACAGGAAGCACTGTTCCTTTACTCTGCAGTTTCCTCTGACTATTTAACCTCTCCTGCCTCATCTTCTCAGACACTTTGTCCAACATTCTAGTTCTAAGGCAGAATTCTCTGTTTTATTGCAGGTTGCCAGGACACCTGGCTTAGAGTATCCCAAGATGAAAGTGAAGGAAGGGTCCTTTGTGTGGTACCTCTATCTGGACAAAATATACTGCTTATTATCTGTGAGGAATGTGAAGGCCTTATTGGAATATTTTCGCCTTCTTGATGTTCACCACAAAAACACCTTAAATGGTCAGTACTTCCCTACGTTTCCTTGGAGTTAGTATCTAGTTGATAACAAATGCACTGGAAAACCTGCAGAACCAGAGGCTGCTTAGCTAATAGATATTTATGTATTTTTGTGTGGTACTGGATATTGAACTTAGGGCCTTGGGCGTGCTAACTAAGCAAGTGCTCTACTTACCCCTGTACACTCCCAATCCCCACCCTCCTTTTTTTTTTTTTTTTTTTTTAATCACATGCCTGGAATCCCAGCACTCTGGGCAGCTGAGGCAAGAGGATCATAAATTTTTTTGTTCCTTGGGTGTCAGGGATGGAACTCATGATCTCACACTTTCCAGGCACGTGCTTATGCCACTGAGCTAAATCCCCAGCCCCAGGATCATAAATTTTAATCTAGCCTGGGCAACTTAGTGACTTAGTGAGACCATGTCTCAAAATTAAAAAAAAAAAAAAAAAAAAAAAGCAAAAGAATAAAAGAAGGGCTGAGAATATACCTCACTGTGAAGGTCCTGGGTTTAATCCCCAGTATCACAAAGCTCCCCTTCCCCATTTTGCAGGAGAGGACGGGAACTGACACTCTTGGAACTTATGATCGACTTGTCTCAGGCTGCTGAGTAGCTGGGATTACAGGCATAGGCCACCACATTCAGCCACATGCGCTCACTTTCTAGTTGAAGCACAGCGAGAAAGTGCAAACTGAGAGTTTGGAGTTTGGTAGAGAAGATGATGCTTTAGGCTCTGAGGTAGATCCAGGTTCTATCATTACTCCTTGTTCTTCTGGAGAACATTGCATCCTTCTCTATCATCTATAGTCTCAGTTTCCTCACCTAGAAATAATAATGGAGCTCAGTGGAAAGCCCAGTGTTCCAGCCTTGGCATAAATGTGTGTGTGCACACACACGTGTGCGCGCGCACACACACACACACACACACACTAAAAGAGCAAAAAGTGGACCCCCTTTCTTCACAATTTTTTTCTTTTTGGTATCGGGGATTGAACTCATGACCTTGTGCTTACCAAGCAAGCACTTGAACTGCTGAGCTAAATCCCTGGTCCCTTCTTCACAATTTCAGACCACATTTTTTGTATGCCCCGCGTGTTGCCTGTCTTCCCCCTCAGCCTGCCCAGGTAAGGCAGCTGCAGGACCCTGAGCTCTGAGAACGCTGAGCTTGTGCCCAGGGCTCACTGACTCTGAGCCCTGGCCCCTTGTCCCAGGGGAATGCTTGCTCAAGACTCCCATCTGCCTAGTAACGAAACCAGTCCTTGATGATGCAATGCCCTGGAGATCAAGTGACACTGTTTCTGGTCACTAAGGGATGGGACACTGACCTAAAACTAGTGAAGGTGCAGCCTTAAGGTTTGCCTTGAGGGTAGGGTGACTTCAGGCCTTGGAGAGCTGAGTAGGCCAGGGTCAGCTGGTTTCAAAATACCATTTATTAAGTAGCTACTGGGTCCTGCCTAAGAGATTTCTCATGGAGCAACTCCCCATGCAGCGCTGTGTGTGCGCACGTGTGTGTGTGTGCGTGTGTGCGTGTGTGATGCGTTGGTCCCAGGTGCTCAGACCTGGATGGAGAAGTAACATCAAGAGTTCACAGAAGTCCCCAAGTCCTGCCATTATGAATTGGTTCACCACATTCTCAGCTAGCTCCAGCTGGGACTTTCAATTACATAAATGCATTTTTCATATTCAGTGGAGTCAGGACATAGTTTCTGTAATCAATGGGCAAGGGGAAATCATACGCAGACAAAGCTACTCTGAAAACCTGTCTGGGATGCAAACATACATCCCTGGACGGCCACACACCAGTAGGGGGAACCAGCCACTATTTGTTTCCTCCGTCCCAAGGCGAATGATTAGTGAGTGTAAAGGCAGGCAGAAGCCTCCCCTGTTCTTCCCCGTAATTCCTGCTTGACTCCATGTGAGTGAACATGCACTCACTAGCAGGGGAAAACCATGCATTCCTGTGGAAAGACTGAGGCTGTGCAGTCAGATCAGGCCACCTGTGAACCCCAACTCTGCCACCTACTCTGCAAGGGATCTGGAAGTACCCAGAGGCAGGAGCCGCGTCACCTAGGAGCTTGTAGGACTGTGGACTCGCACACAGATCTTTTGCCAAAGAGAAGGAGATACAAAAGGAGGGGGAGAAAACGGATGAAAAGAGAATTAAGATGTATGGGCTATGACCTCCTCATGATGAACATAAGCATTATGCACTGCAAACATATACCGAAAAAAACAAACGCAGACTCAACCCCACGTGAGGTTTCCTGAATCAAAAATTGGCAATTGACAAGCAACCCTAGTGGCTGGTGAGCCCCTCCGCCTTTTTGAGACAGCATCTTACTGTGTAATTCAGTTTGATCTTAAACTCACTATGTAGCCCAGGCTGGTCTTGAACTCACAGCAATCCTTCTGTTTCAGCCTCCCAAGTGCTGGGGTTACAGGTGTGTGCCACCATACCTGGCTCATGAGCCTATTGACAAGTATGATACCACCTTTCCAGTAAGGTCATCAGGGTTCACGAGATGTGGCATGTAAAGGGCCTAACACATGAGGTGCTCAATAAGGTTCGCTGTGGTCTCCTTGCAGGCAAACACATTTGCTTTATGTAAGCACAAGGAATGTGGATATAATCGAAGAGGAAAAATGATTAAGTTCTTCTTGCTTTGAATTATCTCAAGGGAAAAGCCCTGGGAAAGTATTAGCATCTCCAAGAATGGGTCCTAGGGCCTAGGGATATTAGACCCTCCATCCCACACAGAAGCACTCGGGCCTGTTTTGTGTCAGGCCTGGCTCTCATCACTCATGCCTGTGTGCCCCATGGGGCAGGTGGCTGGGTCAGGAACTGCATCCTCACCGCTGTCTCACTCTGCATAGCACTGGGGCCAGCCCTTGCCCACATAACTTAAGGAAAAGTGGTTATGGTCCTATGGAGTTGTGGAAAGTTCAGCAGGGAAGCCAGACACGAATAGCATTATTCTCCCCAGGTCAACAAGCTTCCATCAGTACTACCGTTTATGCAGTGTCCAGCTATTCAGCATCTTGAACTCTTCCAGAATAATCCATCTCCTGACCTCCCCTTCACAGATGTGCTGTTCTATCACTTCCTCAGTTACGTGACTGACTTGAAATCCAGACAGATCAGGATGGTGTTTGACATGCTTGACTGCAATGCTGTGGGTGAGATTGGCTTTGAGGAGTTCTACTTGTTGGTTTGCATACTGCTGTCACATCAGGCAAGTACCAAGTCAGGATCTGGGGCACAGGAGGTGGGGCTCGGCTGCTGCTCCATTGTGCTACCGCCAGTGCTGGAGCAGGAATCAGAACTTTTCCTTTTACTATAAACAAGAGGGAAAAATGGCAGGGTGATTAATTTTGGATCCTGTTGGAAAAGTTCAGCATTTACGCTGCCTCCCCCCACTGTAGCCTCTACCTGCTTTCAGCCTTTCCATGTTGTTCTCCTTGTAAAAATCAGATCTGCCTGGCTGCAATGGTTCCCAGCCTGCCCTTTCACGCATCCTGTCTGTGGGTTTGCAAAAAAAAAAAAAAAAAAAAAAAAGCAGTCTTTTCAAGCGCCTCACTGCCTCTGTGATCCTCTTGCTCTGAGCCTTTCTGAAAGAGATGAATGGAGACGAGAAACGCCTTCTTTGCATGCTGCTTGTCACACACAGACTTTGTGTACGTTTCCATGCCTTGAGGAAAGGACCTTGAGTGTCACAGTCTTATCACAAGATCTTTATGGATGTCAGGAAATGCTCGATGGCAACCAGAGTTCTGTCCAGCACGACTTCTTACTGCAGGGGGCCTAAGTTCCCTCTGGATGCAGATGCTCAAGCGGGCTTCCACCCATGGAAGACTCGATCCTTTCACCGAGAGCTTCTGTGATTTTAGTTTTCCGGGGAAGGGGCTGGTGACCATACCAGCCTGGATGTAACAAGTTTAGGAAGCAGCACCAACACTATTCCCTGTCTCACGTTTCTCTCAAAACAGAATCATTTGGAAGAACAATTTATGTACTGCCATTCACGTCATGTCTTTAGACTGCTTGACATAAATGGAGAGCAGAGAATTGGTAAAATCAACTTCCACTTGTACAGATTTCTCTTCAATATTAAAAAAGAGCAACTCATCGAGTTCTTCCACGAGTTTCACTCCCCAGAGGACCGCGTAAGTGTAGATCCCGAAGTGTAGCATGGCAACCTCTTAATAAAGGCAGAAGACAGTATCGTATTACCTGTGGTAGAGAAGGGTGAGGAGGAGGCTGAGAAACATAATCTCCACGGAGCTAGGTTCAGAGAAAATCTGGAGATGCATGAAAAGACTGAGTGCCACGTGATGCAATGTGGAAACAGGTTTAGAGAAAGAAATATAATGATCTGGTAGTCATGGGTGTTGAGGGGAGGGTAAGTAGTAAGGAAGTCCATGCGGGACTGTGTAAGCAGCATCCTAAGGGAAGCCATGGTGAGGATGATGGATTTTCCCTGCAGAAAAGGGAAGTCTGTGTTGCAGAATCCTGGGGGGAGCCACGGTGGAGAACGATGAATCACCTGAGGAAGACACTTAGCTTCCTTTACAAGTGGCTAAATAAGGGTTATGATCCTATTGTCATCTGTATCAAATCTCTCCTGAAGTAATTTCTTTTTTCCTTCCCCAATACAAGCATCTTAACTACAATGAATTTAAGATATATACTATCTTTGTCATTGAAAAATCCAAGGAAAAGCAGAGAAAGGAGAGAGAGAAAGAGGATAAGAGAAACAGATTTCGCGCTCTGCTCAAGAAAGCAGTGTGTCAAGTTGCTGTGAGCAGATTTATGAAGAAATGTCTCCTTCATAAACGGTATGATTAATTCAAACTGTTCGAAAATAAACACGTTCAAAAATAAAGTTAACATCTTCAACGTGGATACCTTTCCATTGACCTTTTTTATTCAAAGGGCACAGATGAGCGAACTCACGTGAGTGCAAAGTGACCTGCTTGCTTGCTTTTCGGCAGCGTGCAGAATGAAACCAAAGGCTTTGGGCTTGCTTGGCCAGGGCCCTCTGCTTCAACAAACTGCTTTCATTTTGTGGATAGGACCCAATTCTGCTACTGCTTTTTCAGATCAGCCCTGCTTACTGGGTGCTGGTGCATCCAAGTAACTGCTGACACTCACTGGTACTAGGCAGGTCAAGCTATCTTACTTAGTATTTGTCACCAGTGACCCAACACTCAGAATCCTTTCTAGTGCCCCATTTCTTAGGTTAAAATCACTCAAAATATCAGACTTCACACTGACAATGTTAACATGCCTGGAACCATGAGAAGTCAAATTTTAATATATACTGTTTTTTCTTCTGAGGTGGGGTCTCACACATGGCCCAGGCTGGTCTTGAATTTGCAGGTTTGGAAGATCCTTCTGGCTCTGCCTCCTGGGTAACTAGGCCCACAGGACTGTACCACATACCTAGCTAAGGCAGTGTTTTTCTTAGACTGAATTACTCTCTGATGAGTTAGGCACTCAAGCAATTGAACCAAACCTGCTATAGTAAAACAATTACTACATACCCTTGCATAATTTTAATCCTTATATAATGAATGTCTTGAGTATTCTAATATTTTCAGCACAAGATTTGTTAATCTCTCTGATTGTATTGTGATGTAATAATGACAACTACATACAGTATGTGCTTGCTGTGTATTAGGATGTGATTTAGATGCATAACTTATTCTCAACCCTGTCAAGTAGGTGTTGTTATTCTCAATTTACAGATGAGGAAAGGTTAAGAATCTTATTCATGACCATCTGATTTACAAGGGGTAGAGCCAGGACTCAAGCCCTAGGTCAATTAAGCTTGCTTAATTGTGATTCCAGCCAGGAATCTAGCTCACCTGAGTTTTAGCAGATTCTGTTCAAGTTTTAAGCTGACAGCTCATTTGCTCAGAAATTCATTTTACTTTATATTAATTGCCACATCTCCTACCATAAATTTCTGAGTAACGAACATAGGAGTTGAAAATATACAGGTCATTTATTATAGATCAATGACTTCTTATTTATGGGTGTGTTATGTAACTGACTAAAATATTCAGTGAGTTCCAGAGCACCTAATAGTGTCAAATCATTATACTGTGTCCAGATGCGACAGACAAGAACACAGTTCACAGCCTGCTGCAGTGGCATGCACCCGTAACCTCAGCCACTTGGGACCTGAAACAGGAGGACTGTAAGTTGGAGGTGACCGTGGTAGACTCAGCAAGACCCTGTCTCAAAGCAAAAGAAATAAAACTAAAAGCTGGGGCTAAAGGTCAGTGGTGATGGACTCTGCGTAGCATCGAAGGCCTTGGACTCAGTCCCCAGTACTGCAAAAGTAAATAAATAAAACTGCTTATCTAGGATTGTCATTTATAAGTCAGACTTCTAGAAATCGTTACTGTTGTGCAGACCTCTCCATATTTACTCTATTAGACACAGGGCTTTGATAACATGCTTATAAGCCTGACTAATGCGATTGGCAGCCAAACTCTTCTTCCCCACAATGGTACCATAAAAACTGAATCAAACTAGCAAAAAACCCCACCAACCTGAGGCACATGACCTCATATTTGTTATCCACATGCTTATTTCTATAATGGGATTCTTGTGAAGACACCCAAGATTCACTGCATTTCACAACAGAGTTCTTCCCTTTTTCTGGCTTGAGCAGTCTGCAATTGCCCTCCTACCTACAGAGTACTGAGACTGCCACTGTCTGGCCAGAAAAACACAGCTGGCCATTAGCCCTAGGTCTAGTGTCTCACTACTGAATTCGTCTTACTATAGGTTTCTGTTGGTTTTTGTGGCAGCCTAGATGGCTTTTGTCACCAGACAGCCTTACGGTCTACCTGTGGTTCTGGAGACAGAAACTACAAGGATAAAGCTGCTCCCTTCCACCTTCTAGGGAAGATACTAAGATATGTAAACAGCAACCATAGTAGATCCCTAAAGCATGTAAACATTGTATCCTTTATTGTTTCAGAATGAGAGCAGGGAGGGAGAGAGAGCCAACCATAGTAAGTATAATATTCTAAGTTTCCCTCTCTGGAAATCAGGGTGACTATCATAGGTATCATGAACTGGCTATCTGATTTTTTAAAAATCCCTTTTAAAAGCATCTTCCTAGCACTTGGGAAGCTAAAGCAAGAAGACTACAAGTTCAAGACCAATCTAGGCTTCCTAGTGAGTTTGAGACCAGCCTGGACTACATAGTGAATCCCTGTCTCCAAAAACAAAGCCACTCCTACCCCAAAAGACCTCTTACAAACTTCACAGAATGGGTGTTTTTCTAAAATGGTGTCTGGAAACAGCATTTATCTTTGATGGGCTCAAACTAGAGAGCAAAATCTAAAATTCCAAAGTATCTGTAAAGTGACACTTCTTTGGACTAGGAATACAAAAGAAAGCAACCTATCAGTGTCCACCTCAGGACATTGTATGACTTTAAAATTGCTCACATAAGCTGGGCGTGGTGGTTCACGCCTGTAATCCTAGCACTCGGGAGGCTGAGGCAGGAGGATCGTTGCAAAAAAAAAAAAATGCTCACATAGAGGTAAAGGGGCTGGAGACCGTGTTCGGCATGCTGAGGCCCTGGGCTCCAGCCTCTGTGTGCACAAGCACACAAACCCAGAGTGTGTAGACTCTTTGAGTTTGAGCTGCTTCACTGGGCTTCCTTTGTTGTGCTCAATTTTCTTGGTCACATCTGTGCTCTGGGATGCAGGTAACAGGGAGAGGGGCAGCACTGCAGCGGGATGTGAAGGGCAGGCCTGATGGGACAGACACTTGCTCAGCTGTATTTCTACCCAGGGCTACAGCAGATTTCTCTCAGGAAGGAATTACAGAGGCAGCTAAGTGAAGCAACTTTTCCCATCACTGCTTAGCTCTCTCATTTTCTCACCACTCTAAGGCTAAGATGACAGACTAGAAAAGGCCAAATCAACCCTCCTGACCTCTTCAGAGATGAACAGTCATGCACCTGAGAGGCACTTACAGAACCAGAGGAAAGACAGGTTAAAGAGGCCCTAACACAGAGGTTCAAAACTGAAACCACAGGAGACTAGCAAGGGCGACTGTCAGCTGTGTTTTCTCCCTTTCTCTTCTCAGTAAATAAAAATACTAAAGCAGTTTTAGGCAGCTGGAAGTAGACACAAGGCATACCTGCTCATTTATCCAATTAACAAGAAAAGACCATTTAAAAAGTGTTTTTTAAAAACCATCATAAAAATAAGGGCTTCCTCCTGCCCTGTATGAATGGGAAAAAGATGGGTGAAAATGATTTCAGTAAGTAATATCAATTGAGTATCGTGGCACATGCCTGTAATCCCAGCACCTGAGAGTTTGAGGACAGCCTGGGCTACATAGTGGATTCAAGGCCAGCCTAAACTACAGTGAGACTCTGTCTCAAAAAAAAAAAAAAGTAACAACAGGAAAAGAGGGACAGCTGTCTTGGAGTATTATTTTACTCTCTTCACAGAAATAAACTCTGTTTAACAATGAAACCATAGAAGAAAAAAACATGAAAGATTTGCATAATCTTAGGATGGGGACAATCTCTGGAAGATTACCCGTAAGTGATAAAAGACTGATGGCTCTGACCATGAAAAACTTCAACTTTGTGCAAGACAAATGAAATACACACACCTACACCCACACACAGAGCAATGAGAATTTCCTTACTATGGAAAAAGACCAAAATGCATTAGGAATATGGGCAAACAGAATTCACAGAAAGAAAAAAATACAAATACTTTAAAAATATACAGCAAAATGTCAAACCTCACTTGTAAGAAAAACACAAAGTCAAACCACAAGACAAAGTTTCTCACCTGATTGCCACAAATAAAAAAAAAACAAAAATTGGGTCAGGCTAGGCTGGCAGTACACACTTAGAATCTATCAAGTTGGGAGGCTGATATATGTGCAAATTTTGAGACCCACTGTGGTATTTTTTTTCCATACTGGAATTGAACCCAGGGCCTCACACATGCTAGACAAATTCTACAGCTGACCCGTATTCCCAGCCTTTTTTTGAGACAAGATCTTGACATAGGGTCTGGATTTGAACCTAGTACAGTAAAATATAAAAGGGAAGGGAAGGGAAGGGAAAGGAAGGGAAGGGAAGGTGATGGGGAGTGGAGGGAGAAAAAGCTACTCAGCAAAAACAGGAACACTTGTTATCTCTAGGGAAAAGAAATAGGAGATGAGACCCAGGAATGGATGACTTTCCACTTGGTATGTTTGAATCTTTTCTAATGGGCATATATCACCTATTTTAAATAAAAATTTAACATAACAAAAGCTGGCAGGGTGCCCACTTGTAATTTCAGCTACTAGGGAGGCTAACGCAAGTTCAAGACTAGCCTGACACCAGCAAGGCCCTGTCTCAAAATAAAAGAGAGGCCAGGGATTGAGCTGAGTAGTATAGCACTTCCCTAGCACATGCAAAGCCCAAATCTCTAGTATCTCAAACCCAACACACCCACCCCTTGCCATTTGATCCAAAAAAAGATAATAAATGATCTTAGCACTTCAGAAAAACTTAATTGTGAGGTTTGGTCTACAGCACGATTCCTTTTTTTTTTTTTTTTTTGGTACCAGGGATTGAACTCAAGACTGTGCGCTTGTAAAGCAGGCACTTATGCTACTAAACTAAATCCCCAGTCCTGCACGATTCTTAAGAAGGGGAAAAATCTATTTTAAATTAAGATTTCAAATACAGAAGATGAAGTGAAAGAGAAAAATTATACAAGAGAAACTGTTCTTTTTAAAAGTTTGTTCTTTTGAAATTGCCTAGCTCTGTAACTGCTTCATGGCTTTGTAATTGCTGTCTGGACCCCTGTTTAGCCGAACATGTAGTGTGCCTGATTGTACCACTGTACCAAGCTTCATGAGCTGATGATCATTAATCTATCCTTGTAACGGATGACTCGCCCTGCTAATCAGATTTGCCAGGCTGTTCTGCTTCACCTTTGTACCTCCTTGCTTGTGCAAAAGTCCTAGACCACCAGAGATCAGGGCATGATAGTCTGGGGATGATCCCAATCAGTATCTGTTGATGTAAATAAATCTGCATTCAAATCCTGGGGTCATTTTGGTGTTTCTGCTTGCTGTTGCAGAAACACATCTACAAATGACTATGGATGATCTGCCATGGCAGAGCCAAAGTTTTGTTAATAAAGATCTTGTTGTTTAGCTGAGGTTTTAGGATGAAAACCTTCATTCTGCTGGCGGTTTAGCTCAGTGGCACAATCGCCTACCTGGCATGTACAAGGTCATGAGTTTGACCTCAGTTCCAAAAAAACAAAACAAAAAAACCTTCATACCATCATACTGCTCATTAAAATGAGGCTTATTGCCCTTACATAGAGAGCAAGTTAAAAATTCAGAACAAAGGCAAAGACAAAAGAGAAAAATCAAACTTTAAAAAAAAAACCCACAAAAACCCTACATACTGAAATTATACAATCAAGTATTGATTGGTCCAATCTTGTATCAGTCTATTGACAGTTAAACAGCACCATGGTTTCTCACCCAGGTTAAACATGTCCAGAGAATTGTTAAAGTATACATTCCTTTAAAATAAAATGAATTCTTAGAGGTCAAATCTTCAACAAACAAGACCTTTTATGAACCATATATTATTGATGACACCACCAAATTTCTTTTTTTTGTTGTTTTTTTTATCAGTACCATGGATTGAACTCACGACTGCTTGCTTGCAAGGCAGGCACTTAATGCCACTGAGCTAAATCCCCAGCCCCACAACCAAATTTCTTGAAGAAAAAAATAGGTTTAAACATTTTTTTCCAGTTGATGAATTTTGAGAGATGCTGCTCTTCGATGTGGGACACAAATGCGCAAAACCTTTTTGATGACAGAGCTCACATATTGAAGTATCTTCCTATCTCCACCTCTAAATATCAAAATTCTCTTTTGGAATTAAAGCTGCTGTCTTGAATTTCAATTCAACCATCAGCAAACCTAAACTAGACATAGCTATAATCTTACAATGAATAAAATTAGGGAAGTAGTTAAAGCTCTCAGAAACATAAGTCACAGTTACAGATATATTTAATCAGGTCATAGGAAATTTAATACCATATGAAATGTTACATTTAAACTAATTCGCAGTTTCATTTTGCCACGAAAATTAATAATGATGCTTCACATCCAAATAGTTGTGGTGGTCTGATATTTCCTAACTGAGAATAGCATTCTTAAGTGCCTTATTGCCCCTGCTTTTCGATCTCCTGCATTCTCAGGGGTATGGTGAGGTCATGCTAGCCCCCTTCTCACTTAAGGAACCAACCTTTAAGAGGACCTTGACAATCCCTTCCTGGCACCTCTGCTCCAGTCCTCTACAGAAGAATCAGGTTATCTTGCTGGATTTTTAATCCCTTAATCTCATTTGCAGATAACTCTTCATCTGTATCTTTGCTATGAAAAAGATGAGGGAAGAAAACCATTGTCCACCATGACTACAAGTGACACCAGTAAACCTTTCACACTTATAAATTCGGAGTTGACATTTTCTCTAGAAAACTGAAAATAGGCACAGTTCTCACAGGCACAGAAAGAATGGATTTTCCTTATATCACTCCTGCAAAGTGGAGGAGAGATCACTTTGTTATCTTGTAGTGGAAACAGCTGTCCTAGATTCCTGTTTTCTGGCCCAGGAACTATTCATCTGGGTCGGAGTTAGCTACAAAAAGGTCCAAGCAGAGTAGATAAATCAATAAAGGCATATATATATATATGATCTTCTAAGCCTGAATATGAAAACTGCTTCTTTATAGGTTTCAAAACATTTATGCAGCAAGAGAACAAGAGCGTTTTCAACTGCCTATCAGTTGAAAATCAAAAATCTGACTGCACTGACTAAATTATTGCCTAGTATTCCAGAAGGCTGCCTGCCACGGACATGTGGAAGGCACCAAAATTTTGTGTGACTGTAAATAAGAAGCTTGATGTGTAACAATGGCGAAAGGGGGACTGAAATACAATTTGCCAGTCTTTACTCCTTAGGACTAAATAAGAAATAAGCTAGAATAAAGAACCAAAATAAAAGCAAACCTCACATCTTGCTCTTTCCAGATTCAATTTTTTTTTTTAAAAGAAGTTTTATAAGGGTTACTGTTTCTGGAAATTACATAATTTTATACATACATATATATATATATATATATATATATATATATATATATATATATATATATATATAAAATTTTTTTTTAAACCCTCTGTATTGAAAAGGTGCTTGGTGCTGTTTTTCATGGGTACAATGTTTCATTTACAGTCCAAATCATTTAAATACAGCTATTATGTACTTGTTGAGTATTCTAAAATACATGGTTATCTATTTCTTAACTGCTTCAATTTAGAAATTATAATTACATGAGTCTCAAAGGCTGGCTCTTTGTGTTTTATTATTTTTGTTGGTCTCCATCACAGATGGAATTTTTCACTGGTAATTCCTCAGAACTAAATCCATTCATAGGGAATTTAGAGCAGTGAAAATAAATTTCACGCCACAGAGTAGGAAATGACAACAATAAAAAGGAGGAGAGCGATGTGGGAACCAGCAGACGGGGCCAGTTCAGTTCTCAACCGGGGTTGGATTCTGCAGAGGCTGGCTCACTATAACTTGTACAACATAGTCCTTTGGGATCTTCAGCTCCTCCAGCTTCATTTTGTCGGTAAGAGGTCTTCCAGAGAAGAACCACCGCTGACTGCTAGGTTCCACCCCTTCTGCTGCCTGTAACCGTCTCTTCATGTGGAATACCGTGTCTGTGCTGCGTACCACTAGTTTGAGGTCTTTACCAGTGGAAAGGCGCAAACGGAGTTGAGATTCATATCCAGAATTGGGTGGCGGCTCAGGAATATCCAGAGTCTCTATGTCACTCTTTTCCTCTATCATGTTGATTGGTGGTGCCAAGCAATAGACTGGAAGTTGATATCTATTTCCCAGTTCATCGTAGCACTCTGTAAGTGCACCTTTAGGAAGAGAAGATGTGAGTTAGACTTTATCATATTTTATTTATTTTATTTTTGAGACAGTCTTGCTATGTAGCGTAGGCTGCCTTGAACTCACTTACATAGCCCAAGTCATCTTCCTGCATCAGCCTCCTGAGTGCTGGGATTACAGTCATGCACCACCACACCAGACATGAGTGAGACTTTAAATGAGTGTATTTTTGCTTACATCTTGAGAAATGCTTATGCTTCTCTTGCTAAAATGCTTCTGTATAGAAAAAAGGTGAAATTATGCCAGTCAATACCAGCTGGTTATAAATGATAACCAAGTCCCAAGAGTGTTTGAGTATTTATCTACTTTTACATTAACCAGGACACTAGTGACTTTATGTTTTGTTCTCATTATGTTTTAGAGGTTTTTTTTAATTGGTATCAGGGATCGAATTCATGACTGTGCGCCTGCAAAGCAGGCACTTATGCTGCCCAGCCTCTTGTTCTCATTATATGGACCTTAGCTTTTTATCCCTACCTCTTTGAAGACATTTAACAATTAGTTCACAATTTTAATAAGAAAGTAAATGAAAGCACACAAAATTCAAATTTATTAATATTAATGCTTATAATAAATTAAAGGGAAACAAGTTATAATAGGGTATCTTTTTTTTGTTTTGTTTTTTGAGACAGGACCTCACTAGGTAGCCCAGGTTGGCCTTGAACTCATGGCAATCCTCTTACCACCACCTCCCAAGGGCTAGGATTACAGGTGTGTGCTACCATGCCCAGTCTTTAAAAAGTATCTTTTTAAAGAAATGAGTCAGCCTCCTGAAACAAACCAAAACAAAAGAAAAAATGGATCCCTAAGCCCAGTTCACCACAACACAAACATTGCAGAGTAGTTTTCTTATTGCCTAGACTTGTAGACTGAGTACTGGACTTGGCCAGAAATCCTTAGTCCAAAGAGATGACTAACTAGAGATGACAACCTTACACCAGCTGCTGCAGACTCACTGCTTATATATGAATTCGTTTGCATAATCACCACAGAAATGACTGAAGTGTTTCATTTAGCCCCAATTAATATATTATAGAGCAGCTATGGATAAAAAAAGAACTGAAGGGGTATGAAGTTTATAATAAGCTAGCTCTTGGGAGAGGAAAAAAAAAGCATTAATGATTTTTTAAAAAAGTTTTAATGGCTTTTTTTTAAACACAGTAAAGCTGCATTATAATTACCAGGACTTCCTTGGGGAGCTTAAAAGCATGACTTAATGAACATTTTATTTCAAGGTTATATATAACCTCCCCTTTCCTCAAACTGGAATATTAATGTCATCTGATTACCAATTTGGATTAAAGAATATATATATTAAAAATACCAAAACAGGGTAGTGAAGGTAAGGAACAGGATGCTGATGTTGATGAACAAATGAATTAATAAACAGAAGTCTTTGGTCACTTTCTTTTTTTTTTTTTTTTGGTGTCAGGGATCAAACTCATGACCTTGTGTTTGCCAAGCAGGTACTTACACCACTGAGCTAAACACCCAGCCCCTGGTCACTTTCAATAAGTAGAAAGTATAAGAGATTGAAACTGATCACTAATACACCACAGGTCCCATTTGGTTGGCCTTCTAAGTTACATAAGATGGGCGTTGTCAGAAAGCAGGACACACATAATTCATTTTTTTGTGCGGTTTTTGGTACTGGGGATTGAACAGAGGTTTTCATGCATGCTAGGCAAGCACTTTGCCGATGAATTATCCTCCTACCCCTTTTATTAAACTGTCTTTTGAGACAGGGTCTTGCACAGGCTGGCCTGCAACTTGCAGTCTTTGTGGTTCAGCCTCACTAGTAGGAGACATGCCAGGCATGCTGCCCTAACCCAGTTTTAATCCCTGTTTAAAGATTCTATGGGCTGAGGATATAGCTCAGTAGCACAGTGCTTGCCTGGCAAGTGTGAGGTCCTGAGTTTGATTCCCAGCACCAGAAAAAAAAAGATTTTTGTCTAGCCTTTGGGCTGTTCACTATCATCACTGTGACAATGGAGAAATGGATCTACTTCGGGAACAGTTATGACCACTAGCAGTTCCCCTACCAGTAACCATCACAGTACACCATCAGTTTTTATTGTTATTTTGTTTTGAGACAGCATCTTATTATATAGTGCAGGCTGGCCTTGAGTTTGCTTATGTAGCTCAGGCTGGCCTCTAATTCATGGTTATCCTCCTGCTTCAGCCTCCTGTGCTGGGATTACAGGTAAGTGATACCATGCCCACCAGATTTTTAAAAAAATAAATATGGATACAGTTATACAAACTAAATTGTTAATACTTTAGACAGTGTACTCCTCAGACAAAGAAACTTACTTTTATGTCACAATATAAAAGTCTTTCAGGTGCCCAACATTTGGGAGGCTGAGGCAGGAGTATCACTGTAAGTTTGAGACCAGGCTGGGCTATAAAGTGAGCTCAAGGCCAGCCTAAATTACATAGTGAGACCTACAAAGTGGACATCCAAACAGTGAGACTGCAATCAGTTTTGTTCATCCATCCAACTAAAACTTTAGCAACATGGTTATTAATCCCACTCACTCAAACATACATAAAGTTACATCCTTTAGAATACTTTCTTTTCCTCTCTTTATTTTCTTTACAATAACTATAATCCATTCGTGTAAACTACTTAGAAGTTCTACACATGTATAAGTCTCTACACATATACCTAGCCTTTCTGTATGAGAGGGAGAAACAAATCAAAACAAGTCAACAATACAAATTCCTAGAGAAACATGAAATGGAAAGGACATATAAAACCACAATACTAGGTGATCTATGGTAGTTACTATGATGTCTCTTGTTATTTTCAATAAAATTGTCTATATCGTCGAACATAGTATAGTTAAACTTAGCATTGCATTACACTATTAATAAAATCTAAACATTGGAGACATTATAGGACTTCAAAGGCAGTTAACAATCAAACCAGAATGGGTATCCTATTGAATCCTGTCATCATCAGAGTAGTTGCCCCTATTCTCAGACTCGACACTCTCAAGCATACCAGATTCAAATAAAATCAGTCAAGATAAAACAGCGATATAACCAATCTTCTCTGCCTTATCTCTGCTATGTTATTTTTCTGTCGGTTATTTTTTTCTCCATTCCATTGTCTGCCCTTTTCTTTGAGGCTTTTCTGCCATTGTTCCTGGAACACTGGTGATTTTCTTCTCTCTAGAATGTCCTTCAGTATTCTTTGCAGGGTTGGATTGGTGGTCACAAACTCCCCCAGTTCCTCCTTGTCATGGAAATATCTTGTCTCTCCACTAATTCTGAGAGATAGTTTTGCAGGGTATACCATTCTGGGTTCGAGGTTATTTTTTTTTTTATATCGGGGATTGAACTCATGTCCTTGCACTTGCGAGGCAGGCGCTTAGGCCATTGAGCTAAATCCCCGGCTTGAGATTATTTTTTCAGGGCTTGAAATATTTTACTCCAAGCTCTTGATTTGATGGTTTGCATGGAGAAGTCTGTGATTTTGATGAGTTTTCCTTTATAGGTAATCTGTTTCTTTTCTATGACCACTTTTAATAGTGTGTTCTTGTGATGGATTTCTGGGATCCTGATTATTATATGTCTGGGTGTAGATCTGTTTTGGTTGTAGCTGGCTGGATTTCTGTACGCCTCATTTATCTGAACTTCACTTCCGTTACCTATGTTCGGGAAGTTTTCCTTAACTATTTCTGTGAATAGACTTATTTTATTTGTGTTTGTTGCTGCATCTTCATTTACATATTTTATTCTTAGGTTATAAATCCTCTTGTCATCTTCTAGCCTTTGTATCGTTGCTTCCTGGTTCCTTGTTATTTTTAAGAGATCCTTCCTTTCGTGATCATATGTTGCAAATCTATCTTCAAGTTTTGAAAGTTTGTTTTTAGTTTCTGTTAAAAGGTTTTGCCAGCTTTCAATGGAGTTTTTAATTTCCTGATATTCTCTTTGGATCTGTTTCATATATTCTAGGTTTTGTTTATATTCTTCATCAAAGGCATCTCTCCTTTCTCTGGGTTCCTCTATTCTTTCATCTGTGTCTACTTGAGATTACCCAGGACTTCTTCTATTAATCTTCTTATATCTTACTTCACCTGAGTGAATTTCAGATTTAAATTCGTCGATGAGGTCATGGAGGTATTTCTTTATTTCCGATGAGGCTGTCTCTGACATTACAGGTTTGCTGTTCTCAACCACCACTGCATTTACCTCTGCTGGACTCACTTTCCCTGGTTCTGCACTTAGAGACCTTTTGCTGTTTCTCTGTCTGGTCATGTTTCCAGCCCCCTTCCGACGAGTGGGTGGTGGAGGTCTCCAGGCCTTTCATATTGCTTATAGTTTTTTCTGCAGTGCACTGGCTAGGGAAGTGCCACCCCCTAGTTTGCTGCAGATCTATGAGGTGCACGCTGAGAGCCAGTCCTTCCCCTACATCAGTCAACCAGTTTATGCTTCAACAAGTTCCTGTGTTCCCTGGGGATGCCACTGGCTCATAGCAACCTCGTCCCTGGCTATTGGGTTTCAACCAGGGGCCTGGCCCAGCCCAAGCAGATCTCACCAATCTGCTTTGGACCAGGGGCCGTGGACTGACGTCATCTGGGGTTTTGATTCAAGCCGGCCCTGCCCAGCTCCAAAATGTCGCCTAGCTGGTCCTCCCGATCTGGGGAATCCAGTTCCCGTCACTCACCAAAGTTCACATAGCTCGACTGGCTATTTCCACTCCCTGTTGCAGCGCCTCCCCCAGCCGAGGGTCTGGAGCTCACCAACCTACGCTCTCGGCAGGGCCGCGATCTCAGCTCCATCGTGAGTCGAGTCTAAGACGTGCTGGTACAGCGATCAGGGCTTGCCCAGCTCCACGCTTCTTTTTTTCCTTTTTTCTCCGTTTCTTCCTGAGTCATGAGAATTCCTCACCTTTTGTCTGGCTTTCTCCATGTTGTCAGATTCTAGCATCTGAGTTTTTTTTTTTTTCAGAGAGGCTCTCTTATGATGCCACCACTCAGTCAGCCATCTTGCGATCCCCGAACCTCCTTAACTTAATAAAGAATATTTACCAAGACCCACAGGTAAAAGCGTATTTAAAAGTGAGAGACTCAGAGCTTTTCCATTAAGATTAGGGGAAAACGGCAGTAGTTAAGCAACAATTCAGCTTCTCCAAGATTTGAAACCCAGACATTGGATAATAGCAACTTAGGGAAGAAAAAAAAAAAAAAAAAAGAGAGAGACAGAAGTAGATCTCTAGAACCAGGAAGGATCTGATGGGGAAATTAAAACCTACAGAGAAATTGAGGAGACAGAACACAGTGTGGACAAGGGAAGGGGCCACCTGGCCTTTCTTCCTGGCTCCTAACTTTGGGACAGGAAGACGGATCTACAGAGACGAAAGCTGAGGATTCCGAGGGGTTACAGAGGGAAACAAAGCAGCAAAATGGACCAGTGGATGCCACAAGCTGTAGTGAGAGCGCAGGACTCTGTTCCCACAGAAGTCCTTCGACAGACATCCCATGACTCCAGTCCAAGCGTCATATTCCCTGGAGATGGCGCTTGGTCAAACACTAGTCTGCAGCAGTGTGATTACTCGAACCCCAGACTCAGAGCAGTTGTGGGATGGGTGGTCCTAGGGCTACATTTTCCCAGTGTCTGGATGAGAGTGGGCCACAGGAATCAGCCATGGTCAGGAAGCCCATGAGGGGTTTTAAGCTAAAGGACACAGGCCTTGCCCCATGGCTGGAGGTCAGGCTCAGCCTGGATTTGAAGGTTGCAGCACTGGTGTCCCTGCCCTAATCCTGCCACCTGCTGGTGCCTGCTCCAGTGCAGGCAGGGTCTGCCTGCCTACAGGTACAAGCATGGACCCATGCTGACTTGGCCAGTGGCCCATAATTACAGGTCTCAGAGTAGAACTGCATGTCTGAAACCACAGAGTAACTTTTTTGTTGTTTTTTGTGTGTATGTTGCCTTTAAGTTTGTTTTGCTTTGTTTGTTTTCTTTCCTCCTTTCTTTTTCACCATTTTATTTGGGTTAGGTAATTTTCTTTTTCCTTTCCTTGCTATTTTTTTTAATTATTTCTTTATCTTCTATTTTTTCTTCTTTTCCCTTTTAATTTTTCTGCCTTTAATTTTTTTTCTCACTTTTACTCCCTACATAGTTTCTTTTCTCTTTCTTATTTTTTTCTCATTGGTTTTTTTCTCCCATCTCTACCTAATTCTGTAGGCATTCTTTTCTTCCATCCTTAGTTTTGTTGTTAGTTTTGCAGTGCTGGGAAATGAGAACCCCAGGGCCTTGCGCATCTTACCACTGTGTGACATCTGCAGTCCTTACAGATACCTTTTGATTCCTCAAGAAGATCCTACATATGACCCTCTCTCGTCTGTCTCACATCATATAGTTTAAGGCAGTGGTGGTGAAGCTATGGCATGTGTTTCTAGATATTAATGTAGAGTTGTCTCTTTACTAAACTAAAGCCTCAGTATTCAGGTTTAATTGTAGTGTTGATACTTTGCGACAAGTGGGTTTTGGGTTGGAGTTTTTGGCATTTTGTCATCATGGGTTTAAGATTTCAAAAATTTCCTCTTGTATTCTCCCATTCCCAAGCTCTGTATCTTTAATAGTATAAGCATAAAATTTTCTTACATCTTTTGATAGTTAACTCTATAAAACTACATTGAATTCTTTTCTATCATTAGTGGAGATACAGTTGTTATATTTAGTACATATAAGGTACAAGTAAATACCAGGATTGCCTTACAACCTGAACTGTGGATTTCTTCTCTAGGTTTAAGGGTGATACATAATTGGTTCCTGGGCTGGGGATTTAGCTCAGCGGCATAAGCGCCTGCTTTGCAAATGCATGGTAGTGAGTTCAATCCCTGGTACCAAAAAAAACAACAAACATAATTGGTTCCTATGGTATGTTAATATCTAATTCATCTTGGAAAATACTACTGTAGCTGATCTGCTTTATTTAACCAGGGTTCCAAAACTGTTACTATTTCTCTACAAGCCAACACTCAGATTTCCTTTGTGACATCAACAATACTAGAGTATATTCCAAGAGAATTTGGTTGTTAGGCTAATTACACTGCATCCTCCTCTCCCAAGTTAGCCACAGTGGCTGGATCTTGGGGCTGACGCAAAGGACTACAATTAGACATGCCCGAAGTATACTGCTGCAACAAAATCTTTACACTATAAGCACCCACACACCATAGAACAAAACAAAAGAAACAAAAATAACAATAGAAACACGACAGACAAGGCAACAAAATCCCTCCCAAGACTCCTAACTTCTCCAAAGCCAATCCAAAGGGCATCAAGGGACAGAAGAGCATAAGCTATACATCCTAATTACTCAACAGGGTCACAGAGCAGGTTAGAAAGCAGACCAAAAAGGTACTCACTGAGATCACAGAAATAGCTAAACAGGTAACAGAAATAATAACCAAAATGACCCAGGAGCTTTCAGAAGACACTAGTAAAAAGCTACGTGAGCTGAATAAAACAATACAAAACATGGTCAGTTTAGCAGAGAATTAAGAGTCCATGAAAAGGTTTCACTCAGAAATCCTAAAGATTAACGATACAGTTACCAGGAAGGAAGAAATGAACGTGGATGAAAAATTTTATAGGACAAATACAAGAGGGATGAAAGATAAGAACTGACAAAACCAGAACTCACAAAAAGTAAGAAATTAATGGTACTATAGTTCAACAATTGGACAATACTTGCCAAGGTGTCAATGACAGCTCAAAGAAGGAAATGAAGGATAAAACCTCTGATGTCAGTCTAAAGAAAATGGTTCTGACAGGGAGACGTTTCAGAATATAAGGGTTCCACATGTAGTGATGAAATGGACATAGAGCTATTACTTCTCATTTACAATAATTAAGAGTATGAAAAATGGAGCAACAGTAGAGAGGTTTTCTTAAGGCAACTACTGGCATTTAAACATGAAAAGGAAGGAATCATTCTAAATTTGATGGCATAGAGATTTTTCTAACTTTCCAAAGTCACGTGTAACTACACTCACACTTGCAAAAGGTTTTAATCATCACCCCATGGCTACTAAGGTGCAGTTCCTTTAGCAATTCTTCACCAGTTCTTTTTTCCTGGCGGTGGGTGTTGGTTCAACCCTGAACCACAGCAATCCTCCTCAGCTTCCCAAGTGCTGGGATTATAGGTATGTGCCACCATACCTGGAATCTAGTAGTTCTAGTGAGACTCACTTGTGTAACTCAACTCATACCATACATAGGAGGTCAATATGTATTTATTTATTTTTTTTCCTTTTCCATTGTAGGACTGGACTCAGCACAGACAGATGGCCATAAGAATTAACCTGCCAGGGATCATTTCCCCAGGACAGGAAGTCCTGAAGGCTCCCAAGGGTAGGAAGCAAACTGCCAAGACCCTATCTTTTGTTCTGATTTCATACACAATTTTCTGAAGATGTTTTTATCTTTAATTTTGATGACTGGCTCAGGTGTCCTATTTTCCTTGGTCAACTGTTTCAATGGCTTTTAATTATTCTTCAAAATGTATTTCACTAGAAAATTATGATGATAAAATAAATTAGATACCAAATAAAAACTGCTGTATTAAATCTAATACTTAGTTCTGTCAAGCTAAAGTGAAAGATGCCTTTTTAAGTGTGTGCAGACCTCATGGCTTATCCTGTTAGGCTCCTGTTCCTGTAACATTTCACCACCAGTTTTATAGGGGTGCTTACTCTTTATTTCTAGGATTTCAGCTCTAAAAGGTGGTGGAGGAGCAGCCCAGAGACACTTGAACATGGGAGGGGCTCTATTAAAGCTGATTTGGCATTACAGAAGTAGCAGTTGGTGTAGCATAGTCTGTGGGTCCAGAAGCCCTGCTTCTCCTGTCTCCATCCCCTGAATGACACAGAAAGGAGGTTTTATGAGAGACAAGCCTACTGACTCAGGCACAACCTCCCATCTCAATTATTTTCAGATTTCATAGCTTTAACTGAAGAAAAAATGACAGCAGCAAAGGTGTAGATAAATTTACCTTTTATAACTCCAAATCATTTTTGTCTCTTTGAAAATAGAGAAGAAAATGATATAACATTTAATTTGTGATTAATCAGTCATCAGATCTTTTACTAAGGTCCTGTATCATTTCTAAACACTACAACTGCCTAAAATCTCCTATGTAAGTACAGTATCTTCATGTCTTCACTTTGTTTATGAATTATCAATTTAGTTTGTTAAATGACAAATTCCTATAGGGAAAATCCTGGTCTGCTTCTTTATTTTGCAGTGCTAGAAATTGAACCCAAAGTCTCACATACAGTGCTCTATCACTGAGTTGTATCCTTGCCCCTTGGCTTGCTTCTTAATGTGCCTCGTTCACACCTAAGGGAAAGAGAAAGGCCTATACATCTGCATTTCCTATGTCTTTTGCTTTCCGTACTAACAGACTACAAAATTTAAAGGATCCACATAATATGTAAGGAACATTTGACGTGGAATAAATAGTGATGATTTATGCAATCACTTTACAGAACACAGATGAAATGATGTGTCAGTGGTATACTGAGCTGCTTCAGTTATTCTTACTGTATAACCAAGACTTGAGGAGAACAAGTCAGTCTCCCGATGCTGGAACTGGAGGGTGGGGAGGTGAATAAGAAAGCAACAAGTCCTCCCTCCTGGTGCGAGAGAGCAGCATGTGCCAGGAAGAGAACAAGTCAGTGTCTCCTGAGAGCCTACCTGTTGAGGATGATAGCAACTAAGGCACATAAAGCAACTAAATGCTTGTCTTGTTGGGTTGATTATGTTGACCTGGGCCAGTGGTCTGAGCATCTCTTGGGAGGGTAACCCTATGCAATATAGCAAATATGGGGGATTTCATTCTATCTACTCTTTGAAGGCAAGCATTGTTTTCATGGTTTTGCTTTGTTCTGATCAATTGTCTTGCTCTATTCAATATTCTATTTTGATAGGTTTTATAGAGTTCTGTTTTTAGTTTGATTTTGCTATACCTGATTGAATGGACAACTATTGTGAAGATAACGAGAAATACTATGGTACCTATTACTGTTATCCCGGTATCCCGCCCTCAAGTTCTGTACCAATTTCACCACATTGTTTAAATTGGCTTTGTTCTATCTTGTTTTGTTGTATTTTACTGCCTTCAAAATAAATTTTAAAAAACAGAGATTTAGCTCAGTGGCATAAGCATCTGCCTGGTAAGTGCAAGGTTGTAAGTTCAACCCAGTACCAAAACAAAAACAAAAAAAACCCCAAAAGATTTGAATTCAAATCCCAGTTTCATGACTTACACACCTTTGAAAAATATGCAACCTCTCTGTACTTCCATTTTCTTGTCTGTGTAAAATGAGGATTGTTATAGGTGATTATTTCAGGCATGATAAGTATTAAAGGGATTTATCTGTATTTTATGATTCATGATTCTCAGTTTAGTATTCTTTCATCATAAACTGGATCCTCATATGTAAAGCCCTTTTATGCTTTTTATACATGCATTTATTTCAAAACCTGTTATACACAATTAACTTATGCACATTTAATATATTTTGAGACAAGAAACTGTAGGAAAGAAAAAAATTGGGGGAAACTCACACCCAGCCCCAGAGCCCCACCCAGTCCATATAACAAACTGTGAAGAGAGAAACAGAAGTCTTGAAGCTGGGGGAGTAGCACAGTGATTCCGCTTGTGCTGAGCATGCTTGAGGGTTCAGTACAAACAAGTTGAGTCTAACAATTATCTTTTCTACTTCCCATGCCCTTAAGCAATTAAGGATGAAAAGGAAAATGCCAAACTGAAGAATTAATAAACGTTAGCTACAAAAAGTAAGAATATGATTAGATTGAACAGTCTTAATGGAGGAGCTTTTACATTTGAATTACAGGGACATAGAGAACATGCTACAAAAAAATAATTATGATTTAATTGTAGATGCTAAACAAACAATGAATGGGGATGTAGCTCAGTGTGCTCACCTAATATGGAAGAGGCCCTGGGTTGGATCCTCTGTATCACAATGAGAGAGAGACAGACAGACAGACAGAAGAAAATTAGAAGGCAAGGGGAATGCAATAGACAATTTTAAAAATCCTTTAAAATATTTTATAGGTAGCCAGGCGTGGTGGCGCACTGTCATCTTAGCACTTGCAAGGTTAAGGCATGAGTTTGAGGCCAGCCTGGACTACATACTGAGCGATCCCGTCACAAAACAAAAAACCAAACAAAACAAATCATTCTGTGTAAAAAACTACAAAAGGCAGTTTATAAAATAAATAGTTTCTGAACCAAAAAATCACTAAATTGAATTCACCATACACCAAACTCTGTGAAAGGTGAAAACAATGTCTATCCTTTTGTAATACTAACTTGAGAAAATCACTCAATCTGTAACCTGCCTTCAGTCTTAAAATAGTATGATATACTAGGAACATTTTTATTGGGTAATGTTAAAATGACAACTGGCGAGAAAAAGGGAATAAGCTCTTTCAGAAGTATAAGACAATGTGTAGAAAAATCCTGTGCAAATCAAGAGAAATAAAGCTCATGTAAGATGAGCATGTGAAAGAAGCAGTAGGTATGAGAATCACATGGGACACTTTTTCCACAACACACATGTGCATTCTATTCTTAATTTGAACATAATTTCCAAAATGAATATATGTGCATATTTAAAATTCTCAAGTAGTTATGATACCAAGTTATCTCTAAATCCTCTCTATTGTTACTTCACAGTAATAAACTAAAGACTTATCACTGATATTTTGAGAGGAAGTTAATTAAAAGTATAAACTAATTTTGTTTAAACACAAGACAGGAATATAATGAAAATGATCTGCTAACTGAAACTGAAGCAAAAACTATCAAGGAAAAACGATTATGGAAAGAGAAAAAGGAAAAGGGAAGCAGGAAATATGGGAAAAAGGTGTTTTTTTGTCATTTCCTTGAAAAATAACTTGGAAAAGCTGTGCAGTGATACATTCCCAATACTCAGGAGGCTGAGGCAGGAGGATTGCCCATGTTCAAGCCAGCTTGGACTAAATAGCAAGGCCCTGTCTCTCTCCTTTTTTTTTTTTTTTTTTTTTTGGGTACCAGAGATTGAACTCACAATTGCATGCTTGCAAGGCAGGCAATTATGCCACTGAGCTAAATCCCCAGCCCAAGGCCCTGTCTCAAAAAAGAAAAGAAAAAAAAGGTAACTCTTAATGACATACATTTTCAAGAACTGTTGATATTTCTACTAGGAAAATGACAGTATGAATAAAGTTGAGACAATAAAATAATGGGATAAGCTGGGATCCCATTATTTAAGAAGATGGGATAAGCTGAAAACAAGAAAGCACAAAGATGTGGCTAAAGAAAGCTGAGAAAGTAACCCAGGATCTCCTCACACTGTTGACCTATGATGTGCTCAGTACTTGTACAGGCAACACTGAGGAACGTGAGTGAAGGGATGGGGATGAACGAGGTATAGGATGAAGCTAACTTATGTTTTTGCTGCTTTGCTTTCTAATTATTAAGTCTAGTGCTCACTTTGGTAGCCCATATACTAAAATTTTATTTAATAAGTCCATTAGGGCTTGTGGTTCTCAACCAACCCAGCCTCAAGGGACATATGCTCAAGGACAGATTACCACAAAAGCCAAAGAAAGCTGTCGCTAATAGATAGCACATCTGTAAGAATGATAAAAATCTCTAATTCAAGATTTTGCTACACAGAATTTACTTTTTAATGCTAAAGTTCAGGAAATAAAATCAAGAGCACTATTTATTAAGTGCCTTTTGGATACCAGGTACTATGTAAACAATTCACATGTGTTGTATTAGTATCATAATGAATCAATACAACCTCCCTTGAGGTAGTTACTATCCATATGCTGTATGGAAAGAACTAAAGATTTCAGAAAAATGATTTGTCCCAAGTCATATACAGCAGTTGCAATTAATATAGTAGAGTTCAGAAGTGAGACTGGATCTGATAACACAATCTGAATTAACAACAGTCAAAGTCTAAGCAATAATTTAAACTCAAAATATGAAGTCCTTTGGATATTTAAAAGATACCACAATACAATATGTCTAAAGTAAAATTTCAAATATGTAATAAAAAAGATGAAAAGAATTGCAGTAATACCATTAAGCAGGTCTAGGTAAAAACATACAAACCAAGTAGCTTATTTGTAAACTGATGGTGAGTTAGGCAATGTATGACAAGTCCACTCAAGGTTCACTCATGCAATATTTTTAGTAGGCTTCGAATAGGAACAAGGGTATCAATGACAATAGTATCAATGATAATAATATCAATAGCCTGAAAGTTATTACAGAGCTTTGAAAGAGGAAAGCTCAGGCATCTGCTTGATTCTTTCAGACTTACACAGAAAATACCCCTTAGAGACAGGTGGAGTAGAAGCTCATCCAGTATTTTTAAATTTCTGAGTATAATTGTCTCTAACTTGTTGATTGATGGAGCTGCCAGTAACATCATTTTTCTTGACAGTTCACACAGGTAGGATTGAGGGGACTTGGGTCTTTAGAGATCTGAGCCTAATCCAACAGACTACAGGTCCTGTTATACATGAAATAAATCTACTTAGCCTTCATGAACTTTAAAACAAGACCCACTACTGGCAGAACACAATCAGACACTGCTATAGGTACCTATGTTAAATACAAAGTAAAGAATTCAAAGTTCCAAGGTTCTAGATCCCAGGCTTCTAAATTAAGACAATCACACATAGATGACTCTTCTTCCACCCACTTGCCAACCTACGCAAACATATATTCTGCTTGGAAAATATAGGATATAAGCCTCAAAAAAAAAAAAAAAGAAAAAACCAATTATAGAGGCAAGCTCTTTATTTGATAGTATATAAAAGGAGTAGCTGAAATAATAACTATAGGACTGAAAAAGTAAGCAGGGTACAATGTCTACCACCTCCTAATGCCTAATCACAGAAGAGGTAGGAATTTACAGACTAACCATAAAAATTGTGGCTAAACAGTCACACTAAAATTATATTCTACTATAAATTCTTCAAATTTATAAGATACGATCACTTTTACATATATGTAAAAAGGGTGATCAGTGGACGCTCAATAAATGTTAGCAACATAAACTTGTATTAATAAGCTTTTATAATGAATAGATATCTATAAAAAGGAATGTTTCTAGGAAGTACATTTAATTAGAAAATTAATGGAGAGTTGGAAAGCTGACAAGGACAACAAGTTAAATATTCAACATAGAGCTGAAGGACATAAAGCAGATGGTTAAATGTGAAAAGCACTGCTCCCCTAGGAACATAGACAAATAAAAGAGATATGGGGGAAAACAATGAAGGCAGTATAATAATGAGTAGAAAAAAAAACACAAGGGAATTTATGCGGTTATCTATTATATGAGTCTGTAGAGACAACCTAGAAAAATGCTAACTTGAAAAACTAAATCAAAAGGACAAATATTATAAAAACAAAATAAGTCATCTTAGTGTAACTTTTTTTTTTTTTTTTTGATGGTGCTGGGGATCAAACCCAGGGCCCTGTGCATACAAGGCAAGTGCTCTACCACTGAGCCACATCCCCTGCTCAACATGAACATTTTAAATATTTCTGATAAGGAGACCAAACAAGAGAATGTGCATGGATCTAGCATGTGTACATCCCTAGAAACATTCAAAGCTTATGGTTGTCGTGAGAATCCCACTCCTCAGCAAAGGGAAGAGGTTTCTAATAATGCTTGGGGCTACAATCACAGAAAACTATCCTTAAGAACATATAGGACTCACTTCTAAGTATAGTTTTTTTCATTATGTTAAAAATAGGCTTCATGAGAAAATATGATGACTCAAAGGACATCCATTGAATCTTTACATCTCAGGAAATCTAAATTGAGACTATCCCTAGTGCTGCTAAGGAAGCAGTGAAGTAGAGATTCTTTTTCTTATTTTTGGTACTATACTCAGGACCTCACACTTACTAGGCAAGCACTTGGACTACTGAACTAAATCCCTGGCCCTAAAAAGTAGAGGTTCTTACAGAAGAGCCAAGGACTAAGGAATGGGGGCGAGGGAGGCGGGGAGAAGAGGTCTTTACAGAGAACTAGATTACATGGAAGCTAGAAACACATATTATCGATTATTTTCTATGATTTAAGAAATATTGTAACAACATAAAAATACAAACACTATCTTCAGCTGAAAGATAAAGAATAGTATTCTTTGCTACATTAAAAAAATTAGAATAAGACATAGCAAGAATTTGGTTCCTATTTGGTTCTCTGCTATTAAAAACAAGATGATTATGTTCCCTTTGTTCTTGAGGAGCCCCAAACCTACCGTGTGGCAACGTTATATTTGCACCATCAATGATTGCTTGTGCCAGTTCATGATCATTGCTCTCGAAAGCATGTGCGGCAGCCTTCAAGGCATCCCAAATCTCTTTACGGCCTTCAAAAGCTGGTGCAGTGTCCCAAAATTCATCCCTCTTGCTGCGCAGCTGTCCATCTGTCATTGGATAATCGCTTTTCCATTTTGGTTTCTCCTTTTTCAAAGGCTGGTTACGACCTAGAGCAACTGAGGAAAAAGATAAAAGACTGATATCAAAACCAAAATTTACAAAAGATATTCTTTTTTGGTAAGAAAAGTTATCTGGTAACTTCTCTTTTGGATTATCCACCAATATGATAGCTGTAAGTCTGCCTGTTAATCTCTGTATTCTGAAATTCCCCTAACCCACTTTAAAATGACAAGAGTAAATGCAGACTTTAGATAGCTCTATGCAAAACTTTCAATCATAACCTACAGCACTTTTCCATTTAGTATGGCTTCTTTAAAGGAAGATTTAAAGGAGTGACAATGATAACCAACTGGGGTACCACTCTGATGAGAGATACTGACACTGAGGAGGATAAGCCAGGATGGGGAGTACATTGAAAATTTTGGTACCTTAACTGTACTGTGAACCTAAACTTGCTCTGAAAAAAATGTATCTTAAAAAAAAGAAAACTTTTTGCCCATTTTATGAAAAACTGGCTAGAATACTATTAAATATTTCAATAAACTATAATAGCAGGAGATGAGTCAAGGGATGCCATAATAAAAACACTACATAGGGAAAATTAAGTAACAGTAGCTTGAATCTCAGGATCATTAAGTAAATGAAGTCAGAAGTAGAAACTGAGAAAAACCCAAAGAAGCAAATGAGTAATTGTCAGTGTCTAAAGAATTGCAAAACTTACCAGATCCATGAAGAAACTGACTTGAGGAATGCTTCCTCTAGTGTTCCCCTCTTTGGACCTTAGTCAAAGAACTGTGAGTAACTTTTTTTGAAATTCAAACAAGCTAATTTAGAAAGGGGTAGGGTAGAACCAATACTTTACTTTTTTTGTAGGAATTAGAAATGAAACAGATAATACTGGACCCAAAGGATAAGCTCCCAACCACAAGGGAGAAAAGAACAGCAATATTCTAGTTTTAATCTAAGAGGACGAGAAAACAGAGGCCAAGTTTAGTCCTTTTGACAGCACCCTTCCTTCCTGAGCGTGTTACAGGGTAACAGTGTTAGAATGAGCCTGACGTAGCCCCTTTGCACCCAGCTACTCACTAACCTATTTTCTATGGTTTATAAAGACCTAGAGTCATTCTTTTCTAGGGCTGTAGAACTAAATAATGCCATATATATATATATATATATATATATATATATCTCCACTTTGATAGATGAGAGAAGTAAAAAGAAAGCTGAAGCTCCCTGAAAAGAATGTTAAGAAAGTGTAGGTGAGAAATAAATGACAGTACAGGTGGGAAGGAGAGAGTATGTGTCAAAATTCAATGTTTCTATATTTAATTGCAGTAATACCCATTTAAATAAAATTATTCTTAAAATGGTTCTAAAGCATCCATGAAATTAACTACTCCTTATTGGGCCAGGCTACACTGGCCTATGCATGACAGGAAAAAATATTACTGCATCCTGGGCAATCTCTATACCCTATCAAGGCTATATTCCCATATGACAGAACAAATTAATATGCCAAAGTATGCTTGGTTTGACACCTGGATTGACTCAAACCCCCTTCTTCCAATCTGGCAACCTTATCCCAAGGCAGAATATATCATGTCCCTTCTGTGTTCCCACTTCATGGTCACACACTATGCCACCACCAGCTATTTCTGACTTAACACCCTTAGTATTGACTCAATACTTTTTGGCCCTCTACCTTGTCTTAGTGAATGCAAAACAGATGAATTCTAACAATCTGTGGGCAGCAGAGTAAGAACACCATCCAGCTGACAGCACAGCTGGAAACAGAATCCAAGTTTCCTTAATCAGCAAATACAAATACATACATTGATACATACACGAGTGTCTAGGAAGGGTAGCACCATAGATGTGCCTATTAGGTTTAATTCAAGTGCGAAAAACAAAATCTATACTAGTGACTTCTCTCTTTATCTTCCAAATAATACAGATATAGATACAGCGTAATTTCTAAAAGATACTCAAAATCACAATCCACCCCAATTTCATCAAGAAGGTGAAATTAAAAATAAATTTAATTTTCTGCTACATTATACTTTAGATGAGTTAAAAATATTTTATACACAACTCAGTATTAGCTTACTTTTCAGAAAGTGGTAGACAGGGTAGAGTAAATAGGTAGATTCAATAAGAAACCTATTTGAATAAAGTTGCAGGCCTACCTGAAACTCAAAATTATCACATGCATTAAGTGAACCATAAAGATAATTTAACATAGTTTTTCCTGTCTTATGAGAGAATTGTAAGGCAAAGATACAGCAAAACCTCCATAATCTCAGTACCTAAAACTAAAGCAACTAAGAGGATTACCTCACATAGAGAAACCCAACAAGAAAAAAATAATCTCATAATAAAGGTAGAAAATAGTTTGAAAGAAGTAAAAGCACTTTCCTTACCACAATGAGATAGCTTTATCTCCCCACAACTGTATAAGAACAAAATCTCCTAAAAACAAACATTTATGCTGCTTATGGATAATTATATTTTCAAACCTATATTGCCAAAAGTCCACAGTAATTAATCTGAACAAAGATGGAAAAAAATGCCTATGATATGAAAGAAGCTAACTTCTACTTCTGTCTAGGTATCCAGATTATAAACATACATAAAATATACATGTGACTATAAAAATGTGAATTAACATGTTTAAATCTTTTTAAACAAATTATTTTAGTGAAACTACTGAGCATTGTAGAATTTTTATTACAAAATCTGAGATTAAAAGTCTACTGTTTAGTAGATTATGTGCTTTGCATAAGCAAAGGTTTTGATTCACAACACTGAAAAAAAGTTTCAGGCCAAATTACAGTTTACTGACTAATGTACCTTTGTTAACCAACAAATAGAAAAAAAATGAGCATTTAGCAAATACATTTAAGCTATCCTCTTACTAAAACATAAACATTTAAAGTTATTATGAGGATTTAATAAATTGGTTCTATAAGCACTTGTAATAGTGAATGATTAAACTACAAATAATGTTTACTTAACAACTACATGTACTACACGAAATTAAAAATCGTTAAACATTTTTGTAAGAACCCACAGGTTAAGTAATTTTTTTTTCATAATTTCCAAATAGAATCTGGCATTCTGAGAATTCAGTACAACACCCCTTCTTACTATTAAAAAGAACGGTTCTGATCATCTGACTTCCTGTAGATTTTTCTGAGTATATTTTGTAGAATTTGCTAATCAAATCTCATGTTTTTTTATTATTAAAAACAATTTTTTTTTGAGACAAGGTCTCACTATGCAGTAGAGACTGCCCTTGAACTTGCTTATATAGTCCAAGCTGGCCTCAAACTCATGGTGATCTTCCTGCCTCAGACATCCAAGTGCTGGGATTACAAGGCACTACAGGTATATGCCGCCACGCCCCGCATCACACTATTAAAAACAGGAAACATGCTTTATTGCCAAATTTTTGTTTCTAAATCTTTAAATGGCAGGAAATCTACTATCCTCAGTTTTCTTCCTATAGTTTAATATTTTGTATACTTTTTGAAAAATAAACCAATCGGTCATTCCAGGATACTTTTCCTTATCAATCCACATTTGCTACTATTTTCAAAAACTGACCTCAAACTTACTCTTCTCAGAAATCTCTTGTATTAATCTACTCTTTATCTTTTGCTGTAAACTTTAAACACTTCTTCCTGTTCTGTGACAAATAGATCTAACACACAGAAAATCCAAGAATGGCTTGCATCTAGATTTGAATACCACATAAAGAACTATTTTCATGACATAATTGAAAGCATTTTACCAAAACTTATTTTGACATTTTATTGATAAGCAACAATGATCTTCAAACTGAAATACAGACACAGTTTTCTTCTTGGTTCCTTTTTAAAAAGCCCTGATTTAAAATAAAGGCAAGGCCATAATATATAGATAAGGTAAAAATATCAATTTATGACTCATACATTAATAGCTTTAACATACTGAAAAATGGAAGAATCGGTATCCCCTACTACAACAGCCTGAGGGAAAATAAAAACAAATATTTAAAAAGATCACGAAAAAAGGACAAAAGTGTTTTAAAACATTCTTTAGACTTTAAAGCAGCAAGAAGTAGGTCAGGGGTAATGCTTCTACCCGAGACTGATAAGTGTTACCAGCATGAAAATGGAGGGAGAAGTCTCCTGCCACTCCAGATTTAGCTAAGGACAGTATAGAGAGAACTCTTTCATAACACTGCTAACCTAAAAGGTTACTTGCAAAATATTTTATTGTCACATAAAAAGAATGTAGTAAATAGTATAACATATATATAATACATGCATACATAATAATTCCTTTATGGCTGGGTGTGGTGGTGCATGCCTGTAATCCCAGCACTTGGGAGGCTGAGGCAGGAGAATTGTTTCAAGTTCAAGACCAGCTGGGCTACAAAGTGAGCTCAAAGCCAGCCTAAATTGCATAGTGAGACCCTGTCTCAAAAAGACCAAAAAAAAAAAAAAAAAAATCCTTTTTAGCTAGAGCAATTGACAAAAAATTAGAAATTAAAAATGTGATAACTGACATAGGTATCACATCCTAATCTCTGCTGCTTAAGAATTTAAAGGTAAAGAGATGTTAGACTGTATAATCCAACCTAACTCCTAAGAAAAAGGCAAGTAACAGTTTCACTAGAAAGACAGACTGTGGCGGTGCATGATTGTAATTCCAGTATTTGGGAGGCTGAGGCAGGAGGATTGCTGCAAGTTTGAGGTCAGCATGGGCTACAGTAGTGAGTTCAAGTAGAAACTACAGGAAGACCCAGTCTCACACACCCCCTCCCAAATAAAAGAAACTTCACTAGAATTGTTTTTTGCTATTAGACAGAAAAAAATGCAGGAACCTGTGCTATGGTTTAGATTGAGAATGTCCTCTCAAAGCCTCACAGGTTCAGTGGTGGAGCTTTTAGAAGGTGACTGGACCATGGGGGCGTTACAGCTGACCTGCCATTAGGAGGTAGGGCCTGGCTGGGGGTAGGTCCCTAGGGATGTGACCTGAAAAGGTCTATGTCCCTCCAACAGTGCCTTCTTCCTCTTTCTGCTTCCTGGCTGCTAAGAAGCCAGGAGCTTTCCTCTCTACCCAACCCTTCCACAATGCCATTCCTGTATTTGAGCCTGCCAAACATGGAGTGAAACATCTGAATCTGCAAGCAGAGATGAATCTCTCTGCCCATATTTGTGGGTGTCTGTCAGGTTTTATGTTTCAGTGATGGAAAAAAATAACTAAGACAACCTGACAATTATGCAGTGAGTTATAATGAAATGACATTCCTGAAGTTGTGGCACATACCTAAGATCACATAGAATTCCCATCCACAGGATGCCTCAAGGGTAGCAAATCTGACAACATCTAACAAAATCACTTACTCAGTCACCCAAAGAGCCAGCTAACAATGTTAGTTTTAAGATTTCACTTTCAAGAGGGTTGGAGTTATAGCCAGTGGTAAAATTCTTGCCTAACATGCACCCTTGGTTCTATCCTAACCCTGGAAAAAAAAAAAAATATCCACCTTAAGACATGCTTTTTTTTTTTTTTTTTTTTTTTAAGACAGGGTCTCACTATACAGTTTGGGCTGGTCTTGAATTCACTTTGTAGCCCAGGCTGGTCTCAAATTCTCAGCAATCCTCCTGCCTCAGCCTCCCAAATGCTGGTATTATAAAAGGTGTGTGCCAACTTGACCAGCTTTTAAAACATGTTTCTGTAAGGGCCAGGGATATAGGTCAGCAGCATAGCACCTGTCTGGCAAGTGAGAGGTTGTGAGTTCAATTCCTAGTACCAAAAAAAAAAAAAAAAAAAAAAAAGACATGTTTCTGCAAATACAAAACATACAAGGTTATTCTCTGTGGTCTGACTTGTATTTAAAAGCAACTTAATGTACCATGGTGCAACCCATACAATGAAGTACTACTACTGAGTCATATAAACTTAAATACCATGTTTCCCTGAAAACATAACCAAATCAGAAAATAATCTCTAGCATGATTTTCAGAATGCTCATTAGTCCCAGAATAAGCCCCAGTTAAGATCATCAGCCTGATAGATATATTTAGTATGTACACACTGCAAAACCCAATGGACATACTGAATTATAAAATAATGTTAATATATAAATATAATATGGACATTATATTTAAAATGTAAACAACATAATTATTTGGTAATACCCAACTGGGCATCTTTGCACAAGAGGTAAATGCACATGGAAACTGATGAACTCAAGATTTACTAACAAATGGAGTACAGACACAACACATGAATAACTCAAATGTGACATGTGTTGTAATGAATGTACTTAATTGACCCATGTGAAATAAAATTTTCTGAATTTGGATGGCTGCAATTTGTTTTTGTATGAACCATCATTCTTAGCTGTCATCATTTTTGTTGCCATTCCTAGCTTATAAGTGTTAACAATTTAATTAAAACTTTGTCAAGTCTAATCTGGAGGGTTATAATTTGAGTGAAGAATTCATAGGATAAAATCACTGAGAGCTGTATTACCAGTGTACTGCAAGCAGGCTACATGGACAAGAAGTGCTTATTTCAAGAGAGCTCCATTGCTGGATATGAGATTGGACCCAATAGTTCTATAGGAAATGGAGTCCCAAGAAATTTAGGCTAGAATTTAGGATCTATAGAGTTATGACCATGTTCCACAAGATGATGTCACTATATCTGAATAAATGCAGATTTTTATATTGTTGTAAATGAAAAAGGAAGACATGAAAATAGGTCCTATTGCATCTTTTTTAAAAAATTTATTTAAAGAGAAACAAAAGCATGTAAAGCGTAGAGATAATACAGAATTCAAAAAAAAGATAAACAACAAGATATCACTAGTTAATAAATTACATATTATCCTCTTAGAAATAGTTGTTCAAGTTACAAAATTAAAGCATACAAAGTAGATAGTCAAACAGTCAGAGTGAAAACAGCTACGAATGCATGAATCTCTACATGTATTTCTATCCTTTCTCTACTAGAGGGAAAAACAAAACTTAGCAAGACAAAACAAAACAAATTCCTATAAAAACATGAAACCAAAAAGTCGTATAAAACCACAGTACAAGGTGATCTACAATGATTACTGTGTTGTTTCTTATTATCTTCAATAGAATGTCTATATCATCAGGCATAATTGAATACAGCAGTATAATTGAGTATAGCAGTAAATAACAATAGTATAATAGTATAGCAGTAAATAACAATAATAGTAAAATAAAACATTGTAGTCAGTATAAAACTTCAAAGGTAGGTAATAATCAAACCATAGTGGATATTCTAGTGGATCTTGTCATCTTAAGTGCAGTTGCCTATATTCTCAGATTGATACTATCAATCATAACAGCTTTGAATAAAATCTATCAATACAAAACAGCAATCTAACAAACCAGATTCAATTACAATCAGTCATGGTAAAACAGTGTAGGTTTTACAGAGCTTTAGATTAAGTTAATAGGAAATTAGGGATGATTACCGTAATATATCCTGTTATTTTCAGGATTACTGTCTGTGCCCTCAAATCTAGTACAGGTAGAATGACTGGAACAGAATATAATACATCTAAGCAGAGCAGTGTGAGTACTGTGGGTTTTAAATCCTGGTGCACTATTAACAATATACCATATCAAGGCCATTTATGTTAGAGTTTCTAGTTTTCCTTTTCTGCTTCATTTCTGCTATGCTATTTTTCTGCCTTTGTTTGTCTAGTTTTCTTCTTCATTCTACTGCCTGCCCCACTCATTGAGGAGGCCTTTCTGCCACTGTTTCTAAAATCCTGGTATTTTTTTCTCTCTCTAGAATGTGCTTCAGCATTCTCTGCAGGGTTGAATTGGTAGTCACAAACTCGCCCAGTTCCTCTTTGTCATGGAAGCATCTTGTTTCTCCATTAATTTCTAGTGACAGTTTTGCAGGGTATATCAACCTGGGCTGGAGGCCACCTTCCTTCAGGGCTTGGAAGACTTTACTCCAAGCTCTTCTTGATCTGATGGTCTGTGTCAAGAAGTCAGCTGTGATTCTGATGGGCTTACCTTTATAAGTAATCTGTTTCTTTTCTCTGACAGTTTTTAATATTCTGTTTTTATACTGAATTTCTGGTATCTTGATTATTATATGTCTGGGTATAGATCTGTTTTGGTTGTAGGTGGCTGGAGTTCTGTATGCCTCACATAACTGAATGTCATTTTCTTTTCCCATGCTTGGGAAGTTTTCATTATTTCCATGAATAGCCTTTGTAATTCACCTGTATATATTCCTGCTTCTTTGTTCACGTTTCTTATTCTTAAATTGTAGATTCTCTTGTCATCTTCTAGCCTTTGTATTGTTACTGCCTGTTTCCTTGTTGTTTTTAAGAGATCTTTCCTTTCATGATCACACATTGCAAAATTGTCTTCAAGTTTTGATAGTCTATCCTTAGTTTCTTTTAAGTTTTGCCAGCTTTCAATGGAGTTTTTAATTTCCTGGTAGTCTCTTTGAATCTGCTTCATGTATTCTATATTTTCTTTATCGAATGTTTCTCTTTTTTTGTGTTCCTCCCTTCTTCCATCTGTATCATCCTGAGAGATGCTTCCTGAGAGCATTTCTTTTATTACTCTACTCATATCCTGCTTTATCTGATTTAATATTTCAGTTTTGAGCTCGTCTACAAGGTCCCAAAGATATCTCTTAATGTCCATTGAAGCCATGTCTGATGCTGCATGTTTGTCGCCCTCAGTCTCCCTTGTTTTTCCTTCTCCTGGATCAGTGCTCTCAGGGTTCTGGGCTGGGGGCCTCCTCCTGCCTCTCTCTCCTGTCATGGCCCTGGCTTCCACCACACAGGTTACAGTGCAGGTCCCAGCCCCCTTCCCTGTTGGCCACGTTTCCTCCGAAGCAAGCTGGCAAGGGAACTCCACCCTCTCCTTCCTGCTCTTGTCACTGAGGTGTAACCAGGCTGTGTATGCCTGCCCCTCCCCACTGGGCCAGCCAAACTTCAGGGGTGATTACCTGGTCAGTGCGTGCTAGGCACAGGGAATGAATTTGGGACGGCTCATTGGGTCTCGGCCAAGCGCATGGCCCAGTCCTAGCAAATCGCATGAATCTACTCTGGGAAGGGAGCAAACAACTGAAGTCACTGTCACTCCCAGTTCAGGCTCCTCCTGTCTGATTCCAACATGTCGCCCACCTGGTCGCACCCTTTCTGTGGAGGGGAGGGGGTCTCACTCCCAGCACTGACCATGGACCAATGAAGTCCCTCCATTGGCTCCGCTCCCCATTGGGCTCACCAGCCCCCGACTTCAGTGCTGCTGTGCTTCCTGTGAGTGATGGCAATGAGTTCGGGTGGCTCTGCCTGCTGGCGCAGATTCAAGCTGGTGCAAACTTGGTGGATCATCGCAAAATTGCTGTGTCCCATAGTTTTTAGCTGTTTCAGTTGTAGTCCCGAAGTATTTGACGAGCTTTTTTATGTTTTAATTTCTTCCTGTGTCAAAAGGATCAATATCCCTCTGTCTGGGTCTCTCCAGGGTGTTTTATTCTGGCATATGAATTGTTTCTCCCAGGAGGCTTTGTATTTTGTTGCTCACTGATCAGCCATCTTGTCTTCTTCCTCTTCCTATTGCATCTTTTGGAACAAAAATTAATATAAGACCTGTTCTTATGTGGGGGAAATACAGTATTTTCAGAATTAATAGTACATACATAGTAGCAACTGTTGTTTAATAGGAGAAATAAGAATATAGAGTAGACATATTTGTTTAAAAACCCCACCACCTACATACTGGAAAAGGATAAACCAGAAATCAATGAAAATAGTTATCTACAGGGGCTTAAGGACAGAGGGACAGAAATGATTGCAAGACTTCAGAGTATATCTTTTTTTTAAAAAAATAGATCTGACTTTTGAAAAGTTAGAACATAGAAATAAATTAACTGTTTATCAAGAGGATAAGTAAGAATCATCAACAGATACAACTACAGATCATGGGTAACAGGATATTTAAGATGCCAGAGAATCACAACATACAAGAGGGTGAATGAAAGATATAGTGAATATTTAAATTCTTAAAAATCTTGTTATAGTAAAAGCTTATTGCCATTGATCCGTTTGAAAACTTAAAATATTCTTCCTTTCATTAAATACACTTACCATATCATTCTTGGCACTTGTCTTTTACTGTAGTAACTTTTACTTATTTTTAAATTTAATTTTATTGGTGCACTTTTGTTCTTGGGACAGACCCAAAAGTCAAGAGACATCTCTGAAAACTAGACATTTCCTAAAGAGGTCTCAATGCTAGAAATAAAGCCACATACCATATGTAATTTACAAGCCTCAATGTAGAAAACAAACAGAAAATGAGAAAAAAGAAGATGCAACCCATAACCTCCAAATCGCCCAAGGCAAATCAAGGGAGCATTGAGGTGGAAGAAATCAAAAGTTACCCAGTTGAATTTTCTGCAATGGCAGAAGCAGAGTAACAGAATGGATCAATAAATCTCTTGACAAAAAGAAAACAGAGATAATTAGAGATGATGACTGTAAGAAGCACTAGTAGGTGTAAACAGATTTAAAAAAAATAGAGGAACTTAGCAATGACATGCAAACTGTGAGCACCCAACACAGAAAAGAACTGGAGCTCATAAAATAGTCTCATATAGAACTTCAGGAGATTAAAAATTCTACTGAAAGTATATGCAGCAGAATTAACCAATGTGATGACAGGACATCAGATGCAGAAGACAAGATTGCGGTAGGTGATCATCAAATGAAAGATCTCTTAAAAATAGCAAGGGACTACAAAAGATTAATCCAATAGCTGCTAGACAATGGAAAGGCTAATATAATTGGAATCATGAAGACTCAGAAGATAGCACAAAAGGCATAAAAAAAAAAAAAAACCTGTTCATAGAAAAAAACTTTCCAAGCATGGAAGACTTATGATAGGGTTACATCCTCTAAGTCTGGTTAAGTCAAACCAGTGTAAGTCAGGGACCATCCGAATAGTAAAAATACCCCTTAAATAAGGGGATATTTCTCCTTAAAGATTAGGAGAAATTAAAACATCCCCAGATAAGTAAAACCTCAGAGAATCTGTTGCTAGCAGACTAGACCTACAAAAAATACTGAAGAATCCATCAGCTTGAAAAACAAAAGATTATTAGACAGTAACTAAAATATACATGAACAAATAATACTGGTAAGGGTTCTTACATAAGTAAATATAAAAGATAACATACAAAAAAAATGAGTCTTCAAATCCTCAGACATGATATTTATTTAGGTATTATTTACTTTATCTCAGTAAGATTTTAAAGCTTTAAGTTTATAGAAATACATGTAGAGACTCATGTATGTGTAGCTGTTTATAGTCTCACTGTTTGAATGTCTACTTTGTATGCTTTGATTTTCTGACTTGAACAACTATTTCTGGGAGGACAGTATGTGGTTTGTCAACTAGTGATTTCTTATTTTTTTTTAAATTCTGTATTATCTCTACCCTTTACATGTTTTTTTTCTCTTTAAATAAAAAAGATAACAAACATAGTTTTCTGTCTGTAACTTTATTTTCTTTCCCACCTATTAGATTTATCTGGTCCTTTTTTTTTTTGTCATCAGGAATTGAACTCAGGACCTTGTGCTTGCCAGACAGGCACTATGCTGCTAAGCTACATCCCCAGCCCCTACCTGTTAAAGAGTTAAAAGACAATTACATAATTGTGAATTATGTTTAGGAGCATATAAAGATATCATTCATATGACAGTAACAGTACAAAGAGCTAGGGAAGAGAGAAGCTTTTACATGCTACTGAAATTTAAATTGATTTCAATTAGAACTAGACTGTTAAAAATTAAATATTTTTAAATATTTAGATCCCAATAAAAACCAAAAAAAATTGTTTCAGAGCCGGGCGTGGTGGCTCACGCCTGTAATCCCAGCACTCGGGGAGGCTGAGGCAGGAGGATTGTTGTAAATTCAAGACCAGCCTGGGCTACAAAGTGAGCTCAAGACCAGCCTGAACTGCACAGTGAGACCCTGTCTCAAAAAGACAAAAAAAAAAAAAGCTTCAAAAACCAGTAACGGAAATGACAAAGAATTTAAATAGTATATCAAATGTTTAACTATTACAAGACACAAATGGAGAAATGGGTCAAGAAAAATAATACCATGTAACAGCAACATGACATGCATAAATTACCTGTCTTTGTAATTACATGAAACGTAAGTATTAAAAACTTCAAAGTATAGGTGATCGCAGAATATGCAAAAAGTCCATAATCTAACTATCTAATGGACACAAGAGGCACACTTAAGATGCAAACACAAATAAGCTGAAAATGGTAAGATGGAAACATTTATCTAATGCAAATAGTAACCACAATGCAAAACAGACTTTAAGACAAAAGTTTTTATTAAAGACAAAAAAGAACATTTTAAAATAAAGAAGGGCAGGAAGATATACATACACACATATCCCAAGAGAACCCCAGGATATATGAAAGAAATACTAACAGAACTGAAAGAAGAAATAGTTTTATGGTAATAGCTGGAGGCTTTAAGATCTCATTTCAATAATGTATGAAACCTAGAAGAATATCAATAAATGAACAGAAGATTTGTAAAATACAGTATAAACGACTAGACCTAGTAGATACACTGAACAATCTATCCAATAATAGCTGAATGTACACTCTTCTAAACTGAAATTTTCTAGGATTGGTCATGTTAGGCCACAAAATACTACAAAACAAGCTGCAATAAACTGTTTCTAGAACAAACCTAAAATCATTAACAAGAAAAACTGGAAAATTCATAAATATATAGAAATTAACACATTCTTGTATAATTGTATTAAACTATTTTATTACTCAAACAAAATAGCTGAGACATGCTAAGTTTATTAATAAGCTTATTAAAGTCACAGTTCTGGAGGTTTGAAGATAGGGCACTGACATCAGTTCAGCTCTGGTAAACACATGATGGTTAACAACATCAAAACAGCAGGAACATTTGTAAAAAGGCATCCCATTGCAAAACAGGATGACCCAGGGCAACTCAAGGGCCATGCTCAAGATTTTGTAACAACTCATTCTTGTGAGAATTTGCTTAGGAAATGAGCATTCCTTTCCATGCTAGGACTCCTAATATAATGACCCTGCACTATGTACTCCAATTTTTTTAATCCTGGAGATTGGACCCAGGATCCAAGCTATAGTCTCAGCTCTTGTATTTTTTTGAGACAGGGCCATTCTAAGTTGCAAGTTGCCCTGGTTGGGGTCAAATTTAGTGGCTATTCTGCCACAACCTCCCACAGTTCTGGAATTCTAAGTCTGTCCCATTGCTTTTACTTCACCTCTTTTAAGTTCCATCTACTTCTGAGATCTGCTCTTGAGCAATACTCAGATTATACATAAACCATAGCAACAACCAATGGGCCAAAGAAGAAATCACAGGAAAAACAAGGAAATACATTAAGATGAATGGAAGTAGAAATACATAAACATTGTGACAAGACTTAACAGATTACATCCCATTGAATGAACAGAAAATCACAAGTTCATAACAATATAAATATATGAGGAAGACAAGCTCTTAAAGTATCAGCTAATAGTTATACAGGAAATGACAGAATTAGAAAATCACAAGTATTTCCTTATTTTCTGTCTGCATGCCCATTGCTGAAAGTGGGTTGTCAAACTGCTTTTTTACATTGCAGTCTCTCTCTCCTTTCAGATCTATAAATATTTGCTTTACATATTTAGGTGTTTTGATATTAAGTGTACATGTATATATACCATTATTGCTGTACTGACCCCTTTTATCATAAAATGGTCATGTAAGCCTACAGTATTAGTAAATTATACTTCTAGGTGTTTTTACAAGACATTTCCAGAGGTGATTACCTTGTGGAATAGCAGAGTGAGTAGGGAAGACCCAGTGAGTGGCACTCATAGGCTGGGGACCCAGATGTCTGTAGTGAACCTCTTACAAGCAACATATGGTTGTCCTGGTTTTTAAAAATCCACTCAGCTAGCCAGGCATGGTGGCTCACGCCCGTAATCCCAGCACTGAGGCTGATGCAGGAGGATTGTTGGAAGTTCGAGACCAGCCTGAGCTACAAAGTGAGCTCAAGGCCTGCCCGAACTGCAGAGACACCCTGTCTCAAAAAGACCAAAAAAAAAAAAAAAAATCCACTCAGCTACTCCTGTCCTTTGGCCAATTTACAATCAAGCTCATTAGTGACAGTAAGGTCTTATGACTATCATTTTGTTTTCTATTTTGTATAGATCCTTTGTTCCTTCTTAAGTGGTAAGGGATTTTCTCTACTGCTATATTTTGATTTGCTTAATTTTTGTGTCTACTATGAGTTCTTGCTTTCTGGATAATTTAAGGCTTAAAAACATGGTAAGTCATTTTAATCTGATAATGTCTTTCATTGCAAAAATGAAAAACTGACACTTCTGCTCTATCCCACACATACTGAATTTTTGATGGTGTACATTTCATCTTTTTTATATGGTATATGCCTTAAATCACTACGGCTATTGAATTTAATAGTTTTATCTTCTAATTTTGCACTTTTTTTCTTTTTGAGATAGTCTTGTTGGGTAGCTCAGGCTGGCCGTGAACTCACTATCTAGCCCAGGCTACCTTCAAATTCACAGTAATCCTACCTCAACCTCCTGAGTCCTGGGATTACAAGGTGTGTGCCATCATGCCCAGCTTGTGTACTTACTTCTACCAGTGAGTTTTATATTGTTATGCTTTCCTTTTAGTCATTAATGTCCTCTTTTAGTTTAAGAGCTCTTATTATACTAATGGTGGTGAACAAAAAGTATGCATGTTGTGTAAGATAAAAGATGCTACTGCAGAGTTGTCTCTAAACTAAAACTTTAGTATTCAGATTTAACTGCAGTGTTGGCACTTTGCCATAAATAAGTTTTGGGTTGCTGTTTGGGACTTGTCATCACTTCTTTACAATATTTGCAATAGTGCTTTGGGGTTTAGCTTAGCTGGCTAAGGGTCTGCCCTGGTAACCGTGAGGTCGAGTTTGATCCCAGGTGGAAAAAAACAAACTCCAATAAGACAGGTCTGGTGATACCACACTTTCTCAGCTTTTGTCTAGAAAATCCTCTCCATTTTAGAGGGACCATTTTGCTGTTCTTTGGCATTTTTTTCCATTCTGCCCTTCAAATATACTATTTTACTCTCACTTGGCCTGAAAGTTTTCCACTGAGAAGTTTGATGGTAGCCATTTTGAAATTCGCTCATCCATCACTTGCTTCTTTGCCCTTTTAGCTTTTAGGACTCTCTTTATCATTGATTTTTTTTTACAGTCTGCTTGTGTTTTGAGATAACCCTGCTTGGACTGAATATGACTGGAGATTATGCTCCTTCCTCTATAAGGATATTTACATCTTTCTCCAAGTATCTTTAAGGTGTATTCCTTTATCTCTTCTTGAACTCTTATGACTCAAATACTTGCACTTTTCATGCTGTCCCATAAATCCTTTAAGCTTTCTTCACAATCCCCCACCTTTTTCCTCCTCTGGCTGTATATTTTCAAATAATCTGTTTCAGAGATTATAAATTCTTCCATTTGATTAGTTTTGCTGATGTTCTCTACTGCACTTTTAATTTTATTATTTTTTCACTTTCAAAATTTTGTTATTAGATCTCTCATTTTTGCCAGGCATATTGGCACAGGCCTGTAATCTCAGCAGTTGGGAAGCTGAGGCAAGAGCATTGCTGTGAGTTCGAGGCCAGCCTGGGTTACACAGTAAGTTAAAGGTCACCAGCCTGAGAGTGAGATCCTTTAAAAACATTTTTTTAAATTTCAATCACATTGTTCTGCTGATTTCACTTAAATTTGTTCTCTGTATTTTCTTAAAAGTTTGCTGAGCTTACTCCCCCCACCTTTGTTACTGGGGATTGAACTCATGACCTCGTGCTTGCCAGGCAGGCACTTATGCCACTGAGCTAAACCCCTGGCCTTTGCTGAGCTTACTTAATATTATCACTTTCAACTTGTAGGCAGCACAAATATCTACAATTCTTTAAGGTCTATTTTGTTGCTTTGGTGATGCCGTGCTTCCTGACTGTCCTTGATCCTTGTGCTATTCAGAGAGATAGGTGTAGGTACTTATTTCAGCCTTCTCAAACTGGTTTTGTCTGGAAAGTCCTTCAGCAGTTAGGCCACAAAGATGCAGGGCAGGCTGTCTGGTATAATCACATCATCAAGAGCTGCCAGTCTAATACTCAGCTTTCCAAGGGATGGGGCTGCTGAGCTTGGCCCAGTGATGGTACAGACTAGAGATTAAGTCTGCTGTTCAAACCTTAAGCCTAGGGACATATGGTCATGACTGATGCTGGATCTGGAGGATATCTATACATACTTGTCTGGAGTGTAAGACTATGGGATCCACCAGTGCTGTGTTTTACTGTGGCAGGCCAAGTTTTGGGGTCAAGGGCAAGATCCTGTGCTTACTTCCTTCTCTTTCTCACAAATGAATGGTTTTTCTCCATTGCAGCTTGGGCTCAGGGTAGGAGATGCAGGTAACGTAAAACTGTCTTTCCCACCCTCCTCAAAGTTTTTTCAGAAAGCTACAAATATGATCTCTTACTTTGTTTCTTTAGGTCTCACAAAGGTATTTTATGAATGGATAGTAGTACAAACTCATGTCTGTGGGGATAATTGCTGGAAAGACCTAGTCTACTATCTTCCTCTGCTACTTCCAGTCATTATCACTATTTCTGTGTGTGGTACTGGAGTTGAAACCCAGGGCTTTGCTATAACCCTATCCCTTTATTTATTTTATTTTAATTTTGAGACAAGTTCTTAAGTCACTAAATTGCCCAGGATGGGCTCAAACTTGTAATTCTCTTGCCTTAACCTCTAATAGTAGAATTAAAGAAAGCACCACCACACCTAGCTTCCAGTCATTACTAAAGTTAAAAGGAAATATGACTTGTGACATAAATTCAGACTTGGAAGAGTAATTACATTAACCCAGCCATCATAACTCTAAAACCCCAGGACATTGTAAGGATACTGACTGAACCTGTGGAAAACTATAGACTCTTTTGAGGCTTTCTTTGAACAACTCAATATTCTTCAAGAATTACCAAGAAGAAATAACCAGAAAGTATTCGTACCTTGAAGGGAATGTTCCCTACTGCTCCAATTCTTTTTGGGTTTTTTGTTGACACAGGATCTTGCTATAGTTCAGGCTGGCCTCGAACTCACAGTGATCCTCCTGCCTCAGCTCCCTAAGTGTAGGATCAGCTTATACCGCCACATCCAACTACTGCTGCAATTGTTACATCATGGGTAAAGCAGGTAGTGGCTTGCCATAAAATGTTGTATTTTCTCAGAAAAAAATAATATTTAACAGCGAATACTTACTATGTAGAGTGCTGTTACTGTCCCACTGAATCCCCCACAATAATCTTACATTTTAAAATGAGAAAATTAGTATTTTTATTAGTATGGAAGTATGATTGATTTTGGAGATAAAAAAGGTAAAGTACATTGGTAGAAGTAAGGGGGATAGCGTTATTTATTTCACTGGCTTGTTACAAGTATTTAATGAAGTAGCATTTCTCAAACAGAACACTGGCTGGCACATAAAAAATACATAAAGGTCCACTGAATAATTACCAAATACTATACAGCTAAGTGGTAGAGCAGGAATTCAAACTCAAACTTACTCCAAGGTTCAAACTATTAACTGTAGAATGATTCAGCATCATGTATGAGTTACTTAAATCAATGTTCAACATGGACCTGGACTTTTCACCATGCTCCCAAAGTGAGACTGTATTATCAATCCTGTACGATTTCAGAGGTTCATTAGGTTTCAAAAGTAAACCAGTACTTAGTGTAGCACAGCAAATTGCCATTGATCTAACAACAAACCATTTCTTCTAGCAGCCCATATCAAATGCCAAAATCATGCAGGAACTTATCCTAAGCCTACTACCAAAGAAAATCCTGTTTCCTGAGAAAGACACTAGCATTCCTTAAGTGTCTTGAATATGAATTTTCCCCTCCATTTGAGGAATTCTACTGTTCATTAAAAGCTTAAAAATGTAGGTAAATACATTTTACTTGACATTGCATTCATTTACCAATCTTCCTTTAATGGTTTCTAAGTGCAGACAAATAACTCTTGCTTTTAAGAATGGATAAAACTAAGAGTATGTTTAACAGAACAATAGAATATATTGGTATCTCGGCTTGTTCAAGATTTTACCACAAAATATATAAAGAAGAACTGCAACTCTAATGTCAAATTCTCTTTCCTGCTCTCTCTACAAAGTTAGAATGAAAATAGTATCAAACGACTAAAAAGTTAGTATTAGATAATGTTGGATGTCACAAGCTACTTAAGTTTCACCTATTGCTATCACTATTACTTTTAGCTTGTTTAACTGTAATATTTAGAAGTACTATCAATTAGAAATACTATATTCTTATAAACCTCCCACATAAAAGCCTTAAGAAACTTGTCCATTATTAGTTGGACATTTCTTCTACTCTGGTTTACTCTGCATTTCCTCATACTAAATCCTGGGATGTGGAGCTTTCATAATTGTGATGTCAACATCAGCTTTTAATGCTCAACTTTTAAAACAGTCAGAAAGGTCAATTTTAGAAAACATACTCTCAATTTCTCCCATAACAAAAACCTAACAATGACATTCCTATTAGTACATTCCCATAATTGGAACACTACAGTCAAATTCTGGAAGTTATAGCTCCTCTTACCTCAATAAACACATTGTATTTCTCTGAATATTTGATCTCACCTTTTTCTCTTTTTCCTACACTCACAGTGTATACATCTGAAAAGAGGAACCCAAAAGTCCTTCATTAGGTAGTAGGACAAATGTGACTTTTTCTTAAATATACTGTTTTAAGGGATATCTTTCATTTTTCTAGAAAGATTCTAAAAGCTCTAAATGGAACTAGGAATGTAGCTCAATGGTACAGCACTTGATTAACAAGCACAGGTCCCTGGGTTCAATTCCCAGAACTGCAGAATGAATGAATGTCTTAAATTCTCAGATAACAGAGAAAGGGAAATCACTGCAGATTATATATGTAATACAAGGATATTGTGTGTATACATACATATATGTATAGTATATGTGCTATATTCACTATATATATACACACACACACACACACACACACATATGTCAAGTAAAACCTTGGATTGCAAGTAACTTGTTCCACAAGATAAACATTTCTAATAAATTTTAACTTGATTAACAAGTGATAACATTGCAATATGAGTAGCACGTGATGCCGAACATCTCATGATCACAATTAAATCAATGGTTTATTTCCTTCCCTCTCTCGCCTCCATCTGTCTTTCTGTCTCTGCAGGACTATGGGTGATTGTCTTGCAACTGCAAGAGTTTATGGAGATCTCATCTGTACAGAAGGAAGAGAAAAAGTGAAGAATTCTTCACTTTAAATCAGATTAGAGAGATACACAAAATGTGGGAAACACGGGCTGGAGATTTAGTTCAGTGGCCTAAGTACTTGCCTGGCAAACACAAGGTCCTGAGTTTGATTCCTGGCGCGTGCGCGCGCGCGCACACACACACACACACACACACTCAGTTGGAAACAGTGCAAAATTTTGTAGAAAACTGTCATACAAATAATGCTATAGCAATGACAGCAATGAATCTGTTTAATGACAATGCAATGTCACATTTCCATGAAATTCTCAAAAATGAGGCAAATGTAACTGCCATCAATCAAATAGTTTCTTTTTGTTTTTTTTCAAGATAGGGTCTCACCATATAGTTCAGACTGGCCTTAAATTCACTATATACTCCAGACTGGCCTTGAACTCACAAACTCACAGTGATCCTCTTGCCTCAGCCTCCTGAATGCTAGGATTACAAGTATGTACTACTATGTCTGGCTTGGGGATGCTTTGATACATGAATGCTTTGGATTACAAGCATGTTTCTAGAATGAACTATACTCGTAAACTACACTAATACACACACACACACACACATATATATACACGTATATATTCATATAGGTATATACATAATGTACATATTCATATATATGTGTGTTTATATATATTCAATTATCTTTTATTACCAAAAAGGTAAACGTAATCATACAAGTGCTGCAGTCTGAATTTCTAATTGGGTATTGCTTTAATTTAACGATGTTAGTATAAACTTTTAGAGCACATAAAAAGTAAATGCAGAGTAGGCAATTTGCCTGCCCTCTCAGGAGGAGAACCAGCAGCTCCAGAGCTCTGACCATAGAAGGACTCAAGATGCAGTACAGAAAGGCCATTTGCCTGCCCTCTGGATAAGTGGCCCAGGCCTGAGCTGGGAGGAGACCAGCAGCCCCAGAGGTCCCGCCATGGAGGGACTCAGGGGGCAGCACTCAAGGCAGTTTGTCCGCCCTCTCAGTAGGGGCCCCAGGCCTGAGCTGGGAGGAAAACCAGCAGCTCCACAGCTCTGACCATGGAGGGACTCAAGGCTCAGCACAGAAAGGCAATTTGCTTGCCATCTTGGTAAGCACCTCTGGTAGGACAATAATTACTCAGTGGCTCCCATGAGCCTACCAGCGCGCAGGCTGACAATCACCCCCTACCCTGCGCATTAGATTTAGACATCTCTTGAGAGGTTGACCATATGCTATGTAGTAAATAGGGGGATTTCCTTCTACCATCTCTTTGAAGGAAAATATTGTTATCACTATTTTGCTTTGTTCTGATTAATGGTACTGTTCTTTTTTGATGAGTTCTAGAATGTCCTGTATTTCCTTTGATTTGGCTATACCTGATTGAAAGAACAACTGTTGTGAAGATAACGGGATATACTGTGGTGCCTATTACTGTTATGCCAGTAACCTGTTGAGGGTTTCTGTACCAATTTCACTGCACTGTCTCAGTTGGCTTTGTTCCATCTTGTCCTGTTGTATTTTTTTACCTTCAAAATAATAAAAAATCAAAATAAATAAATAATACAAAGTAAATAACAACAAAATATCAGTAAGGTACTGAGCAAACTGAAACACAATATATCTAAACAGATAATGGACTTGAAAAGCAAAAGGAGGAAAAGAAAGTGCTCTAAAGGATATAACTGCATGTATGTTTAAGTGTATAGGATTGATAACCATGTTGCTAATTTTTTGTTGGATCATTGAAGAGAACTGTTTGCAGTCTCACTATTTGAATGTCTACCTTGTATGCTTTAATTTTGTAACTTGAACAACTATATCTAGAAGACAAGGTGTAATTTATCCACTAGTGACTTCTTACTGTTTATTTTTTTTCTTTTTCTTTGAAATTCTGAATTGTTTGTTCCCTTTTTTTGTTTGGCTTTTTTTCTCTTTAAATAAAAAAAAAAGTAAATGCAAAGACATTATTAATATGCTGGGGATATAGCTCAGTGGCTTAAGTGCCTGCCTGGCAAGCATGAGGTTGTGAGTTCAATCCCCAGTACCAAAATACACACACACACACACACACACATATATAAAATAAAATAAAGACATCATTAATATTTCCTATTCATTACAATGTTACAATATTTTTCTGAAATTTTACTGCAAAAATTGGAAATGTTTCATACTTTCAACTTATTAAATCAGAACTATTTCTCAGTGCACAGTGAATTTTTTCACTATCCTCATTTCCTTTTAATCTCAATATTTTATATAAAATCTGCCTTTCTTCCCTGATAGGTTAACTTCTTCAATCTAACACTTTTAGCATTCATACTTTTACCACTGAAGTGTAACTTGTGTCCCTATTTATTGTTCCTTTTTTAGAATGCCTAAAGAACATACATTATGGCAAAAGGTACTTTCAAAAGTCATCTGCTCACCTTATTCAGGCTGCCTCTTAAGTTCTAGTCAGTACATTTAGTGCTGGTAGGCAGAAAACAAAAACATACACAAAAAGAATCAATCTACTATAAACTGTAACAATCTTTGTGGTTTCATAGACTGTTATACTTAATTTCTTGGAGCAACAGAAAGCAATTTTTCTCTTTCAGAGCTCTTCTTATAGCTTAAGTGTTATACTTAATTTTCACTCCAAGTATTCTTTCTCATGTTCCTTTTCACTATGTCCTACTTATTATATGCAGTGGTGTACTTCAACTTTTCATTTCAAAATCATAAGAATTTAAAGGACATATAAACTACACTTAGTACAAAAAGCCAACTATCCATACCATGATGCAATTATCACAAACACAGAGTACAAAAAACCAGATTCACAGAAGGATTTCTTCAGTATTCCTGTCTGTTCATTTTGGGCAACACAATACTCAAAACACCCAAAAGCTTGGTATAAACATAAAATTAAAATTTTTATTTCCAGGAACTGATTGGCGACTACTAGGAAAAGTACAATCTAGATAGTAGAACTATGCATTGCAGGATTACTGGAGGTCTACCATTCTCTCACTTTTAAGTGATACCCTAAGAAGCAAGTAGGGCCCTACTCCTTTTACCAGTTATAAAGTCAGAAGTGGTTCCAAATGATTACATGATGCCGATACAAAAAATGTGAAGAGAGCACTTTCATGAACTCTACAACTTATCCCTTGGGACAACCACCACTTTGTAAGATTTTCTAGTATTCCACTAAACAACGACTTAAGAACACAGTTCCAGAAAAAGTTTATTATGCTTTCTTTAGATCGAATACTTTTTTCCTTCTTCTTTTTTATCTTTTTTTTGAGACAGGCTTTTGCTATGCAGTTCAGGTTGGCCTTGAGCTCACCTTGTAGCCCAGGTGGGCCTCAAACTTGCAACAATCCTCCTGCCTGAACCTCCTGAGTGCTCGGATTTCAGGCATGAGCCACCACGCCTGGCTCTCAGGTCTTTCTTTCTTATACCTTAGGGACCACAAGGAAACTTGTTTTCTCACATAGTTAAATTGCTCAAGTTTGAACAAACTGAGTTTTAAACTGAAAACATTCACCTAGGTCAAGAGACAGAGGTAATGATGAAAAGAGTATAACAGTGAAATAACCCAAAAGAAGTCAGAACAAAATTACCCCTTTTTTGTTTGATAGTTAGATAACTAAGATTTTACTTCAAATTTTTGATTTTGTAAAATCCAATAAAATTTGCTAAGAAAATTAAAGATTCACCTCACTGTTTTACCACTGTCAGCTACATTTTGAAATATTAGCACAAGGTTCCTTAAAACTCACATTCTAGTGCTCAATTCAGCCGCACATGTACTAAAACCCACATTCTACTTAGGAGGTTGTGACAGGAGGATCATCATGAACTTGAAGCCAGCTTGGATTACATAGTGAGTTCAAGGCCAGGTCAATCTGAACTACACAGCAAGACCCTGTCTCAAACCACCACCACCCCCAAAACAACCAAAAAAACCCCTTAAAACCCATGTTCTATTAACTTCAACTTAACTATGTTTCCTGTAATTAGCAAAACACACTTCTGCTGCAAGGAAAGAAAAGTCAACCAAAACCCTCACCATCGGTGGTGAGAATACCAAATTAAGGCAAAAAAGACAGAACTTACAGTTGTGCTACCCTTTTTATTACTTATTCAGATCAAAACTTCTCTGTGTCTCAATTTCAACCTCTGTGAAATGGCAGTATTAATATCAGTCTTTCATAAAGTCAAATGAAGTCATTTCTGAAAGTCAAAAAATATTATGTCAAGAGTCTTTAAAAACCAAAATATAAACCTAGCATGATGGTGCACACCTGCAATCCAAGCACTCAGAAAATGGAGGTGGAAAGATCATGAATAGAAGCCTACCCTGTGCTACACAGTGAGTTGAAGGCCAGCCAGGACTACATAGAAACCATGCTACCTCTAAAAAAGAACAAAACCTCCCAAAATGTACCATTGACAGTCATGGTCTTTCTGACTGATTGGTTTAATTGTATCTGTGAAGCCTGACCAAATCAAAGCTATGATTTCAATAACATCCACTAATTCAACAAATATTATGTAGCCATTATTTATAAAACTTTTACATATAAATATGTTATTAGGTATACTCAGTTAATTGTGTGCTGTTCAAATAGTCACAGGTTTTAGTAAGTAAAAAATAGGACAAAAATTATAAAATCAGTAAATATCTCATGATACAAAGCATATTATAAAAAATTATGCATGTTACAAAGCTTAAGCTGTATGTTTTACATTTTAAAGTTATACTTGCATACTTAATACATTTTTCTCTGAAACACAATACTATAAATAATTCTAATAGGTAGGTATGACTATTAATCTTGATGTTCCAACATCATTGGATAAAGAAACATCTAGTAGAGTTTGATCCCCAGTACAAAGGCAAAAAAAAAAAAAAAAAAAAAAAAACAAGAACCATCCAGTACATTAGTAAAGGATGTTCCTGGGTATCCTGGGTATGTCTGTGTAGGTTATGGAGGTATAGTCTGAGGTACTACATATGGTGCTTGCCCATCCATCTTTGGCACCATTCTCCAGCTCTGCTTCCCAGCCACCATGAACTAAGCAGCTCTGCACTGACTGTCATGCCCTTTTTCCATGACATTTCTTCCTTGGAGCCTGCCAACCAAATACTGAATCTCATGAGACCACAAGACGAACTAAATCTTCCCTCTTTTTTTTTTTTTTTTCCCCAATCTTTTTGAGATAGAGTCTCACTATGCAGTTCAGGCTGGCCTTTAGCTCACTTTGTAGCCCAGGCTGTCTTGAATTTGCAACAATCCTCCTGCCTCAGCATCCCAAGTGCTGGAATTACAGGCACGTGCCACTACACCTGGCTAATCTTCTCTCTTTTAAATTGTGGGTTGCAGATACTATGTCCAAGGGACAGAAAAACTAACAAATATAGAAGAAATATAGTTTAAAATGAAAAGATAAAAGATGAATAGTTCTGCTCAAGTGAAATTTGCTCTTAGCAAAGAACTTTAAGAAATCAGTTCCAGCAGAACATATCCCCAGATTCCTGCTCTCCTCCAGCAACCCCTAAAAATACCTGCCAAAAATTAAACACACTCTCTCTCCTAAATCCATGTAATTCTCAAAAAGTGGTTTCATCATTCCTATTTAAATAACACTCGGTATTGGGTACATATAAAATTTGTATTTCTACTTCACTCAACCTAAGCACTGAATCAGCTGAATGGTAACCTAACAAAATTCCACTGGGCTGGGTAGGCTATAAATATAATTACCTTACTGTTCATATCCAAATCAAGTCAAATTACCACAATGTTTGCAATTAAACACAAAATAAATAAGGAGACCTTAATAAGCAAATTACGTTACTGCCTTCTTTTGTCAAATGGCCAAATAAGAATTTATCCCAGAGATAATTTATTATAAACTAGTTAGTAATAAAATAATTTCCAAAATCAAATGAAATAAAGCCAATTAGTAAACTCTTCATTCTCCAAATGATAAAACAGTTACAACTATTCATTTATTATTTCAGTTATTCAATCAAAAGCTATTTATTGTAAATATACTCCGAACTACCCATATCCAGATACTAGGGATACAGTAAAGAATGTATCAGGTAATGTCCCTACCCTCACAGAGCTTACAATGTTCTGGGGAAAGTCAGAAATAAGTAAACAATTTCTAAAAGCAATTTAAAAAATAATACATTGGGGAAGCATGTTATTTTTAAGAACTATAACAAAAGTATCACATCATTTGCATTGTAAGAAATGGAACCAGGGCAAAATCTCAAATGGGAAAAAGCTATGCCTCACTCATCAGATGCAAAGACTTTCACTGATAGCCCTGTTGCTTCTTCTTGACCTAATCTGTTCTTCAAAAGCAACTGTCAGGTTTTAACAAACACGGAAGGTACCAGAGCTCACCTACCAGATCCTTCTCGGTATTTTCATCTCATTTGGTTCCTCCAGTATAAGTCTGTCAAATCTGTCCCTGTCAAACATTGTTCATTTTTTCATGAAGTATTTCCTGTCTGAATTTCCTAAGGCTAAACATAAAACAAAGCTGCCAATTCTATGCCCAAGAAAAGGAAAAAAGAGAAGTCATGTAAGAGGTAGCAAAAGTAGACCTAACAGCACCAAGATGCATTTCCAGCTTCAAAAGCGCTAAGAGGTAAAGGTCACATTATAAATAATGAAATGACTTCACTTACACAGCACATTATGAAGCCAAAATATCTTTTTTCTTTTTTTTAAGCCAAAATATCTTTAACAGCAAGACTAGAGGAAGGCTTTTTAAAGGCTTATTCTTTATCCTTGAATTCCTGGCAAAAATGAACTGGGAGCATTGGTAAAAACAGGAGTAATCGAACTTCCAAAATCTGTAACCAGACTGTAGCTAGTGGTAATAGCCAGTCACCACTCTAACCCCTTTGATATTGTTAATGCTTTCTCTTTCCTTTTCTCTTAAGCAGTTTTCTCAGCATTAGAATTGGGGTAGCATTTTGTTTCTTTAAATTGTATAAACTACTTAATTATAATATTCTGCTTTGAGTAATTCCATGAAACTCCAAATATACAATGCAATGCCCTCTAATATTTACACCTCAGAGTAGAAAAAAACTGAAATTATTTGTTAAAGATTTCTAACTAGGATCTTGTCACATGAATTATAGAACTGGCTCCAAAGAACTCAAGGGAACAAAATAAAGTTTCACAAACACGATTCAAATTACTTTATAAAATATATATATTTGTATTTTTAAGAACTATAACAGAAAGTTTCACAATGTTAAATTTCAAAAGTAAGAATCATGAGAGGGCCAGGGACATAGCTCAGCAGCAGTTCAATTCCCAGTACCAAAAAAAACAAAAAAAAAAAAAAAAAAAAAAAAAAAAAAAAGAATCACCCTCATGAGATAAACCGATTATAAAGACACTGGGATGAAGCCTCTCTTGCATTTCATGAAATTTAGGCAACCTTCTGCAGATGTGTTACTGATTAGGAAAACCACAGCTCAGCAGTATCTTTTAATATGGGCATGTGGATATCCACTCACATAAAACTGCACAAATGAGCACAGTGACACATGAATGTCTAGGCCCCATTAAATGCCATTGGAAGCTCAGATGTATCTACTCAATCTATCCTCTAATCTTCACAGAGAAAATAAACAATTATCAGTGAAAATATAAGGTATCGCACTCTAAATTTCACACCTAGCTTTTGGGTATATAACTTTATGAGACCAAATCAATTCTTTTTATTTATTTATTTAGTTTGGGTGAACCAGGGCTTTACTGACTGAAAATAAAAGGAAATTAAATTTTGAGGCTGACATGAGAGTATAATGTTAAATGTGAAACATACCTAAAAAAGAAAGCAACATTGCTGTAGAACTTTGATCTACTAATACCATGCAACATGCTAAAAAAAAACTAAAAAGCAGCCAGGCATGGTGATACATGCCTATAAATTCTAGCAGTCGGACAGGATTTAAGCCCTGCTTAGGTGATTTAGTGACTCGATAAGACCCTGCCACAAAAAAATAAATAAAGAAATGTGTGGTGGTGGAGGAGTGATACCATAGCTCAGGGCAAAGGCCCTGGTCTCAATTCCCTGTACTGAAAAGCAAGAAGAAAAAAATCAAAAACAAAAAAACAAATTTAGGAAGTCAAGTGATTTATTTAAGGGCACAGATATAGAAAGGTAGGGGTAGATAGAACTAGCTCTGAAGGATTCTGTCTCAGACTTTTTCATTATATTCTATGGTCAGTCCTATTTAATGAAGTTTCTGTTCTAAAATAAAGGACAGCTTGTATTAGGGAAATATTCCTCTTGTGCTGGAGATGTAGCACAGTGGTTGAGGTCCTGGGGTTCAGCCCCAGTATTACACATACAAAAGAAAACACTACTTTTTCTCCAACACTGTTATAAAGTCAGAGACGAGGTACATACAAATACTCACTGAACCAAAAGCACTAAGAGTACCAAAGTGTCTGTCCAGTACAGCTAACATTCTAAGATAAATAATGTATAAAAATGACCAGAATAGAAGACTGTCTTTGAAAGTAGGCATAGAAGGGAAGTACTATGTAAGAACAATAAATGGAATTTCAAAGGATAGCAGATTATTTCTGGGGTGGAAGGAGGCGCTCTCAGACTTTTGGGGTTTTTTTGTTTTTGTTTTTGAGACAGGATTTTGGTACACAGCCCAGGATAGCCTAGAACTCTTGCCAGTCCTTCTGCCTCAGCCTCTCAAATATTGGGATTACAGATGTACATCACCACACCCAGCTCAGACTTGTTTAGTAATGAAAGATTACTCCTGATGTTGAAAGACAGCAGAAGAACAGGATTATAGCTAGGGAAACAATCACCTTCCATTAAAACTAAATCTACCTAAATTTAGATTGTAGTATATATAAGATTATGAAATTATAATTATTAGACCAAAAAAAATCTGTTAAGGCTACGACAATCTAGTACATTGGAATTTTGTGTAAAACAACCATGTAGCATGGTCAGAAATGACTGTTAGAAGCACACATAATTTAACTGGTATCACAAACAATACTGTCTTACAAGTTGGTCCACTGATTATGGCAATTATGCATTCCCAAACCTGACAATATACAGTGCTAAATCACATTCATCTATATCCTCCACAATCTTAACAATCTTCTAAAATGATATGGTTTTTCATATCTCTGGACAAGTAATTTCCTCTGTAAACAATACTTTTAACCATTATCTCCTCTTTCGAAACTGACTTCCTATCATACCTCCTTAGTGAAGCATTCTGACCTTTCTCCTCAGTACTCTTGAGCTTTCATAATACTGTTTTCATTGCCATAAAGACCTAAAACTTCACCTAATTATTTTAACAAATGATTCCTCTAGTAGACCATAAGCTTCTTGGGATCACTGAGACAGACTTATTTGTAACTCTAATTAAATCAAGCTTTGAATACTTGGTGTTAAAATAACAGAAACTGGCTATTTTGAAGTGTCAGGAAAAACCTGGCATGGTGGCATGTACCTGTAGTTCCAGCTACCCAAGAGGCTATGGTGAGAGGATCACTTGAGCCTGCGAGTTCTACCAACCAGCTGGGTCAATTCAAAGAAACATCCATCTTGAAAAAGAAAAAAAGTTTCAGAAAGAAGCACTTAACTCACTTTTGAAATAGAGTATTTGCCTGAGTTGAAAGCAGATTTATATTGAATGAATTTTACCATGTTACTCAATCCCAGTGGTGGCAAACCTATAGCATGCATGTTATTATATTTTTCTTTTAGGATAAAAGATATTTATGTGTAAGTTTTTCTTAACTAAAATCTCAGTGTTCAGGTCTAAATGCAGTGTTGGCACTTTGTGATAAATAAGTGGGTGTCAGATTTAGTTTAGTGCTTGGTTTTTAAAACATTCACCATCACTGCTATCCTTTTGATAGTCTTGCCACACAGCACAACAGCTCACAAGCCTGGAAGCTACCTTGCTTATATCTGAATCCCATCTATAATAAACACATAAAATTATCTTACAGTTTTTCTTTTTTTTTTGAGACAGGGTCTCATTGCGTAGTTAAGCTGGTCTTGAGTTTACTATGTAGCCTAGGCTGGCCTCAAACTCACAGTGATTCTCTTGCCTCAGCCCCCCCAGTACTTAGGAGTAAAGGTGTGCGCCACCACACTTGGCTCTAAAAGTTTTCTTGAAAAGGTAAGAATTTAACCAGAAAAGCTCAAAAGTTACTCAGTCAAGGGTAGAGGGTATATAGCTCAATGGTAAAGCACTTACCTAGCATGCTTAAAGCCCTGGGTTTGATCCTAGCACCACAAAATAAAATTTAAAAAATTAGTCAAGACTTGAGTAAATGTTTATCAACAAGACCTCATGCACAAGCAAAATTCATTTAAAATTATTTTCACAGGTAAATGTTTTTCTTAAATATTTAACTTCAATAGAAATTCCATTTCTGAAAACAGAGCTATAATGGAAATTTCTGTAAGTTTTACTGCAAAATGCAGAAATATGGCATTATAACACCCAATGTACACGCAGCAATATTTAACCTCTCAGCTCAATATATAGGTATATTAAAAAATCTGATTCTTGCTGACTGAGAGTCAAAGTAGCTGATGCAAGAATATATGCTGATTGTTCTTTGCAAACACACATGCATCTTTACATATGGGTTAGTAAAGTTTCAACCTATGGTCTTTGAACTACCAGTGAATCAGCTCAGTACTGCCCAATAAGCAGAAAGTTGGGAGGGGCAGCAGGAAGAATCAGTGGTCCAGATAAACTATGCAGATGGTCTGCAGTAAGAAAAAAAAAAAGAGAGAATCAATAAATCGGCAAATTGATTATAATGTCCAATTAATTTGATCATATTGCTTAGCCTACATCAACCTAATGCTTTCTTGCAACAAGAATTTGATTTGCTCAAGGTTACAAGAGAGATACGTAATTTGTTAATGTAAAAGCAAAAAGTTTGTTAGTGACTAACACTCCCTAATCATTTTCATTAGAATGAGTAACATACTATAACAAGCAAGATGCTGAGGAAAGCTTTACACTTACAGTAAGAAAACCAGGTTTGGGGGCTGGGGATTAGCTCAGTGGTTTAAGTGCCTGCCTAGCAAGCATGAGGTTATGAGTTCAATCCCTGGTATTGATTAAAAAAAAAAAAAAAGAGGGATGATTATTATGATTTCTACTAAAGCTTCTGCTAATTCTCAAAACTTCTCAAACTTTAATACAGTACCAATAGATTCCTCTATAAATTAAGATTAGAAAAGAAAAAAGCCCCATTTAATAATCAATCATAGCAAGAGTCTTCTTTAAAAACACCTTCCAAAATAAATTCTAAGATCATTCTGAGACCTCCATCTTTGACAAAAAATTTAAAATAGAGGGAGACTACTCCAAAGAAAGTTAGTTGATGAGGTAGCAGTTACAATTAAAATGGCTCGTCAGTTTTTAATGTAAACTTCAATGATAAAATCCCTTTCCAAAGAAAATTCAGCTTTTCAACTATTATACCTTCCAGCATGTATATTTACACCCAGAATACCAATGTTTTTCCAATCTATTTATACCTATCACTGCCTATTTTCATTCTTGTTTCTTTTCCTGAAACTTCACTCCTCCCAACAAAATCAACCACCTCTGCTTTACATCAAGTAAATATCCCATATGTCACATACAAATCTCTTTCCAAAGAGCTATGAAATTTTATACATCTCTCAAAGACCCAGAGGCCTTTCATGAGAAAAATATGAAATACGAAGGAAATATAAGGAACTTTTACTTCCACTGTCACACAAGGGATAAAAGAGGAAACTAAATCTCATTCTCAATTTTGATTCACTGTTACAGAATACCCAAAAAAATAGTAACATAAAGAAAATTCAATAAACAAGCAACTTAGATGAGATGTAGGGAATATACAGGTTACTGAAAATACAGAAGGAAAAGCGGTACAGCATAGTTTTCAAAAACAAAATCTTGTAAATTGTGTCCTGAAATGCACCAAGCTCAAAATGGTTACTGGCCGGTAATATTTTGGGGTTGGATGCCCTCAAAATCTACCTTGTTTTAGGATAAAAGTAACAAACTATGGCTCCCAATTTCTCCAAATGAAGTTATAATGAAAAGCTACGGAATCAAATGATTTTTCTGAAATGGTAAGAATGATCTGAAGGGGAAAAAAAAAAAAGATCTGATCAAAACCAATCATTTCTACCCATTTAACAGATACTTATTTTCTGGTTTCTCAATAATTCAATAAAATTCAGTCTAAGTACCCCTTACAAAAGAAAAAAATAAACTGATAAAGGTGACTTTTCTCTTTACCTCTTGTGAAATTCTCATGACTCAATATTTTATTCCTCATTTGCTTTCTAGTTAGTTTATTCCTTCAGTCAACTTCCCTTAGCCAATTCCATAATTCACATTCATAATTCTGAACATCCAGGAGTTCCATTTGTAAACTTGTGTACTACCCTAAATGATGCCTTGGTTTAAATATTTTGCTGTCTGCCCTTTAACTTACAGACATCAAACTAGAGCTTTCCTCAGATTTCCCTTTCTGTCATGCAACCTCAACATTTCTGGTCATCCAGGTTCACAAACACAGAATGAACTTTTTCTTTCTCTTTTTTATCCCTACATCCAATAAACCACCAACTCATGCAACCTCCTCTCCCCCGCCACTATGGCTTCCTCATTCTAGTATCTTCTCAATTCTGTGCCAACATTTCTCAGACTTTAAAGTGCAAAGGAATCACCCAGAGATCTTGTTAAATGTAGGCTCTGATGCAGTAGATATGAGTGGGCCTCAACACACTCCTAAACAAGGCCAAGTGTGCTCCAGGGACCACAGTTTTTGGGCAGTGAAGTGTTAAGAGTGTAAATTCCCCCATCCCAGCACCTAATACATAACAGTTCAATTCACATTTAGTAACTGAACACACAACAGTCAGTATAATCTTTGCATCAGGTGTCAGCTGATGAGTCTTTCACCTCAGGAGTTCACAGCAGCACTGTAGTCATTACCTGTCCAGTCTCATTTCCTGCCACACCTCTCTCTACCAAGGCAGTCATCTTACTAAGCACTACCCAATGCATATATTGTTTATAACCACTCTCAAGCCTTAGTTTAAAACTATTTCTCCATCTGGTATGTTCTATCAGTCCACAAAGAACATGAAATGTATCTTGAAAACCAGTTTATTCTGGTTACTTTTGAATAGCTTCTCTGTTCAACTCTATGCTATTGAGATTATTTTTTTCTTTCTTCCCTCAGCACTTACACAGTTATACTTCAGTATCTTCTGTTTATAGTGTTTTAGTTGTTTCACATGTGCATACTATGCTTTCCAAGAAAAAGGATTTGGACATAAGAAAAAGAAGCATGATTCTTTTTTGAACCAATAAAACAGTGGGCATTCTGTGGGTACTCAATGCTTGTAAAAAGACCCCCCCCCGAAAATTCAAAGATTAACTCTTGATTAAAAAGTTGAAATAGCAAAGGGCTAAGCGTAGTGATGTACACTTATAATCCCAGCACTCTGGAAAGCTGAAGCAGGAATACAGCAAGAACAATCCTAGCCTGGAGAGCTCTGACAACTTAGTGAGATCTTGTCTCTAAGTAAATATATACATACATACACACACACACACAGTGCTGGGAATGTAGCTCAGTGCAAAGGTCCTGGGTTATATCCCTAGGAATAGGGTGAGGGGATGGAGGTGTTGGGCACATTTATGGATTAAATTTGCAAACTTTTCAAAAACATTGCCAAGTACAGCGGCATGCTCCCAGGATTCCAGCACTTGGTAGGTTGAGGCAGGAGGATCGCTGCAAATCTAGACAGTGAGTTCAAGACCAGCCTGAACTACATGGCAAGACCCTGTCTCAAAACAAAACAAAATTTTACTAATAACCTTTCCCCATATCAGACAGAGGAAATAAAAGTTTCCTATTCATAGCTGAGAAAGCAAATATTAGTTAACAAATTTGTGAATTACTAGTTCTAGATGTTTATTCTTTTTTTGACACAGGGCCTCACTATATAGTCCAAGCTGGTCTTGAACTTTCAATCCCCCTACTTCAAGCTCTCAATGGCTGGGATTATGAGTATGTACCACCATATTCAATTTAGGTCTTTATTCTTTATCCATAAGTAAAGGAATCAATGAAGAAAATATGTACATTTCAAATTGAATTATATTAAACTTACACAGTTTTGTACATCAAATAATACCATCAAGAGAATGAAGAAAATCCATAGGAAAAATATTTGCACTTCATATCCAAAATATGTAAAGAATTCCTATTACTCAGAAAAAGAAAAAAATCCAAATATTCCATTAAAAAATGAACAAAAAGGCTTACACAGAAAAATTTCCAAAATATTTTATACATATATATATATATTACAATCACATGTAAAGATGTTTAACAACACTACTCACTAGGGAAATGCAAATCAAAACTGTAAAGATACCATTTCATATGCTCTAGAGTTGCTGTATTAAAAAATGGAAAACAAGGGTGGGTGAAGACATCGCTACTGGTAATATAAAATGACACAGTTATTGTAGGAAAAAGTCAGCAGTTTCTCAAAAAGCTAAATATAGCATTACTATACTACCCAACCAACAATGCCAATCCTATCCAGCTAAAAGACCTGAAAACAGAGTCAAGTCAGATACTGGTATACCAAGATTCACAGTTGCATTAGTTACACCAAAATTTATAAACAATCCAACAGATGGAGAGATGGACAAGTAAACACACAATGTGGTCACACAATGAAATAATCACAAAGATGATTAAACTGGGTATAGTGGCGCATGCCTGTAATCCCAACACTTGGGAGGCTGAGGCAGGAGAATTGTTGTGAGTTCCAAGACCAGCCTGGGCTACAAAGTGAGTTCAAGGTCAGCCTGAACTGCATAGTGAGACCCTATCTCAAAAAACAAAAAACAAATAAAAAAAATGTTACTGATATACACACAAAACACAAAAGACAAATATTGAGATTTTATTTGTATGAAACATTTAGAATTGGCAAATTCATCAAGGTAAAAGGACTAGTGGTTACCAGGAGTTGAAAAGAGGGAAACAAAGACATACTGTTCAAGGGATCCAGTTTCTGTTTGGAATGAGGAAAAATTTTGGAAATGGCAGCAGTGAGGTTTGTATAACATTACGAATATAACTGCCACTGACTTATACATTTAAAAATTGTTAAAACAGCAAATTTTACGTTACACTTCACAATTTTATAAAATGAAACAGAGTAGAAAAAAAGAAGAGGGAAAAGAAAAACTCACTCTTGAATGTAGCCTTGGTTTAAATTGATTGCCATGCATGAGCTATGTAATACTGAGCAAGTTATTTAATTTCTGAGCCTCAATATCATTTATAAAATAGATGTAATATCTACTTAATTAGGTTGTTGAGGCCTCAATGGAAGAATTTTTTAATCCCTTAGCACAAGACCTGTTATGTAATAAATACCAGATAAATGGTAGTGTTTTGCTTTGTTTTGTTTTGGTTTTTTTGTCTTTTTGAGACAGGGTCTTGCTATGCAGTTCATGCTAGCCTTGAGCTCACTTTGTAGCCCAGGCTGGTCTCGAACTCACAATGATCCTCCTGCCTCAGCCTCCCTCCCAAGTGCTGGGATTACAGGCCTGAGCCACCATGCCCAACATGGTAGATATTAAGAAACTACTGTTACTCATTAGGTAAGTGTCTGTAAGGCTGCCATAAATGAGTATCTAAAAGAACTCTATGATGTTCCCAAAATATTTTTAAATAGACTATAGAAATGGATGTCCAGCATTTGGTTATCTTCTTGTAAATCTGGAAAACTTTCATAACCAGGGCCAATTTTCTTAGAATACCATTGAATGTACAGAATAAATGACATGGTCACCAAATGAACACTTTGCACATCACTACTCTCATTGAAGAAATGAATTTAGAAAATAAAGTCTACTGGTTGTTTTTAATTATTAGATCCCCCCCCATATTTCTTATTTTAAAAATCATAAGGGATTTAATTCCTTAGCATACACCATGGATAAAATGTTGTCTAGAGGTCTGAAGGGCCAACACCTGGATCACACAGTCATAATAAACCAAAGAACTACACAGAATACGCTGTTGAAAACGTCAACACAATGGGAAATTCTAAGAAAATAAAACCTTGGGGAGAACTGTCAATCTTGCATAACTTCTATGATATACCTAACTTTTAAAATTATGTATTTATAGAAGCAAATCTAAATTCTACCCAAGGTATGCATCAGGAATATACTAAATGATTACTCCAAAATAGATAAGAATCTTATAATGTGAACTAAGCCATTTGTATATTCTATTATCTTTTGCAAAAATTTCCCAAATTCCTTCAGAAAAGTAATCGACCTAACAAGGAAGCTTTTCTTTTTTTCTTTTTTTATACTAATATTCGTGGGTACTCTTAATGATCACCTCAACTAGATGAAGAATCACTCTGATCACCAATTTGACCATAACCCAAAGCTGTTTTAAATTGGACCCTTATTTTCTACCTTTATTTTCATTGAGGATCTCATTAATGTGCCACAAGTACCGGGGTTTGAACTCATGACCTTGCACTTGCCAGGCAGGCGCTTATGCCACTGAGCTAAATCCCAGCCCCGGAAGCTTTTCTTGATATACATACGATTATGTTCATAATATTAAAATTCCACGTTGATAACAAAAATTTGCATAACAATATATCCAGGTTAAAACTACTAATCGCCACTATATGTATAAAAGATTAAGGAGGTGTGGCAATAATTTCTCTCTGTACCTTCCACCAAAAAACCACTTTAACATGTTAACCTAACACACCTGAGCTAAAGTCATTAAATGACAATTCTTAACTGTCATAACCATAACGGAGAATAAGGGCTTCCATAATTAAATTCCAGGAGTAAGCCTTTCATTCCATACCCATTCCCCCACCCCAGTTATATCAGGGTCATGCCCTCCAGAAGAAAATAAAGAAGCGTTGTGGTTGGTATTCTTTTATCTAAACTTTTCTTTGGAAAAGTATACCAGTTCAAAGAAGTTAATCCTCAAGGGAACTGATACTACAGCTATCTAATTGGATACCACTGATGGTAAATTCCCCAAACATATTTCATATTTTAAAATTCCATCCTAAAAATGCTTAGTAGTCTTTAAAAATTGGGTCGTTTATTACCGAGAAAAATATTACAATTTTAACATAAGTGCAAAAAATTAAAACTAAACACTATAAGAAATACTAATATTCGTGGGTACTCTTAATGATCACCTCAACTAGATGAAGAATCACTCTGATCACCAATTTGACCATAACCCAAAGCTGTTTTAAATTGGACCCTTATTTTCTACCTTTATTTTCATTGAGGATCTCATTAATGTGCCACAAGTGACCACGCTGTAACATGAAATGCACTAGAAAGTACCATCCTCTAGAACTCCTGTTTTCAACCTTTTTTGATATTATCTGTCCAGGGTTTTACAGGATACTCGCAGATTTTAATGAAGTGGCACAGCTAAACATCATGTAACCCAAGAAATTCGGCCAAAAGATGCACACTGTTCATAGGCAGCGTTAAGTGACAGGGCAAGCAACTGATCTAAATGCTAGTATAAATTGTAATCCCTTCTATTTCTCAATTTACTTTAGAAACTTATAAATATGGGCCACACGTGTTAGTAGCATCAGTTCGCAATCAAACCAACACTGTTTTCTTTGCTACCCCTGAAAGCTGTTAACTAAAACATTCTAACCTCTACGCATTCCTAAATAACAGACTTCAGCGCTTTACAGTAGAATTTTGATTATTCTGCCATATACTACAACTGCCAATAAGCAAATTTAAAATACTCGTCAACATAAAGCTGAAGTGCATTCCGTGTTAAATTAAAAAAAAAAACTTTTAAAGTACTAATCCTATAATGGGGGAAATCAGACTCTCATAAATACTTTCATCTCACATATTTTCCTTTTACGCAAGACGGATCAGAATTTGATGAGCCCAACCCGGCAGGACACTGGCCCCAAACCCGCCTGCAGTGCAAAAAGTCGCATTTTACTTGAGACCATTTGCTCTCCCCTCAATCTAATGCCTGGGGCCACTTGAGACTTCTCCAGCCGAGCACCAGAAACTCCCAGGTTTAAATGGCCAAATTGGAACCAACCAGGGAAGCTGTCATCTGAAACTCGGGAAAGCTGAGCCCAGCCAACTCTGCTGAACAAGGAAGGGTGCGGAGAGATGTGGCGGGGCCCGTCGGAGGGAACGCATTAGACTCTCTCCCCCTCATCACCCACCACTCCCCATCAATCCGCTTTTCTGCAACCCCAGCGCCGCCATCCTGTTCCTGAATAATTAAACGGGCTGGAGAGAGAGGTGGCCAGAAGGGTAGCTTCGGGTCCGAGTTTCCCGAGTCGGGCGGTGCGGCCGGCGAGGCCGAGCGCTGCGTCCCCGGTGCGCAGAGGACTTTCTCCCGCGGCGGGAGGGCAGGGCGACCCCCGCACCGGCGGGGCAGCCGGAAGCGGAGCGCGGGGGTGACGTGGAGCAGCAGATGACAAAGGGTGCGGGGGCCGCGCGGCCGCGGGGGTCGGGACAGGTGGCCGGGCCTGGCCGGGAACAATGGGGGGGGGCCGAGGCTGCCCCCTGGCGCTCACCTACCTCCGGTACCCTCCGAGTTCTCGTTGAGGCTGCCCGAGGAGTCGTGCTGGGCGCCCACACACCCGCCCATGGGGGCCCCGGACGCCTCGTCCGCCACCTCTGGGCGCTCGTCCGTGCACGCCGCCGCCTCAGCCTCCTCAGGGGCCGCCAAGCTCGGGACAGACGCGCCGCTCCTCTCGCCCGCCGCGGCCCAGCCTCCGCCCCCTTCGCCGCTCCACCCACCGCCTTGGCTCGGCCCCTTCCTCCGCGCCCACTTCTACCTCAGCCCCCGGGCCGCCCGCCCTGCAGGCCTGGCCCGCGCGCCGCCCGTGCCTCCGGCTCGGCCCCGCCGGGCCGGGGTTGGCCCATCCCAGGCGGGCCACAATACCCGCCTCGCCTCCTCACAACCCCGCACACCCGCTTCTAGGCGAGCCGGGCGCCGCCGCCCCCAGTCCGCCAGGCCCCATCGGCCCCCGCCCCGCGGCGCCGCCCTCCGCACCCGCGCTCGGCCTGGGCTTGGCCCGGCCCGCCCCAAACGGCCCAGGAGGGGCGGGGCTGTGGAAGGCCTCGCGCTGATTGGTTGCGGTAGCAAAGAGGGGTGGGGCGGGGAAAAGGAGCCCCTCGGGAGAGGAGTACTGGGGGTCCGTTGGGGGAGGGAGGGAGGGAAGGAAGCAAGAAGGGACAGGAAAGGAGGAGACGAGAAAAAGAAAGGAAAGAAGAGGGAGAGGAATCAGGAAAAAAGGAACGAAAGTGGGAAGGGGGAAATCGAGTTTCTGGCTCCTCCTCAGCTGTCCGCTCTTTCTGATGGAAGCAATCGGAGGAGGCACTGAGAAGTAATGAAAGACTCACAGTGAGGCACTGGGCAGTTTCCTAAATAACGGGGTGGGCGACGTTGTGTGCTGAACGTTAAGGTCCCGGCGACCCTCCAATTGGTTCGAGCTCAGTGGGTTGGTACCCTGAGTTTGGGCTTCCGCTTGTCTGCCCATCGGCATTTCTCCCAAAATCACTGTGCCCTATTATTAGCGGTGGAGGTGGCCCTGTGGTTGCAAGCTGAACTCTGATTACACGGTGGAGGCGTCCTGGGAAGGGAGAGATAGGCGCTCCTCCCGGTCCTGGAGGAAGAAATCGTTTCATTTTCACTGGATTTATTATTCAGGCTATATACCACGTCTCAAATCCAGCCTTTTCCTATTTTAAGTAAGCTTTAAAACAAAGTGAAGTGTAATTGTGAAATATCCTGCTTATTCTAAACTAGAATTTAGTATATTGAGCATGTCCAACATTTTTGTCGGTTACTATTTCAATCTAAGCCAAATTGTTAATGGTTCCTTTAGAATAGTACTTCTTGGACAGAAAGTCAATATTTATACTGATGATGATTATATGTGGTTAATTCCAGGTATAGGACAACTTAGTAGAAATGCCTTCTTATGTTGAGAACAAAGAAATCACTCCTATTCTCATTGGCCTAACTCTACTAAATAGTTGGGATGGACATGCTCCCTCCCCAGGTGTGTATACACACCATAACTTCACAGATCAAAGACTGGTTTGCAACAGACTGGCTTAATTACCCTGGAATTAGATGGGAAGCTCCCAGTGGCACTCATTGATCCTCTGGAGCCAATTTGTGGCCCTGGCTACCTCCTGGATGGATAAGGAGATGCACCCTGGGACTTGTGTGGATACATGGCAGGAGTATCAAAAATATTGACCAACCTGCAAACTTACCCTGTCTATAACACCAATGTGTTTCAGTAGTACAATTATTTGGCTTCTTTATCCCTTCCCTAGGATTAAAGGATGTCATACAACACATTGAGGCTTTGACTATTTCAGTTGGTCTCAAATGACACCTTGACTGGTCTGTCTCTCCTAAATGAAGTAAAATTAATGAGACAAGCTGTCCTCCAAAATGGGATGGCGTTAGTCTAACAGCAGAACCAGGGGTTACTTGTGCAATTGTAAAAGCTGAATGTGTGTACATTCCTGATTCTTTTGCTAATATCTTGATGGCTGTTCAAGATACTAAGCGACAGGTTAATTTTGAAATTCTCTGGACCTTCTCCTCTTTGTGGGAGGCTATTACTGGTTCTTCCTGGTTGCAGATATTTGTTGGTTGTATTCATAATAGTCTTGTTGATCTTAGTATCTGGCCCATGCATACTTAACTATTGCTGTCTCCTTCAGACTTAAAGCTATACTCCTGTCTTCTCATCTTGGGATAAGAAGGCCTGGCATCTATCAAAGGCCGATAGACCCTCTGTAGAGTATCTCTGACTGAGGATCACAACTACAACCCCCTTCAGCTGGGGGTAGCCAGAATTGACATTGCTCCTTTTCCCCTCTTGGCAGTTAAGGATATCTCTTCAGAGAGGCAAATACTGTAGATAACTAAGTTAAGTAGGAATATTATAGGCAGTTAGACAGGACTAGGCCCTCAAAAGAGTCAGAGCAAAAGAACTGAATACAGGGCTGGGGATTTAGCTCAGTGGCTTAAGCACCTTCTTGGCAAGTGCAAGGTCGTGAGTTCAATCCCCAGTACCAAAAAAAAAAAAAAAAAAAAAAGAACCAAATACAACTGTGGGTGGAGTTGCATTTGTTGAAGGCCAGACCTTGAGATAAAAATGGAATGACTAGACCTACATATTTCCTGAGAACAAAAATATACTATAATTGATATCACCTGGTCCAGTAAAGTCTAGCTAGACATCAATCACCCATCTGGGTAACCAGGATCTCCTGACTCCTCTCTTCCCAAAAAGGTCCTTGTTCTTTCCATCTATACTTGCTGTGTGACCTGCTTCCCCACTGATTAACATTACCTAGGCAGCTATACTTGTATTGATATTGGTTGATCATAATTTTGTCCCACATTGTACTCACCTTGTTATACTGTACTCACCTCATGATTTTGCTCTATAAAACTGCCTTTGAGAAGTGAGCTCATTGGCAACCCATTTTTGGGTCCCCTCCTGTCTCTCAGGAGCTATCACTCCCAATAAAGTTTTCTGACTCTTAAAAAAAAAAAAAAAAAAAAAAAGAACTGTGCTTCTTGCCATGATGCTTCAAAATTTTATCATCCTTTTTAAGCCTTTCTTAAAGCTTATTTCTGCCTAAGAGCTGTTTTAATATCTGCTCCACTTTTATACCAGAATTTCTTTTTTTAACTTCCTGGGTCAGCTTTTCCGTAGCATTAAAAAAAATTTTTTTAAGTGAAATACCTAACAAAAAGATGTTCTGCAGTTTGGGGATTTGCATTTAAATCTATTCTCATACACTACTAGTGGGAGTGTAAATTGGTTCAGTCTTTTTGCAAAGCAATTTGTCAATATGGATCAAGAGCTTTAAAAAAATATTCATACCCTTTGACTCAGGATTATTCCACATCTAGGAATCTAGCTCACAGAAACTGTCTAAAATGCAAAGAGTCACATCTCCATGTTTATTTGATAATCAGACAGAAATGAGGGTTAAACAAACCCTGAATGACTGAAAACAGAGAAATTTCTTTTGAAGAGTAAAATCCTGTTACAGAAGTCTGTTATATCAGGTTTAGACTGAAGAAATGTTAACATTGTGCTCAGCATTCAAAAATACCTTACTACAACTGATGCTTTTAAGGGTTTTGGGAAGTTGCTCTGAGAGCAGAGGCTATGTCACAAAGTTTTCCCTCTGATCATTCTTGGCTGATGTGGTAGATGAACTAATGGTCACCTTATAAGCAACCAAATGAACTGAATCAGCATGGTTTTGGGTATGGAAGGCCCACCTGATGATTGTTGCCAACAGCATAAAAGGAAAACTGGAGGAGAAGATGGTGTGCTGTTGATTCTCCTGGAGAAATTCGTCATACTGGTTTTCCTGATATGAACTTAGGTGTTCTCATCACTGGAGCTCGGGTCCTTGCTATTACTGAGGATGGCTGTGATTCTCTTCAGGAGAACTCTGGTCCTTGCCTTGAGTGTCGCTTCCTGGCTCCAGTACAGATCCTCAGCCTGCTGGCATGAATCCTTCATCCCTCTAAATTTTCTAGCTTCCACCACTGACCTTTGGGCCTTCCCAGTGCAGATCCTTGATACAGATTTATATGAGAACTTGTCACAGGCTTTAGGCCTCCAGCTGGACTCGTGGAGGACATTGCCATTGGATCAGGCCCTCAGCTGATCCTTTGGGTTTCTGTGCTTAGGAAAGATCTCCTGCACTTTTATGCATTTGACTTTTTGGGTGAATATTATAAATTAACCCTATAGATTGTGTGTCCTATATTAAATCTATTCCCTCTGAAGCCCTGACTACAATGCCTGAATATCCACATTGGTAGACATCATTTCATCACTTCCCCAAAGGAAAGAAGGCTTGTGCTATTTACAAAGAGATTGCTTTGTGCTGAATTTTGCTCTAGAAAGAGCAAAAACGAGGACTTTATGATGACTATTAAACAGATGGTAGGCACCCAAATGATGAAGGCTTTCTGCTGAGCAGTGAGGAGTTGGCACTAGGGGGAGAGAGCAGGCTCCTGGAAAGCTGCTCAGCAATAAATGTTCTCCACTCTGCCTTAATCTCAGAGCAGAGACGTGTTCCTGCCAGGAGAGTCTCATAGCAGGAGGCCCTGGCTCTGCTATTAGTGTCCTATACTGGAATGTGCCTCCCATCTTGTACTAGCTACATGACCAAAAATTTCTGTAGAGCTGTTTCTTTATCAAACTGGGCCATAATAATGCTCTAAGTTTTGTAAGAACTCTTTATTAACTCTTCATATTTAGGATCACCTATCTGAAGTTACTGCATGGCCCAATGCATGGAACTCAAAAACAAAGCCTTCTCTTTGTGTCTGTGGACATACATATGCTTTTAATTTACATTGTCTTTATGAATATAAGATTCATATGTATTTCACCGACTTAAATTGTGTGATTCAATAGTTTTTAATACTTTCATTGCTCATTAGCTTTGATATTTGTTTTTTTTTAGCTTTGATATTTTAATTACTACAAGAAGACACCCTTTTTCAGCAGTCACTCCTCATTTTCTCCCAACACTCATCGTTAGCTCTTGACAAACCAAAAATCTACTTTCTGTCTGTATAGATTCATCTCTTGTAGACATTTCATTACATGCCATCATTTAATTGGTGTTCTTTTGTGACTGGCTTCTTTAACACAGTGTATTTTCCAGGTTTACTCATTTCATAACATGTAGCAGTACTTCATTCTTTTTAATGGTTGGATAATATTCCAATGTATGGATATACTACATTTATTTATCCCTTCATTAGACAGGGACATTTTGTTATTCCATTTTTGGGGCAATCTGAATAAAGTGGCTACGAATGTTTTTATACAGATTTTTATATTGATATATGTTTTTAGTTGTCTTGGGTATATCCCCAAAAATGGAATTGCTTCATCTGTGGTAAAATGTTTTCTGAAGTGGCTACTGTATTTTACATTCTCACCAGCAACTTATGAAGGTTCTAATTTCCCTGCATCTTTGCTAACACTTATCATTGTCCATCGTTTATAATAGATATCTTGGCACATAGGTTATTTGATTGTAGTTTTGACATACATTTCCTTGGTGACTGATAATGCTAAATATTTTTCCACATCCTTATAAGTTATTTGTATATCTCTTTTTGGGAAAATGTCTACTCAGCTATTCATTTTTAAATTGAATAATGTATCTTTTTATATGGAGTTGTAAGGATTAATATATTCCACATACAAGTCCCTTTATTTAGCAGACAATGATCTCAAAATATTTTCTCTCAGTGTAGGTTATCCTTGTCTTTAACTTCTTGATAATATCTTTTGAAGCACAAAAGTTTTCAATTTTAATAACACTCATTTTACCTAAGTTTTCTTTGGTCACTTGAACTTTGGAACTCATATCTTAAAACACCATCTAATCAAAGGTCATGAAGATTTACACTTATGTTTTGTTCTCAGTTTTACAGTTTTAGCTCTTGGATTTAGGTTTTTTAATTGTTAAAATATACAGGATTTTTTAAATGACTTAATTTTTGTACATGACACAGAGTCCAAATTCATTCTTTTGCATATGAATTTCCAGTGTCCAGCATTAATTGTTGTGGTGGTTAAATTTCTCTCATTGCTGAGACAAAATACCCAATATCCAAAATTAAAGAGGGAAAAGTTTATCTAGCTCACAGTTTGTGGAGGTTTTAGTCCATACTAGGCTGGTTCCAAGTCAGAGTGGCTCATGGCAGAGGGCAACAGTTCATGGTGGCTGGAAGACAGCAAAAGCAACAAGTGAGGAGCACAGAGAAAAGACTTTCTGTCTCTTATATGCAGATCACATCCACCTGGAGGGTGTAGCACTCACATCCTTAGTCCCAGCATTGGACCATGAATCAATCACAGATTCTAGAAGACTGCCTCCATGACTGCATGAGGCTTTGGGGGGACATCCAGACACAAACCATAACAATTGTAGAAAAAACTGTTTATTCCCTTTTGAATTGTCTTGGCACCTTTGTTGAAAATCAGTTGACCCCTGCTGGGTATAATGGCATATGCCTGTAATCCCAGTACTCAGGAGGCTGATGCAGAAGGCTCTCCATGAGTTCAAGGACAGCCTGGTCTACACAGTGAGTTCAAAGGTATCCTGAACTCTATAGTGAACCTTGTCTTGAACAAACAAACAAACAGCTAACCATCCTTCAACTTGGTTTTTCATGTGTGTGTTACTGGGTCTGAACCTGAGTCTTGGAACTTTCCCACTGAGCTACATCCCCAATCATTTTTATTTTTTAAGATGGGATATTGTTAAATTGCTAAATTGCCCAGGCTGGCCTCTAACAAACTTGTGATCCATCTGCTTCAGCCTCTTTGAATGCTGGGATTACAGGCAGTGCCACTACTTCCAACTATTATCTCCCTGTCCCCCCTTTTTTTTCTTTTTTTAGATGGGGTCTCTAGGTTTCTCTAGCCCTGGCAGGCCTCGAATTCATGGACTCAATTCTTCTGCTCCAATTTATTCTTTTTCAAAACTCATTTTGGCTATTCTGGGTCTCTTTTACTTTGTGTGAATTTTAGAATCAGCCTTTCATTTCTGGGGGAAAAAAAGCAGCAGGGATTTTGATAGGAAATGTATTGAATTCATAGATCACTTTGGTGAATATTATCACGTTAACCTTAAGCATTTCAATTCAGGAATCTTGGATTTTTTCCCACTTGCTTGTCTTAAATTCCTTTTAGTATTTTGTAGTTATCAGTGTTGTACCTCTTTTGTGAAATTTATTTCTAAATTTCTTTTTTTCCACACTATTGTAAGATGGATTTGTTCTTTGCAAGTATAAAGAAATAACAATTGATTTTTGTATATTGATCATGTATTTTGCAAGTTTGTTGATTTCACTTATTAATTCTAATAGTTTTTGCTTCATGTATGTTGGGTTATCTATGTTACAATATATTTATAATTGTTATACCCCCAGTGGCTTTTTAACTCAGTAAATTTTCCAGCAAGAATTGGCAGAGAGGGAAAAGGAAGGAGAGATGAAAAGAAGATGAAAAAAAGGAGAATGAGGTCCAATAGCTTGCAATCTATAATATGGATTTCAGTCATCTGGGAAGTTGTTAAAATCAGTTTTCCTAGTGATTCTAAGTTACTTGATCTGGAGCAGATCCCATGAGTCAGCATTTTTAACTGCACTTCAGGCACTTCCTGATGGAGCCTGATGTACCGCTAGAATTGTGTCCAAAACAAAATTCAGTCCGCTACCCTCTCTGCCAAACTGTTTTTGCTTGAGTCTTTTATATCCTCTACCATAGTATCACAGTAGATCCAGATTCTTTAAGCCTCAAACCCAGGAGTTACTGGTGATTCTTCACTCTTCTTCCTTCTCATACCCAAGCAAGTTCCCTTTACTCTGTCCACGCAGAATGTGCTTAATCTCTTCATTGGTTCTTTCTCTGTGCTACTCCCATCTTTCACCTTGCTCCTGCAAATATCCTCCTCACTGGTCTCCCTGCATCCTCTCCTGCTTCCTGCTACTATAAATACATTCTTCTGTCATCAGTCAGATTGCTTTTCTAAAAAATTAGTACTCTGCCCTGCACATATATTATACAATTTTATAAGCTTGATATGTTTGTGTACCTTTTCAATCATGAAATTAATGAAGAAAGATAATGAAGATTATCAATCAAGGTAACAAGATAATGAATATAATTATCACCTCTAAAAGTTTTGTTTTGTTTTATTGTTGCACTGGGTTTTGAACCGGAGCTTTCACACTCAACTATATTCTCAAACCTTTTTTGGGGGGGATATTTATTTATTTAGGTACCAGGGATCAGACTCACAACCTCACGCTTGCCAGGCAGGCACTTATGCCACTGAGCTAAATCCTTGGCTTTCCTTTTATATTTTTATTTTTTATTTTGAGTAAGGGTGTCACCAAGTTCCCCAAGGTGGATTCAGATTTGCAAGCCTCTTGCTTCAGATTCTGAGTGCCATAATTAAAGGCACATGCCACCACAACGGCTTAAAAATTCCTCATAACCTTTATAATTTCTCTCTTCTGTATCTTCTTAGTTACCTGTCCCCAGGCAACCACTACTAGTTATAATTACTAAAATTTATCATATCCTATGTACTCTTTTTGGTATGGCTTTAACTCAATATAATTACGTTGAGATTCATCCCTTTTTATAGGGTTTGTTTTGACTACTGTGTAATTCTGTATAGCTATCCCAAATTGTCCCATTAGTTACTATTGGACATGTAGAATGTTTTTAAGTATTTAAAAGCAAAATTTCTATACTTAGGCTATGTGTTTGTAATCTCAACACCTCAGAAAGCTGAGGCAGAAGGATTACTGGGCTACAAAGTGAGTTCAAGACTAGCCTGAACTGCATAGTGAGACTATGTCTCAAAAAGACAAAGACAAAGCAAAAAAAGAAAAGCAAAATGACAAACAAACAAACAAACAAAAAACTCCAAAAAACCAAGCTTCCATGAAAAAGGTATAAGTCTAATGCCTAATAATATAGTAATGGAGTGGATATTCATATGGTAAATGTGTGGTTATTTTATTTTTTTAAAGGAAGAGCGAGAGCCAGGCATGGAGGTCATGCATGTAACTCCAGTACTTGGGAGGCTGCAGCAGGGGGATTTTGTATTCAAAGACAGCAGCCTGGACTCCATACAGAGATCTGTCTCAAAAACTCAAAACCAAAGATAAAACAACACCTACCCCCGAAGAAAAACAAAAACCACTTTTCCAAAGTGCTTTTATCATTTGCATTCTCACCAGCAGTACATAAAAATTCCATTTCCCCAGCTTCACCAACACTAGGTATGGATCAGCATATACTAATATTAGCAATTTAGCTGGGTGGTGAATATCTCATTGTTTTTTTCTCCATTAATAACTAATGACAGGGGGCTGGAGATTTAGCTCAGTGGCATAATCGCCTGCCTGGCAAGCATGAGATCATGAGTTCAATCCCCAGTACCAAAAAAAAAAAAAAAAAAAAAGAAATAACTAATGACATTGAGCATTTTTTCATTTACTTATTTGTCTTTTATATTTCTTTGGTGAACTACTTGTTGAAATGTTTTGCTTAAAGTTTAATTGGTTCCATTATTGTTTAGAGTTTTTTAAATTGAGAGTAGTTTTGGATATTTCAAAATGTTTATTCTTTTTTATTGAGATGGTCATATGGTTTTTCTGTGCTAGTTCTTTATGATACTGAGTTACACTGGTTGAGTTTTCCTATCTTAAACCAGTAAATTATTTGCATAGAATTGACCTCTGTTGAATTCAGTGTGTTAACATTTTGTTCAGAACTTTTGCATCTGTGGTTACAAGGGCTATTTGTCTTTCTTTTGAGTCTAGAAATCTTTGTCTAGTTTTGGTATTAGGCATCACTTTGACTTTATGGAAGAGAAAAAGGAGTTCTAAAGAACAGAGGAATGGCAGGTAACAAGCATCAGCCATTGCCCCACGGCTAAGGCAGCACCTGGTAAGGAGGGAGGCCCCTCTAGGGCTGAAGGCCAGGCCATGTTGGAGAGGACGTGGCTGTGGCTTAGGCAAAAGCAGAGAAGTCCCTGTTGCGGGAAGCCAGGGGAAGTTGCTGCAAATCCACCTTCCAGGACTTGCTGGAGATCTGTTCTGTACAGCGCTGGAACTTGTGTTCAGGAAGTATCTCAGTGTGGCCATTCTTAACTACCTGCAACTGCTGTGCTAGGTGGTGCTGGGTGCTGCAGAAGCTGCCACCGTCACAGGAACCTGGGGCTGGAGCAGCCACAGCTGGCATCGTGAAGCTGCGCTAGAGAAGCTGTTCTGCTCCAGCGAGGCACCTGAGAGGCTGCCCACATCGCAGGGACGTAGCCCTGGAGAAGCCACCCATGCTGCAGAAGCCTGGTGAAGGTGCACAAAGAAGTTTCTCCTGCAGTGTCTCTCCAGTGCCCTCTACTGTCAAAGCGACACACTGTGCCAGCTGGCAAATGAACACTATTTATTTATCTATTTATTTATTTAGTCTTTTTGAGACAGGGTCTCACTATGCAGTTCAGGCTGGCCTTGAGCTCACTTTGTAACCCAGGCTGGTCTCCAACTTGCAAAGATCCTCCTGCCTCAGCCTCCCTAGTGCTGGGATTACAGGTGTGAGCCACCACGCCTGGCCATGAACACTATTTAAAGGACCCATATCCATTTTCACAGAGCAGGTGATGAAGAGTGAATGCAGATCTGAGATGCAATAATTTGATAACTCTTAATAGTTTTCCACTGGAAAAGGTAAAAACATTATTGTTCACAACTCCAGGGTATAGGGAATTTCAGAAAGCACAGAATCATCACATATCAGAACCTATGGGTATATGTAAAGCATATATCCCAAGAAAAGTCATACATCCAGGAAAAATTCATAGCCCTAAAACTTATATCAACAAAAATTAAGCAATGAATTAAATTGTTAAATTATCAAATTAAAAATAGAGCAAAAGAAAACACACACACACAAAATGAAGCAATGAAGTAGACAAAAATAGATCAAGTCAAAATTCTGGTTATTTGGATAAACTCAGAAAACAGACAAATCACTAGGTAATTTAATTTGGGAAATGCACGGGAATTATAAAGCACAGAATGGAAAAAAATATTCTGCAAGTCATATATCCAGTGAGGGTTTTAAATCCAGAATATATAAACTAAATATATTCAACTAAGAACAAAAAGACAATTGTTGTAGTCAGGGGTTTGCAAGGAGAACAAGACAAAACAGGATATATAATTTATAGTATTATTTATAATGGTCACCCAAAGAGTCAAATACAAAGAAAGTACAGGAAATCTGTCCACACACTAAAGACCTAGAGAATCCAGCTGAGGGCCTGGATCCCATGGTAATATTCTGCATGAGTTCAGCTGCAGACCTAGGGTCCATGACAATGCCTCCCATGAGTCCAGCTGGAGGCCTAGAGCCCATGACAATGATTTGTGCAAGTCTGTTTCACAGATCTGTGCTACGAAGGTCCAAAGGTCAGCAGTGGAAGCTAGAAAGTCTGTGCCAGTCCAGTGAAGGATCTGTGCTAGTAGGTTAAGAGTTCTGCACTGGAACCTAAAAGCAATACTCAAAACAAGGACCAGGGTTCCCTTGAAAACTACCACAGCCATCCTCAATGACAAGGTCCATAGCACCTCCAATGATGAGAACAGCCAAGTTCATATCAGGAAGCCAGCATGACAAGTTTCTCCTGAAGATTGAACAGCACACGCCTTCACCTCCAGACAGCAAGCAATGCTCAAAGTAAGAACAAGCGCTCCCTGAAAGTGAACCACAGCAATTCTCAGTGACAAGATCCCGAGCTCCTCTGATAACAACCGAGTTCATATCAGGGAAGTTAGCATGACAAGTTCCTTCAAGAGAACCAACAGCTCCAAACAACAACACTCACTTAGAAGAACGCACTACTCTTCCCCAAATCTCCTTTTTTTGCTGGCAACAGTCCTCAGGTGGGCCATTTACACTCAGCACCATGCTGATTCATTTCAGCAATGTTAAAGTTGACTACTAGTGGGCTGGGGATTTAGCTCAGTGGCAGAAGCGTCTGCCTGGCAAGCACAAGGTTGTGAGTTTGATCCCTGGTACCGCAAAAAAAAAAAAAAAGTTGACTACCAGTTTTTAATTCACCACACCAATTAAGATATCATAAGATTTTAATAGACACTTCTTCAAAGATAAATAAATGGTCAATAAGTACATGAAAAAGTATTCAAGTCATTAGTTTCTAGAGAAATGCAAATCAAAACCATAAGGGCTTCTCACACATTCTGATGGCTAAAATAAGAAAAAAATACACTGTGCAAATGTTATAAGGATCTGGAGAAACGAACCCTAATACATTGCTGGTAGTAGTGTGAAAAGGTATAGCTTCTTTGGAAAAGTGTTCTGCAATGCCTCAAAAAGGTAAACATAGTTACCACATAAGCCAGTAACTCCTCTCTTAAGTATTTGTCCCAGACAATTGAAAACATGTCCATGCTAAAAATTGTAAGTGATACTCCTGGTAGATATATTAGTAATAACCAAAAAGTGGAAACAATTCAAATAGCCATCAACTGATGAAAGAACAAAATATGGTATATACAATAGAATATTATCCAGTAATCAAATAAATGAAATACCATCACATGCTACAACATGAATGAACTTGAAAATGTTATGCTAAGTGAAAGGAGAGTCACAAAAGATCACCTATTTACAATTCCACTGATACAAAATATCCAGAATTATCAGCTGTATACAGACAGAAAGTAGATTAGTAGTTACCTATGGCTGCAGGGAGAGAAGAAGTGACTGCTAATGGGTATGAAGTATCTTTTGGGAGCAATAAAAATATTCTAAACTCGATTATATTGTTTTATATAGTGCTATAAGGATACCTATTATGTTTGGATATTATATGTCTCCCTGGGCTTAAGAGTATATGTTGGAGGCTTGGTCTCCAACTCAGTGGTGTTCAGAGATGATGAATTCTTGGGAAGTGATTGGCTTATAAGGGCTCTAACTTTATCAGTGGATTACTGTATTAATGGATTTAGAATTTTTAGTATACATGCTGCCAAACCGAGCATAACTCAATGACCTCCTTCCAACTAGTTTCCTACAGTGAGAAACTAGTTGGAAGGAGGTCATTGAGTTATGCCCTGGAATGGTATACTATGCCCCCAACCTCCCCCAACCCAGCTACCATGAAATGAACAGCCTTCCTCCACTGCACCCTCCCACCAAGGTGTTTCTGTCTCACTACAACCTTGTGACAATGGAGTGAGCTGACCATGGACTGATAACCTCTGACACCCTGAGCCAAAGTAACACTTTCTTTTTTTCTCCCTTCTTTAAATTATTTACTTCAGTTGTTTTGTCACAGCAACAGAAAGCTAACCTAATACCAAAACACATCAAATTATACATATTATTTTTTGCAATGCTCAAGATTGAGCCTAGGGCCTTTGTATGTGCTAGGTAAACTGTATTATAGAGTTACACTACCATCCTAGGACTGTATACTTCAAATAGGTAAATTTTATGGTATGTACATTATATCTCAATAAATTTGTTTAAAAAAACATACATTTTATATTAATTTAATTTGTTTCTCATTCTTTTTCCAGGCTCTAGATAACTTTAGCTCTCACTCACATTCTGGTGGTTAGATTAGAACACAGCCAGGTTGTAACCCCAGTCTTTCTTTTTGGAAGAGGAAGTGGTGGGATAAATAAGAGTGATGTTTCTAAAGCAGCTGAGATCCCTCTTAGCTGGTTAAAGAACTAATTCATCAACAGATGACTAATCAATTGATCCAGTTTAGGAAAGAAAAGAAAATCTTCACAGTGACTAATTTGGTTTTTGAACCTAAGTATTCACATAGAACTTCTTTCCTCACTGTTAATCCTGAAAATCTCTACTTGCTTCTCGATGAATCACTGTCAAAGTGTTGCTGTAACTGATATTTATTTTTTTGTGACTTTTTTGAGACAGGGTCTCCCTATGCAGTTCAGGCTGGCCTTGAGCTCATTTTGTAGCCCAGGCTGGTCTCAAACGCACAACCATCCTCCTGCCTCAGCCTCTCGAGTGCTGGGATTACAGGCACGAGCCACCATGCCCGGCTGTAACTGATATATTTCTATTCCTTCTCTGCTGACTTATTATTCTAGTGTCTGTCTTTAAGACCTAAGTGAAACTTACACAGAGTCATTCATGACTTACTAATTGATAAATACAGTGCATGTTTCTTAGTACTTATTTTACTGGATCTCTCTGTAATATTTGAAGATATGAATCAGTCTCATCCTTGAGTATTTTTTTCACTCTTGCCATCATGCTCTTCTGATTGAATTCTTAGTCGTCTTCTTTGAAAAATTTTTCCTGTTCTCTTAAGAAAAACCTTTTTTTCCTAGTACTGGTGATTGAAGCTTGGAGCACACTCTAGCACTGAGTTCCATTATCAGCCTTTTTAATACTTATTTACTTACTTTGAGACAAGATTTATGCTGAGCTACTCAGGCAGGATTTGAACTTGTGGTTTTCCTGCCTCAACATCCCTAAGTGCTGGGATTATATATAGGCCTGTACCACCATGCCCATTTCCCTCCCTCTTTTTATAAAGCTATAAGGACTTTGCCCTGGTGACTTCATCTAATCTTAATTTAAAAACCCTATCTCTGCTTCTTTCATTAGACTACATTTCTACCTTCTTAATCACTTACAATAGAGAATCAATTTCAGCTTGAATTTGGGGGCAACAAGTAATATTTAAAGCACAGCTGGGGAATCTGAAAGTACCCAGCAGAACCATATGTGGACCTTTAACCCAACACTGCCACTTGTAATAATTTACCCTGAAGATAGACCTCCAACAATAAAAAGATATATATGGAGAAGGTTTTCTCTGCTGCATTATTTACAATTGCAAAATACTGAAAAGACCTAAATGTGTAAACATAGAAGTACAGTAGGTTGGGTAAAACGTGGTAAATATAATACATACTCTTCAGCTGCAAAAAGAGTAATAGTGTCATGAATTGACATGAAGTGTTTTCCAAAATTACTCTTAAATGAAAAAAAAGTAAAAGGCATATATAGAGAGTAACAAAAAACCAGACCTATATCTGTTCATCTTTACTGAAAACCACAAAGAGGATACAACAGAAAGCAGTGAATCTGTTCATCTGTAATCTACTGGGCACTGGGAGTGGGAAATGATTACAAGAAATAATGAAGAAATGATTGCTTTTGACTCTACTATTTGTATGGTCTTTCTTTTTTTTGGGGGGGGTACCGGGGATCAAACTCACAACCTCGTGCTTGCCAGGCTGGTGCTTGTGCCACTGAGCTACATCCCCTGCTCTATTTTCTTTCTTTCTTTCTTTCTTTCTTTCTTTCTTTCTTTCTTTCTTTCTTTCTTTCTCTCTCTCTCTCTCTCTCTCTCTCTCTCTCTCTCTCTCTCTCTCTTTCTTGATAAGGTCTTGCTATGTAGTATAGGTTGGCCTTGAACTCACTTGAACTCACTAAGTAGCTCAGGATGGCCTCAAACTCACAGCAATCCTCCTGCTTCAGCCTCCTGAGTGTCGGAATTACGGTATGTACCACCATGCTCTGCTGGTATGGTTTTTCTCTCGGAAGCATGGTTCTCTATTTTCAAAACATAGAACTGACTAAAAGAAAACCAAACGAACCAACATAGAACTGACTCAACAAGAATGAGGAGACCAAAAACACTTGAAACTGAAAGCAAAGTAAAACAAAGCTATTTACACAGAGGTCATTTCCAGTGACTAATATAGTCATATTGAAGGAAAGAAAATAAGTAATTCAAGTAATTTACAAGCACACACTCGCTTTTGCTCAGGGTTGAGATTGGGTGGACAAATTAAAACAAATCCTGAATTCTTTTTTATTAGGCTTTTGTACTGATAGGAGGGAAACAATTCAGGTACTTGTGTATTATGGAATTGAGCAAGTGAATAGATATGTTGATATTATTGGAAGCCAGAGGAAGGGAGAGAATATAATTGTGGGAGAAGGCAAAGAAGAACCTTGCGTGTGTGTGTGTGTGTTTAAGAATCTTGTGGAGCTGGACGGGAACTGAAGATTTAGTGTGAAATAATGATTTGTAAAACATGTATAAAATGTATATATATATATGAATGTTTTATATGTGTGTATTTACATGTATATGCATATATGTATATAACCTTACATATATTTATGCTCACATATATGTATGCTTACACAAAAGTGCATATTTTTAGATATGTGTGTGTACAAGTGGTTATATGCGCCTAGAATCAAAATATTAATAAGTATACTTAACCTCCAGATCTTGGTCTTGATACCATTCCTCTCTTACAAACAACCAGGACTTCTGGTAGTAATGGCAAGTTCCTGGGCTGAAGAAGGAAAAGTTTACGATGTGCCTGGAGGATTCTGTTAACCAAGAAAATAAGGGATAACTTAAAAAAAAAAAAAAAAGGATGTGTCACAAGGACACAGTTCAAGGGGCTCTGAGCCAAACTTAGGACAATTTGAACACCAAGATAATTAAGGACAAAAGTGAATTATAAATCAGTGAAAACACTAGAAATTCATGGGGCCATACAAATCATATTTAGATAAATAAGTCCTGATGGATGAATCTAGAGGAAGCATTGAAGTTGGTAAATCATAATTTTCAGTTATAATAGCAAGAATTGGTTCAGACAAAAATCTTCAATGGATGCTAAATGTATGAAGGAAATTTTTATGTGAAGTGTGATACTTACATTGCCTTAAAATATCTCCCCACAGATTGCTTAAGAAAAAAAAAAGTAACCAATAGTAACTAAAAAATAGATAATACCTTGACCAAAAGATCAAAGTTGGACCTCCTGTGCTGCCGAATGGGGTTTCCTGAGAAGAACATGACACCACTTGGGCAGTACATGCACAACCTGAATGCAATCGCCAGGACTTCCTAGTCAAATCCAGATGGAAAGATGTCCTATAACAAATGAGGAAAAGGGATGTATCTAAAAAAATATATCAATATTATTAAAGTCAAAGAAAATCTCAGAATGTGTTCCAGGTAATAAGAGATTACAGAGACATTTTTATAGAGGAGATTAGGCCAACTAATTAAAATCACGAATGGTAGAATAGATAAATATATTACATCAATATGAAACTTCCTGAAGTTAACGACTGCTCTGTGATTTTCTCTGAAAGAGAGCATCCTTGTTCTTAGCAAAACAGATTGGTGCACTTAAGGGTAAAAAGACATAATATATGTAACTTACTCTCAAATGTTTCAAAAAAGATGAACATGTAAGAGACCAATTGAGGCAAATATTAACAATAGGTAAATCTAGATTAAAAAATATTCTTTGGAGGAAGGAAGCTATGCAGCCTCCCGTGTGCCAGCAGTGGCCATGGGGGCCAGAGAGAAACAGAAAGGAAGCCACATCTGCCACTACCATCCAATGAGGCAGCCACACACAAACTGGGAGAGAAGACTTCCCTCTCCCAGGCCCTGTAAGCGATGGGCTGATTCAGAGGGACACAAGTTGAGATGATAACAACTGAAGTAAAGAAACAACCTAATGCTTGTATTGTTTGATTGACTTTGGAAGCGGTAGTCTGAGCAACTATTTAGAGGATAACTTGTTATCCTCTGAATAGTTATCCTTTCTGCAATATAGTAACTCTGTTATCCTCGCTGCAATATAGTAACTATTGTGGGTTTCCTACTGTCTTAATCATTGTTTTATTTCATTTTATTGTTTTATTCCCTCTAAAATTAAAAAAATGCACCATCATGTATGTCTGACACTGTTTCCCAACTATCTACTCCCTATTGTGTGTCCACTGGAACTGGGTCCACTGGCAGAGGGCTGAGACAAAGCCTGCCTCAGGTGCCTCTTATCTGCATTGGTCAGTGGCCTAGACAGGATTTATTCTTCTCATGTTGAAGGTCCTAGTACAAAAAGTGCAGCCAATTGTGCCAACACAGGTTGAGCTCTCAGACTCTGTCACCTCTAGCAACATCCCACTGGTTAAAGCAAATCACATGGCTAAGCTGAGTTGAGAGGTAGAAAGGTACCTCTTGACTTTGGTGGGAGAAAGTGCAAAAGTCCCACTCAAAAGGTGTGGGCACATGGAGAAATAAAAAAATTAGGGCAAACAATTCAACCTATCACAGGTGGCCAACAGAAATATATAATGGCCATTTTTTTTTTTTTTTTTTTTTTTTGGTACTGGGGAACGAACTCATGACCTTCCACATGCTAGGCATATGCTTGTGCTGCTGAGCTAAATCCCCAGCCCATGATGGCTATTTTTAAAAAAATACCTGTTAAATTACAGCAATCCAGAATCAAGGTTGAGGGGGTAAAACTACGACCTCTTAGAAGGCAATGTGGCAGCTAGGAAGTATCAAAGAGACAGACTGTTCCTACAGCCTGTCTGATTGAGGCTTTTATCTCTACTCACTGAAGAATGATGGCAAGGGGGCTTTCCAAGTTCAAGTCCTTGATTTTATCTTTTCATCAGGGGAGCAAGCTCAGGATTTTTAAGATGACAAGGAATTGACGCATTTGATGAGACTGCACACTATTTGTTTATGCTTGGGAAGACAGTATCCCAGACCTAGTCATTTATGCGTGTCTGTCTCCTGATGTGGCAGACAGAATCTTTCAAGAGACCAAACTACAGTTGAGAAAGTTGCTGCTTAAGCAAATAATTTGAACAGATGGAGTTGGATCTTCCCAAAAACTTTGTGTTGGTTTGTGACTTTTCTTTCTCTAGTCTGGATAATTAGAAACAATTTTAAAAACCAGAGTATTCTGTCCTCTGGAAAATGCTGAAGAGACTTTATAGAGTTTTTCCTTCTGACCCAGTGTTTGGACTCCATACAGAACTCTCTGTATTATGATCAGACAGTGAACTTATTGCAACTGCTAAATTAAGCTGAGATTGTATCTGTGTAGTTTATGCTTGCCCAGTGTTCATTCATTGTTCTTCATCCAAAAGTGTCTGGAATTTGCTTGGAAGAACCAATTTCTCCCACTCATAAACTTCAGTCCATATGGATCTGCTGGAGCCCACTCCATCTCCATTCCAGGGTGGTCCTGAGACCTAGACTTAAACAGTTAGTGTGTTCCAAACCCAACTTGGTTAACAAAAGATCTAGGATTTAAAAAAAAAAATTTAAGAAAGAATCTCTCCTTTGCCTATGAGTTTGGGAGGAAGTAAGCTTGGAGTTGATTGGAACCCTGAGAAAAGCAAGGCCATTTTGTAATAGGAGAGAATTTACCCAAGTGGGAAGCCAACACAAAGGAAATTATAGCTGAGAAAGAGGAAGAAACCCAGCTCTGAAGTGATCTGAGCTAGGTCCAGCTATGCCTGACTGGATGTTTTAGTTTCACTAAGTCACTGAATTTTAATTTTATTACCTCTGTTTGAATTATTTTTCTCTTGATTAAAATTTTTTTTGATCTTTTCGAGACAGGGTTTCATGATGCAGTTCAGGCTGGCCTTGAACTCACTTTATAGCCTGAGCTGGCCTTGAACTCATGGTGATCCTCTTGCCTCAGCCTCCTGAGTGCTGGGATTACAGGTGTATACCACCATATCCGGCTATTTCTCTTGACTGAGAACAAGTTTTATTTGTCTTCATTTTGTAAGCATTTAAGCACAATACTTGTGAGCATCTAAGCACACTTGTAAAAACCTCCCCACTGTGATACATTAAGGCCTCCAGCTTGATCTTGGGCAAGTGAGGAGCAACTGGAAGGTCTCTTAAGCAGCAAAGACACATGTATACAGGAGCTCTAGGTGGCAAGAGCTTAGTGCTTCTGCAGCTTTCAAAAGAGAGCAAGAGTGAACACAAAACCCGTACCTGATAGCCCACCTGGCTGAAATTACACATCCTCTGATGACAGGAGGAAGCAACCAGAGCTGCTGTCTCTACAGGTGCACAGTGAGCAGGGCCTCTGTTTTCCAAGTGCTTTCCCCTCGTTGTACCTAGACTGCTTGCAGAAGATTTCTCGGTGTCCATGAGATTCTTTACTTTGCTTTAGGGTAATATCAGCAAAAGAATATAAAATCTGTATGTGATTCAGACCTAATTGAAGGGCCGGGGATTTAGCTCAGTGGCTTAAGCACCTGCCTTGCAAGATCTAATTGAAACAGGAATCCTATGAATGACCCCCACAATCCAAGGGAGAGATCACTGTTAAATACAGGTTATTTTACACTTAAAGGACTTAGATTCCCAGCTCTTCTAGAAAATACTATGGCGACTGTAATCTTTTTCCACCTCTTGTTCTCCTATATGCTCATAGTGTCTGCTAGAACATATAACATGACTGAGAAGTAGAGTTACTTTGTCTATACTCTTTGCTTGAAGGGAACTTTGCAGGTAGGGACAATCTCATTTATCTCTGTGGTCCCTGCTCTTCTCATATGAGTCACAATGCCCTTAATGTCCAGTTATTGAATTGAATTGGTAAGACTCAATCTCTTGTTAGATCCTATAAAAAAGTGATTGAAGACAACATGCTTTCTGAATCCTTACATTTACCAGGACTCTGTGACCAGTGATAGAAACCCAATTCAAACTGACAAGGAAAAAAAAAAAGATTCTTTCATTCATTTTCAGATACAGCTAGATCCAGAGTTTCAGGGAGTATTACATTACTTAGCTCCTCTCTATAGCCTTTGGTTTTGCTTTCCTTTTTCACTGGGTTTTGTTCTCAAGTTTTATCCTTGAATTGAAAAATTTGGTTACACATATCTGTAGGCTAAATTCTGCCAGTTTAGCAGATCCAGTAAAAAGATACTTTTCTTCCTCAGAATCTCCAGCAAAGGTCCTGGGATCAAGTCTCAGAGACATAACTTGGATTAGGTGCCTATAATGGAGCCAATTATTGAAGCCGGGATGCTGCACTGCACTAACTGGTCAGTGTTAGGTCACATGTCCATTCTTGGAAGCGAATGGTAAAGCTAGCCTTGTCCAAACCACATGGACTGAGAGTGCAGTGAAAGGTGGTTCCCCAAAGGAAAATGAGGGTGATACTACCCACAAAAAGGAAACTAAATTATGGGCAATTAAAAATCACAAATGCTCATCACATATAAATTCGTAATATAATTCAATAATAATTCATGCATGCATATATATATACACACACACACATATATATGTCCTCCTTAATCTGAAAATCCAAAATCACAAACATGATGCCACAAATGGAAAACTGAATACTATGAAACATTGTTTTATGTATAGAACTATTAAATATATTGTTTAAAATTACCATAGGCTATGTGTACAAGATATACTGAAACATAAATAAATTTCAGGGTTAGGCTTGGGTCCCATCCCCAAGATATCTCATTATGTAGACACAAATAATCCAAAATCTGAAAAAAATCTGAACTCCAAAATGTTTCTGGTCCCTTGCATTTTAGATAAGGGATACCCAACCTGTATATGTTAATTATAGGCTAATTATACACAAACTAATTTTACTAAGTATATCAATAACAACAAGGAGTGTTTGCCACATGCTAGCACTGTTCTAATCGCTCCACCATCTATTAACCTATGTAACCCTTACACTAGCTCTATGAGGCAGGTGTCATTATTATTCTCTTTTTCAAGCAAAATCCCAGGTCTGGCTAAATTCAACTTAACTGCTATGTTTCAAGTCTTATATTAGGGAAACAAATCAGAATCAAAGTACGGTATTTGATTTTTTTTCTTCCTCTCCCACCACCCTACTGGGTGGGCCCCCATGCAGCAACTGCTGAGCACTATAATGTGTTGAGTCTTCTGCATACACAGGGGACAAGAAAAGTAACATGAAACCCTTGCCTGCAGGGTTCCCAGCCTGGTGAGGGAGACAGACACATAAACACAGGATCACAGTGCAATGTGGTAAGTGTTAAAGCATAGTCTTTATAAAGAATTCTTTTGTTTCCTTTCATACAAAGGGTTTAACAAATTACTATAATTCTGTGGTGTTAGGAAAAGAAGATCAAAGAATTTCAATTAAAATTATTTCTAGCACAGACCTCATTATGCATTACTCAATCCAGGAAAAGGCTGATCAAATAGGGTGGTCTTGTTCACATGTCACTTTGCAATTACGAAATGTACTTAATGCTCCCTGGCTGCCAGCTTCCAGAGTGCTACATCTTTCCATTCACATTTCCCATCACAGCTGGGTTTTGTTAAATTGTCCTGGGTTCTTTACATCTAACAAAAGCTTTAAATTATCCATTATTTTTTAAAGTGGGAAAGTGGGAAAGGTGACTTGGGGTAAGATTTTCCAAATGTATAAAATGGCAGTGAGCTACAGTGTGCAAGTTATCATTTTTTTCAGTATGCTTGAAATCATTTTGTGATCTATAAAAATTTTGCTGTTTTTAAAATGAGTGGGTACACAGTCAAATTTGAACACCAACTTTTAAACTTCAGGAGCTCCATTTCAAAAATGTGAAGAAATTAATAATCATACAGTGGGTATAAGAGTGGAAACAGTATAGTGTTTCTTCAAAGAATGAAACAGAATTACAACATGGTCTAGCAATTCCACTTCTGGATGTGTACCCAAAAGAAGTGAAAGCGGAGTTGAGCAGGTATTTGAACATGTGTTCATAGCAGCATTATGCACAATAGTGAGAAGATAGAAGCAGCTTAAGTATCCACTGATGGTCAAATGGATAAAATACAGTCTAAATATAAAACGTGTTATCACTTAGCTTTAAAATGCAAGAAAATTCTATGTGCTACACATAGATCTTGAGGATGCTATTAAGTGAACTAAGTCAGTTTCAAAGGGATAACCACTGAGTGAGTGTGCTTACATGAGGTACCTAGAACTAGTCAAATTCATAGAGCTCATAGAGGGCGGAATGGTGGATACTAGGGACTGTGAGGAGGAGAGAAGCGGGGATATGAGTTTGGGAAGATAAAAAGTTTTGGAGACAGGGCTGGGGATTTAGCTCAGCGGCGTAAGTGCCTGCCTTGCAAGCATGTGGTCATGAGTTTGATCCCAAGTACTGATTAAAAAAAAAAAAAAGTTTTGGAGACAGATGGTGGTCTTCATTCACAATATACATATATAATGACATTCTTTGCTATGTGTATTTTTTACAAAAAAAATTATAATAAAAGTAATTAGAAAATCTGTGTCCACAGCAGCACAGCCCGGTTCTTAGCTCTCCTCCAAGGACACACAGTGGCTGCTACATACTTCATGCTTGTATGTATGCTGCTACATACAAGCAGCACAGGTGCTATTAAGCATGTTGATCCTCCCAAGTGGGACTCTACAAGGGCTTTCCAAGGAGCATTCTTGAAATAAACCCAGGGAGGAAAACCAGAAAATCGGCATGTCAAATTCCTCACATTCATGCATTAGAGGACATAAACTCAACTCAGTGAAGTCGTGAATAATGATAATTTAGGATATACAGCAGCGTTTCCCAAAGTATGTTTTGTAGGACCTTCATAAATGCTATGTGAACAAGAGCATTCTGATGTCAAATACCTTTTGGAAACACTGGCTTAAGTTAGGTTGAAAAGCTCATTTACTGCAGGGGTCTCAGAGCTTTTGATACACCAGTGTGTGACATGGATCTGCAAGGAGAAGCTTTGGAGCCGTCATCGTCCAGGTGTTTGCCAATGAATTTCACCACAGAGCACTTTTTCAGGGCATTTTGAAGTATGGATGCCCCACAGAGACACTTCAGAAATACTTTCATTTTGTAAAAGTAGTAAAATGGAAGATGCATAACCTAGGCCAGGGGTCAGCAAACTAATCCTTGGGGCTCATGAATTCAGTTGTGTTGCCTTTTCCCCCAAAGAGCTAAGAATGGTTTGTACTCAGATGGATACTTTTAAACAGTTAGGTAAGGTTTGGTTTTTGCCTTTTGGCTTACAAAGACCAAAATATTTACTGGCTGATCCTTTAACCAAAAGCTTGCTAGCTCCTGTACTAGGCAATGAAAATATTTGGAGATTGTTAATTTTTATTTCCATTCCTTACAGAAATAACTATAATTATTGTCACTACAAGTGCCTATGATGTGCTAGGCACATGTTATTTCCATTCATTTTCATAACTCTGAGAAGGGCATTGTTGTCCCCACTTTATAGATAAGAACACTGAGTTTCTAAGAGGTAAATGTGTAACAGAGTCAGAACTCAAAGTAAAGACTGTCTTAAATCCCAAACCGTAGCTGTTTCTGGATCAGCAGTGTGTAAAGTGGGAGCATATAAGAAGAGTACATTGGATTACTTTTCTTTTTTCCTTCCCTCCTTCCTTCCTGCCATCCTTTCTTCCTGCCTTAACTTCTTTTCTCTCCTTCTCTTTCCTTCCCTCCTCTTTTCTCCCCTGGTTTTTTTCTTCCTTCCTTTTTTTTCAGTACTGGAAATCAAAGCCAGACCTAGCACATGCCAGGCAAACGCTCTACCACTGGGCTATGCCTAGCCCCTCATTTTAAACACACACACACACACACACACACACACACACACTACATTTGTAATATATTTTTAATATATATTTCATTATATGGTTTACCCTTCAGACATGTGTGTATATATTTCATTATAATGTGTAGTAAGTCAGCTAACACTAGCCTAATCAGTAGCTGACAGTTTTGGAGGAACCAAGTAAGTAGTAATGCTCCATTATCCTTGCCTAGGTTCAGAACTGAGAGAGACAGAGGCATTGGGGAGACAGGGAACAAAATATCAGCTTTATTCTTCAAGAAGCTATGGGACAATCTGGCTTGGGATAGTGTGTGGCAGGCATGGAGTCCCTAACTCTGAAATTCAGAAACACACATGCTCACTGAGCCAACCACAGGCACCTAGGCCTATTTTTTTTTTTTTTTTTTGTCTTCTGAGTCAGGGTCTCACTATGCAGTTCAGGCTGGCCTTGAGCTCACTTTGTAGCCCAGGCTGGTCTCAAACTCACAACGATCCTCCTGCCTCCAGGTGTGAGCCACCAGCCCGGCTCACCTAGGACTCTTTTTGTGTGGTCCCTTTATGCAAAGGCTCCTGTGGTAGGCAGCTCAGTGGGGTGTTTCCTGGACATCTGACCCCAAACAGTAGAGGAGAAGCTGAGCTATGCATATCCGGGTCCTAATCCCCTACATATCAATCATCTAGACAATTTCTCCTCTTTCTTAGGGATACAGAAGGCTGGAGAGCTTCTCTAATAAAGCCCCCTTTCACAGGGAAGGCAACACCATGTATGAGTTGCAAGTTCCTCACCTAAAAATGCTGTCTACAATATGTTTATTGACATGTATTTTGTGTACGTGATATATACGTAAATGTATATACAGTATATATACACACGCGCGCACACAGACACACTAAAAGTCTTTATTGGATGAGTACACAATGCAAATTGAGGACTATTATTTTTACTGAATACGTGTATGGTCAAGTTTCATGTAAGTTGAAATCAGAAGGGGGTTGGGGATTTAGCTCAGTGGCTTAAGCACTTGCCTGGTAAGTGAGGTCGTGAGTTCAAACTGAGGTACCAAAAAAAAAAAAAGAAATCAGAAGTAGTCAATTGTAGAGCCTGGGCTTCTTTTTGTTTTTCTTTTCCAGTGCTAGAATTTGAACTCAGGGCCTCAGATACAGTAGCAAATGCTCTACCTTTGATTTATATCCTCAGCCCTTTTATTTTGAGACTGTCTTTCTAAATTATCCAGGGTGGCTTTGTGATGCTCCTACCTCAGCCTCTGGTGTAGATATAATTACACAAACTCCCCCCAGGGGGTCTCCTTCTAGCTCTTAACAGGAGTTGAACCTGGACTTTATTAACTTGAATATGTAGGCTTTGGACATTGCCTTTGATTTATATATCTCTAAAGAAACTTGTGGAGGAGGTAGAAAAATTCTATTTCTGGTGGGTTTTTTCCTAAGTTTCCTATATGTGGTAATCTCACTTGGGAAAATCCATTCAAACTGCTTCAAGTTAGACCACAGCAAATGGGAAACTCTGAGCAAGTATTTTGCACTCAGGAGCCTGCTAATGTTAACAATGAAGATCAAACTGCAGTAAGGGGTAGTTACAATCACAGTTAGGGGGAAGGAGCAGGCTAAGGTTATGTAGGGATTGTGTTTCAGACTGAATTCAAGGTAGACTGAAATTTAAAATTTGATGTTTTCCAGAGATTATGACATAAAATGTTGTTCCTCCTAGATGCTCTGTGCCTTCACGGTCAAGTACATTTGAGAAAGCCAAATAAACAAACCTCTTCTCATGTAAATAATTAATTATAGTGTTTATACATTCAATTACAATAGAATCTGACTATTTATATGAGGAGTCTTGCAATATGGGGACTGTTTAATCTTACTTAACAGCATTTCTCATCTAATGTGTCATAGAACACTTATTTCAGAATACTTACTGACATTTGTTATGTAAAATACTAGAAAATGCTGAGTGGGACGATTATGGATTTGGTAACTGTTACGATAATGGACTTTGGCTTTTTTGCCACCCAAGTTTATCCTCTTAATTTTCTTAATCTCTCAGACTTACTGAAATGGGTATAATACTTTTTACCTGGAAGAACTGTTGTAAAGATTAAAAGAGAGAAAACATCTATAAGGCACCCAATCAATAACTTATAGTCAGCAAAAGTTAGGTCTTTTGCCAGGGATTTAGCTCAGTGGTTTAAGTGCCTGCCTGGCAAGCGTGAGGTCGTGAGTTCAATCCCCGGTACCAAAAACAAAACAAAACAAGTTAGGTCTTTTTTCTTAATTACAGTTAGATTTTGGAATGAGTATTTTTTGAATGATTAAAATTTTTTTCAGTAAGATTTTTAATATTTTAGAATGACTTATTCTCTCTAGAACTCAGGGTCCCAAAAGAAGTACCTGAATCCCTCCCACTACCTGAATCCCTACTACCTGAATCTCTTCAGAGGGTAACGCCTCCAGTAACCTAAGGACCGTTTGCTAGACCCCACCATTTTTTTTCTTTTTTTTTGTACTAGGAATCAAACTCAGGACGTTGCAGGAGCTGTGCCCGAGCTGTGCCTGGCCTAGGTTTTGCCTCTTAAAGGTCCCACTATTTCTTTACTATTAGCACATTAGGGATCAAACCCCTAGTGCATGAATCTTTGGGGAAATGTAGACATCTACCTCACAGGGCATTTAAAAGGTAAAATCAAACAGCAGATGCCAAGTGCATCACAGTACTGGGGCAGAATAAATGCTTAAACAAATAATGATACTGGCAATAACAATCCAGACAGCCATTTTTTTTTTTAAATGGTACTGGGGATCAAACTCACAACTGTGTGCTTGCTAGGCAGGTGCTTCTGCTGCTGAGCTAAATCCCTGGCCCCAGAGAACCATTTTTGTACACTTAAGACTATACCAGGTAAGGTGCTGAATCTGGCTTTGAGTCCAAATGCAGCATGCAGACGTCCTCTGAATGTGCCCTGTATGGATGCCGACTCCTGCTGGTACTTTCATGAGGTGAAGCCTGGGCTCCACGTTTTGATAAGCTCCTTGGAAAATCATGGTCACTATCACTGACTAGGAAGCATGTGCTAAAAAGATATGAAGGAATCACACGGGAACCAAATGACAGTAGAGAAGGAATTCTCTGGGCTCAGAGAAGACTGGCCTCATGATATGAACCCTGGTCTTAGAAACACATCATGATGCCTTAGCAAGCGGGGAGATGGTAGAGGTATATGATGGTGAGACAACGGGTCATTAGATGTGGCTTTCTTGGGAATGGTGAGTGTGCCAGTATCAGGACACCTAAAGGACATGCAGGCATGTAGCCTCAAGAGATGAGGTTGGGAAGTTTGGCTCCTGACTTCAGTTCAGTTCCCATCTAACCCCATCAGTTAGGAGGCCCTGCACAGCCACCCCAGGGACCCCATACCACTGCCAGTCTTATTCTTACACTTGAGAACTGGGTGGACTTGAATCACATGATGATTTCTTCCTCCATATAAGGCCTTAATATATTAGCTACCATTATACTTAAATAAATCAGACACATTGTGTAAATATCACATTGTCTTTCTGGTGTGAGAAACTGAAACTGTAAATAAGAACCAAAATGTTTAATAGATACTGTGAAAGAGGAAATAATTGTTCAAAGGGAAAGGGGAACTTCAGGGGAGGGGAGGGTGGAAGGGAGAAGAAAAAAATGGGAAAAAAGGATAACATGGAAACAAAGCTTTGTAAATGAAGGGAACCCGGGTTGAAGAGAAGGCAGGGGAGTGGGGGGAAAATGAGGAACTAAGATACAGCATGTGCAGGTACAAATTCCCTGTGATGAATTGCGATCATTATGTGTATCTAAATTGTACCAATAAACTTAATTTAAAAAAACAAAGACTGTTGACAAGGTCATTAACATGTTTTCCTGGAAGACAAGAAATATTGTATGTAAAGCTTCCCTTTAAAGCTCTTGTTTAAGGCTTCTGCTATTTTCTTCTCTCCCTTGGATGGGGTGGTATCATTTTGTTTAAACAGTCATCTGGAGCCAGGAAGCTTTCTGTGAGGGTTAATCTTGCCTTTGAGAAAGTAATAAGCATCAGGCTAAGCCCTCCTTTCGACTTGAATCTGAGAAGTGCTTGGCCCATAAGAGCACTTACTGCATCAGTACATAGACAAGTTCGATCTGATGGGCTATTTGGGGATATTGGAAATTTAGTGGGGAGCTAGTTAGAGCATGCCATTGGGGACTGTATCTTGTTCTTGACCTTTGCCTCTCTCTGCTTTGTGGCTGCCATGAAGAGAGCCACTTTCCTCTGCCACACCTTCCCACCATGTTTCTGCTTCACCAATGGCTTAAAAGCAACACATGGAGAGCCTGAACCAAAACCTCTGAAACCATGAGCCAAAACAAATCTTTCCTGGTTTTAAATTGTTTCTGTCCGGTATTTTGTTATGGGACAAAAAGCTAACACAACCCCCTATATCCCAGGAGCAGATGGCTTGGACAGTCCCACCTCCTCTCCAACACATATTCCTGCTTATCAGCAGGCAATGCTGTGCAGACTTTCAAGATTCTTTGAATATGTGAAGTTCCTCCTGTCTTAGGCTCAGGGCTGAAACTATGTGGGAGATAACCAGCAAATAAAAGAAAGCTTTCTGGACACTGTAGTTCAAAGAATGAAGGTATCCTAGGGCCCAGAGAAGAGTAAGCCTATTCTTGGGCAACACTCAAACATAGCTTACATGGGTTTCTTTTCTTTGATCCTAAAACCCCCACCAAGATGCCCTGACATGAAGTTATGCATCCTTTCTTCAGTCAAATAAAATCCACAGACGCTCCATTTTCACCATGAAGCTTGAAACCAGTCAAGCACTTTTTTTATTAAAAAAAAAAAAAGGAAAAGTCTAATGATAAAGTATATATTTTCTACATGCTAGTTAGTTGTCAACCACCACCCCTCACATTTATATTCATGTTTTGTGTTAAAAAGAATCAAAAGACACCAGGATCTGTCATTTTCCCAAGAGGGTGTGAGAAGTGCCGAGATATCCAGGGATCCCCAGTGTGACCCTATAAGCTGGTGGGACTCCTGTCCAGAGCCCACAATGTTCCTGAAGGGATGGAAGAAATGGCCAAGTTACTTCACAGCTCCCCGAAGCAGAGCATGTGGCCTGCAGCTAAGGTGTTACCATCATCACATAGTATCACTCATCCAAGTGGAAAGGGCTGCTGCAAATAATTACAGGGCACAAAGGCATAAACAGGGGTGCATGGGAGTAAATTCTGGACACCTTTGTTGCATTAGAATTGCTTATTGCTGTAGTAAGCCTGCTGGAAGCACCTTCTATTTCAATGTATTGGAGATGTGAAAGTGAAGGCCACTGGCTATGGCACTGTGTCTGGTCTTTTCAAAGACAAAAGAGGTGAAGCTCCTTATCTCTGGAGCTCCTCAAAAAGATTTCCTTTGGAGTACAGAAAGACAGGGAGAGGAAGACAGAATGCTGAAATGTGATGAGGGGCCTGATCCCTCAGCAAGATAGCACCAGACCAGACATCACCCCATGGAGTTGGACATCAGTCTGTGGAAAAGATGTTCAGAAGGTGGCCCAACAGGTGAGGAGTAGGGAAGTCCTCTCCTTTCCCCATTTTAACTCTGGAGCTCTACTTGGGACCTTCACTGGAAGTCAGTCCAGCTCCTTACCCAAGTGAGGAACGATTGCTCCAAAATAGTCCAAGGCAGGCACAGGCCTCAGTGCTAGCCAGTTTTCTAATCACTGAGACCACAGAGTCCTCTGACATCAGATAATCTTTGGTTTGGATGGTATGGCTGTCCATAGTACACATGTACCGGAAGATGGGTTGGACAACTAGCAAAGAGACCAACACTGCCACAAGGAGTTCAGGCTGGTAGGTGTCCACTGTCACAATCCAAAGAGAAGGGCAAGGTCTCCCAGAGGGCAGCCTACCATGACCCTTAAGAGACTTTTCACAATGAAAGGACAGGGAAGCAAGCCATGAGTGTTTGCTGTTTTCAGCATGGGGGATCCAACTTAGGGCCTCAGCTAGGCAAACACTGCCACTGAGTGACACTTCCAGCCTGTTACTAGTGATGTCAAGTTGCCAACTAATTGAAGGCAGAGTGATTTTGGCTTTGTCTCACAGTACTGGTTACTCAGTAATAAATACTAGACTATCCATTCGTCTGAAGATCTTCCCGGGAAGACCTGGCACCTGCCCTTTTACGTGACATGTGTGCTTTCCCACTTTCCCCCTGGTACTAGAATTCCAAGTGGACTCAGAAAATTGTTTAAGGCCAAGAACTTTGCCCCAGAAATCAATTAGATGGGGCAGCCTTGTGGCAGTGGCTTAAAATAACTATTAAAAGCCAGGCATGGGCTCTAGAATTTCCTAGGAAAGTAGGGACATTAAAAGTGGTTTAATCTGGAGCTCATCAGCTCTCCCCAAGTCTCATCTTGGACAATGACATAAACCTACCAATGGAAAGGAATGGTTCTAGGAAGACATTTGAGTAAAGGCCTGTTTTATGAAGTGCTGGTCCTGATACTCAGACATCCCAGATACCTGGTGGCTCTGCAATATGCTGCACATTTGCCTGCAGATGTAAGATAAAGCAGTCACCACGAGGCACTGAGCAGGAGTGAGCCCAGAAAGCCCCCCACCACCACTGCCCACTCTTTGGGCTGGCATTTGGCCTGTGACTTACTGAAACGTCTGACGAAAGAGCAGAGGGTGACACCTAAATTCATTTCATTCCCTACAAACCTTGTGTACATTTTACTGCTGATGGTGGCAGAAAATAATGGACACAAGGGAGAATTTGAGTCCCAGTGTGGCCACTACCTGGATAAAGATGGGCATGTGACTTCACTCACTATGTCTCAGTTTCTAACCATACATCTGATTCAGTACTATTCACCCATAAAGTTGTCATGGGATTAAAGAGGGAGCATGTTTAAGAGCCAGTGATCTGCCTGGTGCTTGGTATGCACATTGCTACGCTGGCTCAGGACCTCTTCCACGGCCCGGACTCCAGGGGGGTTTTGCTTATGCTCCATCAATCGCTCCCAGACTAGTAGCCATGGTTCTGCGTGTTGTAAACTTAAGTTCCTAGGCAACGACAGCTGGGAGAGGCTTGGGCCAACAAGACCTAGTACTTCCAGTTGCCTGGGGGAGTCTCGTCCACCACTGTGGCAGATAGTCCTAAGGTCATCCAAGTGACCACAGGAGAGAACAGCGAACAGTAGGAGTGTGGCTTCTGTATCTATAGTTCACATTAGCATACTAATAATAGTAATGGAAAAATCAAGTTCTTTTTCTATTTGCAGTGAAATGTCTGTCCACAGGAAGTCAGAGCAGGTCCATTTCCACCCGGCTGACTTGGCAGAAGGCGATGAGGTGAAAAATGCACCTTCAGCAGTGTTGGCAGATACAACTCACAGCTTGTGACACCAGGGATGGAGCCATCACACTGGTCTACCCAGTGCCACCATATAGTAGGTGTGCACACAGTACTTAAAAAAGTCACTGAAAATCAGAATCAAATTGTATACACATAAAAACCAAGCAGTTTTGTCCCTTGAAAATTAATCAAACCCTGCAAAACAGCTTCACAAAAAATTTTAAAGCCAAAGTGGGTCAAAAATGGATGAATACTGTGGGGCCTTTCTTCCAAGTAGGGGGACCTTGAAGAAGTGTGTCTCCCTCTCCCAGGTACCCTTTCCCCAATGCTACCTTTCTCCAAGGTCTTGGGCACCGGTCAAGGCGCAAGGAAACTTGCAAGAAGCACCTCAGGCTTGTCCCAAACTCTCTGGGGTGCAGATCTTATAGGCTGAGCAAAGAAGGAAGGTACTAATGATGCTACAGTGGACCAGAGGAACCTCCTTCTGTGGAAGCAGCCAGAGCCTGTGTGGTATAATGTAGGGACTGGGGGCAGGCTATGCACAAGAGGACTTTTTGTACAGTCTTTGGCACTGCAGGTAGATGCAAGCAACCGCAGGAAAGCTGGCTTTGTGGTGCCAAAAGCATTGTAGCAGATGAACATTGTGAATGGGAGATCCCTGAGACAGGCAGGACAGAGTGGGCCCGGATTCCCTCCTCTTCTGCAGGGTCAGTGGGATGAAGGACTTCTAATCTCATCTCCTGGAAGCTAGTTCACAGGTACAAGCTTTGTACTGTGAGCTAGAAACTTGGGTCCCGATTATAGCTCTTTAGAGCTCACTTAACCAGATCTGCCAAAAGGGTACAAGGGCTGGCCTAGGTTTCTCCCAGAGAGAGAGTGCACACACACAGCCAACTACCCTAGAAATGCCAGAAAGGAGCAGGAAGCCACAGCAGGGAGGTACAGGAAGCATCTGCTTGGCTTCCTTGGGTGCCTGTCTCCTTACTGGGTTGCTGCTCACTACGTTTAGTTTGGTTAGAGACACAAGTGCTGGTCCTTGAGTCAACACAGCTTTGTAGTATCTCCTAGGGGACATTAGTATGGGGACAGGGAACAGGGCTCTGGGCCAACTACAAGGATACTGGGGCCCTGGAGAAGCAGTTGTTGCGGGTCCAAGGCAGACCTCAATATATGCCACAGGGGTAGAGAAGGTAGGTAGTGTGGGAGCAGCCACACATGCCCCCTTGTCCACCCAAGGCAGCTACATGGCCATCAGCTCCTGGTACCCAGTCAGCTCTAAACACTTTCCTGAGAGTTTGCCTCTTACAGGGAGAAGGGCACAGGCATTCAAATCCTTTCCTCCTCTTCCTAGCTAGGGTGCCCTTAGGTGCACAGAGTTTCCTCATTGATAAAATGGGCACAACATTAAAAGGGAAGGTGGTCATGAGGGTTACAATACAAATGCAAACTGCCAAGTATGCTGTTTGGCATCTACTAACTACTAAGCCAAGGACATTCATGAGGGGTACACCTTGCGAATGGCCCCCATCCAAAAAGACTAGGAGACTTTTGTTCTAGGTAGACAAGAAGGAAATGGCCCAAATGGGAATAGGAATTCTCATTTAGAAGTCCTGGAGGGACTGGAGCCTGCAGCAGGGAAATGCAGTATGCCTGGGGCTGGAGCCACCCCTTCGGAGCAGTCTTAGTCCCAAGGCAGAAGATGGCAGGCAGGATGGCCAAGTGGACTTCTAGTTCCACTCCTGGCGTAGCTGCATTCAGTTGAGCCTCAGAAGCTGGAGGACTCGAGGCCTTGGGGAAGAGGACATCTTTCTGGGGGCTGCACTACAAGACACTGTTCTTCTTCAAACCAGGCATTCTGAAAACAGTGAACAAAGCCACTGGATTTTACATACATGAAGGAGAGCAAGTTGTTGTGGACTGGCAGGGCTGCCGCTTACCACGCCTTGTCCAATCAATGAGAGACCCTGTTTCTCCAGGAGACAGGTCTAATCCTAGAGGCCTGGAAGTGTCACTGTCTAGTTGCTGGGTGGCAATGCCACTGGCCAGGAAGAGGAGTTCTCTTAAGGCAGGGATGCCAATGTAGATTTCTATTGGGCAAGGGCTGTGGTTTCGGAGGTCCAGGAATGCTGTCATGGGAGGCTCCAACCCCAGAGCTGCTGCTATCTCAGCCACTCACTCTCTACCCAGGGAGGGAAGAACGTAGCACTCCAGTAGCTTCCTTCTTTGAAACTGCATGGAGACTGATAAATTAGGATGCATATTAAATATATGGGGAAAGCCAGCAGGGATCGGCAGGACCTCCCAGCAGGAGGTGGCAGTTATGGCTTCTTCCTGAGATAGTTGGAAGGAATCCAGCCTTCCCAGGAAGGGGCCCCGCTAAGGACCTGGCAGAACCACCAGCCGCTGCTGTTCTTTTCACGGACTTCAAACACGGTCCCTTCCTGGAAGCTGCTGGTATCTTCATCTCCTTCAAAACTGGCTACAGCCACATACAAAGAGTCCTTTGGGCCATCAGCATTGGGGAAGGAGGCTGCGGTTGCCTTCTCCTTGTTTTCTCCCATCTTGCCTGCTACCCATGGCCCGAGCCCGCCTTTGCATCGTATGTCATCTTGGTTCCCAGCAGAGTTGGAGACAAATGGTTTGGCTTTGGGAGGGACAAGGGGGGAACGGCCTGGCACAGGAACCACCCTGCCTTCATTGGCTTCATATGGTGGCCCCTTGACCTCTGGGAGGGGCTTGGATGATGATGAGGTTTTCTTAGGGGGTGGTGGTCTGCGGGGTGGGACCACAGGTCTCTGCTGGGTTGAGTCTTGGAGAGGGACGGGCACATTTTTAGGTCCAGACTCTGTGGCCTTGGCTGGTCTTGGAGGGGGTCTATAGGATGTTTCCTTTGGGCTGAGACCATCTTGTCTGCCAGACCTGTCCTGGGCACGGCCAGGTCCCTCCCCTGGGAGGAAACTTCGGCTAAAGGCCATGTCTTGGCTCCCAACAGCCTGATGGCTCTCCCCATCCAATAAGGATTTCTCTTGGGACTTGGCAGGCCTGAGCTTACTTCTGAGGTGACAGATGTCCACTTGGTCTTCACCCTGAGGTGGCTCTGTCCGGGGAGACGGGGCTGGTTTTGGTCTAACATGAGGTTTAGACTTCAAGAATGGATTCTGGGGAATGGTGTCCGGCTTGTCCTCTGGTGGTTCAGCTTTGGATTTGGAGATGGGCCGGAGATTGGGCTTCTTCACTTCCTTGGCCAATACTTTGTGGCCACACTCCAGTCCCATGTCATTTTTGAGTTGGAACAATTTGCTTTTGTCAGGTTTGGGCTCGGGCTTCCTATTGTCCCGGGCTGGGGGTGCATGTTTGCTTGGAATCATTGGCAAAATCATGCCAGGAGGCTTGGCTGAAGAGCCCCGCAGCTGCTCCATCCTCTGCCGTTCCCTCTCCAGCAGCTCTCCTTCCGACTTGATGATGGATTCTTTCCGAGGAGGGAGGCTGGGCTTCTCCTCCAGGTCAGGGTCTGAGATCTCCTCATAGCCTGCTGATGCGGACATGTCTGAAGACGCCTTTCTCAGGGACTCCTTCCCACCTTTCCAGTCTTTGGACCATGGCATCCCTGAGTCCATGGCACCATGAGGTGTGTTGGGCAGGGGCCGGGAGGGACCCACAGTTTCACTGCCTGTATTATTCTCCGTGGTTGCTGCATCTCTGAGCCGGAGCTGGGTCACCTCATGGGGCAAGGGAGCCAGAAAGTTGGGTCTTGAGGCATTGCTGGTCTTCTTGTACTTGTCAATGAAGGTTGCTGGAGCCCACCCTTCCTTATCATCAATCTGAATGTACCACCAGCCACTCAGGTTCTTCTCAATCACCTGGGAGGGGACAGAGGAAAACACTTAGAAAGAATGGTGCTTTTACAGGCAGCTGAGCTATTTAGAAATAGTATAGGCAGCAAGACAGGACTAGCCCCTTGAAGAAGGCCATAGAGGACCAAATATCTTGTGACCTTGGAGGAGATACACATCTCTTGCTGTGGGCCAGATCTCAAGACAGAAGGCAAAACAAATGCAACTATACCCTAAGTATAAACATTAGGAATTAGGTATCAATCACCTTGAGAAGCCAGGAGTCACCACCCCAACCCCCTATAGGAAGTCACTGAGCTGTAAGAAGGCTCACTTGCTTTCCCATTTGTTCCCAATTTGATCAATTGTACCTGAACAATTAATCTGATTGGCTGATCGTAGTTCTGTTCCACCTCATGTCCATCTGCCTTATGAGTTCCCAGTTTTTCCCACCTTAAACCTACCTCACCTCATGATTTTACTCTATAAAATTCCCTAGAAAAGACAGAATCTTTGACAACCCAATTGGGACCCTTTCTGTCTCTCTCAGACAGAAGCTTTCTTTCTCTCAATAAATATTTCTGCTCTTAACCTCCATTGTTCCTAAATTTCATTCTTTGATTTTAGAGTACATAAATTTGTACTAGACATATAGTCAGTTGGGAATTTTGTTTCCCTGTATCAATGCCAGGACCAGTGGATCAGAAAAGTCTGTAAGAACTCACATGCAACAGGAGTACTAGCACAGTGCCTCTGTGCTCTGCTGATTCTCCTACAAGGTCAGAGTGGACTATTTTGGGAGGCATTGCTACATATCAGAACATCTGACATGGTCGCAGGTTCCTGTCCAATTCTATTTTTTTTTAAAGATAGAGTCTTATTAAACTGCCCAAGTTGGCCTCAAACTGTTGGGCTCATGCAATCCTTCTGTCTCAGCCTCCTGAGCAATTAGGACATCAGGTGAGTGCCACTACTCCTGGTGGGTTCTTATCCAGTTTTGGATTCTTTTCAACAGTTGTCTCTTGAGAATTAGGTAGGTGACAGGTGATCCTAGGAAGGACAAATAAGGAAGTGGAAGAAGTGAGAAGAGAAGAGGAGGGGCCAATTATTATCAAGCTATTGCTCTGGGTCCACTGGGGTTGAAACTGACAACTGTGCTTTGCAGGATGGTGCAGACAGCATCTCAGAAGGGGTCTTCTGAAGGTAAGTCATTTAACTACCAATGGCCAGAACTTCCCTAACAGGGCATTAACCGTTTTCCCTGCTGGGAAGTAGGCAGGTTAGCCTTCAGGTACCTGTGTGTAGCTGGAAGCCTACTCAGACAGATCAGGGCACCAGCACCATCTTGTGCAATTCTAAAGAAGGACAAGGTAAAAGTCACAGAGCCAAAATGACCCTTGGTCTTGGCTGCTTTGGTTCAACACCAGATGATGTAGCTGAATGGAGTGTGTAGACAGCATGGCACATGAAAATGTGTAAGCATGGGAATCACACTTATCTCAATGTTTACAAATAGCGAACTGAAGATGGTGGAGTGAAACAGATTTTCCTCTCTTATTCCCACCTCTTGTCCTCTGGATCTACTCCCACTCAATGGAATGGAGGCTGGAACCATCCATATCATCAAGATCTTGTTTCGTGTCTCTTTTTGGTCTATTATATGGCTGAATCCATGGGGTCAAAGGAGCTGTATGTTATGGGCTGAACTGTGTCCCCTCCACATTCATATACTGAAATGTTAGCCTCCAGTATTTCCAAATATCACTGTATTCAGATAGGGCCTTTAAACAGGTAATCAAGTTAAAAAGGAGTAATAAAGGTAGACCCTAATCTAATATGACTGGCATCTTTACAAGAAAGATGCGGTTAAGAAGAGGACACAGCAAGAAGGTGGCTATCTATAAGCCAAAAAAGAAAGACCTCAGGAGATACCTTCATTTTTTGAGACAGGGCCTCACTATGCAGTCCAGACTGGCCTTGAACTCAGCAATCCTCCTGCCTCAGCCTCCTGAGTGCTGGGATTATAGGCATGCACCACCATACCCAGGTGGTCAATCAACCTAGGTGTTGTTTCAAAATCAACACCTAGATTTTGAATTTCCAGCCTCCAGAACTTTGAGAAAATCAATCACTTACTTAATTCACTCCAACTGAGGTATTGTGTGATGGCAGCTTCAGCAAACAAATGCACTGCAATTCCCCCGCAGGTTCTATACACAGAAAGTCTACTAATGCTTACAACCTTCCTGTAAGATAGGGATTATCTTCCTATTTTATAAATGCGGAACTGAGTTTCAGGAGAGCTGAGGAACTGATGGAGAGTCACAGGTAAGCAGCTGGTCTTCAGAGACTGAGCTCTCAGTGCTGCCAACCTTGCCTCTTACATGGAAGACCTGCTTAGAGTGTGGCCATGCCTGTGGTGAGACCTGCTGAAGAGGGCTGCAGGCACAGTTCCACTGCCCTTGTGCTCTGAGGCCTGGCTGGCAGAGGACTATAGGCACAGGTGTAGTGTCAGGACACTGGGCTCCAGGGTTCCCCACTTGCTGTCTGAATGGCCCTGGGAAGCCCCATGCCTCAGATTCCAGCCACAGAAGGCGATGATGATAAGAATGCATACTTGCAATATTTCACTGACGATCACAAGAGCTAATGCATGCAATAGCATTTAGTAAACATGATCTATTATTAAACTCGGCGGAAGTCACTGATAAAAGCAGGATACACCGGACACTTAGTATATCCCGCTGGACTGTATTCAGCACAGAGAGATCACCATCCTGTAACACCGGGAAGCTCTGCTAGCAAAGACAACACAGCATACACAAGTCATCACCAGCACATCTACACATTCAGCAAAGTCATGTACATGAAGGAACAAAAACAGGGCAATAATCAATGAAAGTTCATCAATAAGGATTTGTTATGCTTAAAGTCTACATAAAAGACTGTGGCCAAAGCTCTGGGCACTTGTGTTTGTAAGCATGTTATGGGAGTTCTGTGTATGAGAGAGAGGCCAAGAACTATGGTAGATAAAAGCAAATGCAAAATCACAAGACTGAGGGGGTAAAAAAGGAGCCCAGGGGCTGGGGGTTTAGCTCAGAGGCATAAGTACCTGCCTGGCAAGGTTGCGAGATTGATTCCCGGTACCAAAAGAAAAAAAAAAAAAGGAGCCTGGGTTTTAAAACCAGACAGACCTGAGTTCAAATCCCAGCTCTGCTACTTACTAGCTCTGTAACCTTGGGCAATTACTAAAACAATCCGGTTCACAAACAGAAGCATTTGGCAAAATTTTGTTTTCATTTGCATTGGGTGACAAACATGACTGTGGCCATCTTTCCTACACAAACATGACCGTCTTTTCCAAAATCACAGAACAAATTAAGTTCATGAACCAAGGCACCACTGTAATTTACCCACCCTTTCTGAGTCGCAAGTACCTCATGTATCACATAGCTAATAATATTAACCTCTCAGGATTGATAATTGTGAAGGCCAGTTATCAGTTAGGTGAGCAATCTGGTACAGAGGAGGTGCCTACTTCACCGTCAACATCACCACCGCTGCCACTACTGTCATCTACAAAATGTCTTAAAGATAAGTAGTCCAGACAAGAAACCAAGGTGTGTCTGTGGCCCCACTGCCAGGAAGCTGTGGTTCCATTCTTAGTTCTGAAGACTAAGATGACGTTGAAATGAACCAGGAAGGAAAAGCTGAGAAGGCGAAAACAGAGCATATGGAATTTATTAAAAGGAAGGAACATACGATTAAGCCAAAAACTTCAGTTGGCAACTATCTGCTTCATTAAGTCCCTCAGGTCCCTTCCGGCAAAACCTCTGCTGATATCATGGAATTGTAAAGCAAAGAAAGTAAAGAAAGCCGGAAAGAAAAAGAAGTCACGTATGTGAGCTTTTTGCTGGATCAGCTTTAGCAAAAACTCAGGAGAAACGCCAGGAAGAAACAAGGGGAATGGTTCTGGGTGACATATCAATGGGCCCAGAGGGGCCTCCTTAACACTTGGGAAATCGCTGGGCCCAGAGGGGGCCTCCTTAACACCTCAGGAAAATGCCAGGGACTCCTGCCTCTGTCTGCTCTTCAGCACACTGCTCATGACACCCTGAGAGGCTGAGGCAGACTTCTGAACATTCTGAGCCAGGAAGTGGTAGTGCTTATTGGCAAGTGTTCAGTTTGCCAGCATGCTCAAACAATGATGTCTATGAGTAGAAGCTGCTGGAAACTCACTGTCAAAGGCTGCTTTGTTTCTTCTCATGGTGCTGGGGATGGAACCTGAGCCTTTGTATGCTAGGCAAGAGCTCTACCATAGAACCATGCTCCCAGGCCTTCAAGGCTGTACTTCTTTTCCCCTGGTATTAGGAATTGAACCCTGGGAACACTGAGCTACAACTCTAGTCTTTTTATTTATTATTTATTATTTATTTTGAGACAGGATGGCACTAAGTTGCCCAAGCCGGTCTCAAACTTTTGATCTTCCTGCCTCAGTTTCCTGAGCAGTTGGTATTATAGATGTGTACTACTGTGCCTGGCTAAGGCTGTGACTTATATAAGAAGCTTTTATAATGTTTTTAGCTCTCTGGGAAGAAGTCCCTTTATGACATGAAATCTGGACTTCCAGTTTCCAGACTACTAAGAGAACAGTAGTTTTCTCTTTCTGCAACAAATCCAGGAAAATAAATAAATAAATCAAAGTCAACCTCAGGAGGAGGAAGAGTAGAAGCTGGCAGACCAGGGATTGTGAGGAATCTTCATAGTGATTGCTCACCGTTTCTGGTAGGGAGGCTGCTGTGGGCAGTTTGGATGTGAAAGATAGGAGACAAGATGCTAGAGGACAGGGAAGGGCAGTCCAGGGGTAATGGACAGGTGAGTAACTGGTTAACAGCAGAAGCAGCAGGATGGCTGACTCTCAGCCTTTTTTTTTTTTTTAAATTGGTACCGGGAATCGAACTCACGACCACCTGCTTGCAAGGCAGGTGCTTATGCCACTGAGTTAAATCCCCAGCCCCTCTCTCAGCCTTTTGCCCTTTTCTGGGAAGGGAGGTAGAGTGGAGTAGGGGATTGCTTACAGGAGGAAATAATTAATTTGCAGCCCTGGACTATAGACACTACTCAGTGACTGGTTCAGAACTGCAGAACTGGTATTTTTTTTTTTTTCACACACACACACACACACACACACACACACACACACACATATATTTTGTCTCTTTGATACAGGGCCTCACTATGCTGTTCAGGCTGGCCTTGAGCTCACTTTGTAGTCCAGGCTGGTTTTAAACTTGCAACGATGCTCCTGCCTCAGCCTCCAGAGTGAGTGCGTCACCACGCCCAGCTTAACGTTATACACTATTTGACCCAGGGTATCCACCGTATTATTCCACATGCAATCAATGAACACATTCATACTTTCACGCCAAGTCTCCAGGGCCTGGTGCTTTCTGCGTGAGGCGCTGCCTCCCAGTCCGGAGGGGCCGCGTCGCCTCGAGCGCCATTGCCGTGGGCGGCCAGCGCGTCCATTCCGCCTCCTCGCACCCTCCTGCGGGTGAAGCCTTCCCGCGCCCTTGGACGTGCTCCACGTCACGGTGAGACTGCGTCCCTGGCTGGCGGGGCCGGATCCGCCACTGGACCCAGGACCTAGAACTGGTATTGAAGCCAAAGAGAGCTGACCAGTTCCTCATGTATACTTCCAGGGGCTGTTTGACGATCTGAGGCCTTAACCTGCACAGTATTAACACCATGGAAATAACTGAAATAAACACCAACAGTATTGCAAAGAATTGACAACGGAGGAAAGAGAGATAATAAGTAGTAGTTCCATGCATTAAAAAGCATCCTAACCTTAGAGAAATACAGGAGGGCGTCAAGTTCATAAAAGAAAAAGTGAAACAAGAACGAGTAACTATGAAAAAGAATCAAAAAGTGCTTTTGGAAATGTAAGTTGTAATTGATGAAATAAAACAAGCAACAGACTCAACAGCCAAAGAGCAAATTAATCAATGAAAAGAACACAATGTTTCAAAAATGCAGCACAAAAGCCAGGCCTGGTGACACATGCCTGTAATCCCAGCATTCTGGAAGGCTGAGGCAGGAGGATTGAAAGTTTAAGGGCACATGGGAACCCTAGTGACTTAGTGAGACTTCCTCCAAATAAAAAATAAAAAGGTATGGGAATGTAGCTCAGTTGAAGGGTGAAGATCTTGAGTTTAATTCCCACTACAAAAAAACAAAACAAACAAAAAAAAACCCCAAAACCAAAACAAACAAACTGCAGCACAAAAGGGTGAAGAGGGCTGGGGATATAGCTCAGCAGCACAGCACTTGCAAGCACAAGGCTGTGAGTTCCATCCCTGATACCATAAGAAAAAAAAAAGATGAAGATAGATAATACAAGAATAGTTAATAAAAGTTAATAGACATTGGAAAATAGACCCAGAAGTTCCTCTATCAATTTAATAATAATTGCAGAAGGAAAGTCCAACAAGAATGGAGTCAATATTTATACAAGCAAAAGTAGGGTTTTAGCCCAGTGATAGAGCACTTGCCTAGCATGCACACAAGGCCCAGGGTTCAAGCCCCAGCACTGATGAATCAATGAAAAAACAAAAGAGGGGAATATTCTAGGGCAATCCCCTGAGTCTTTAGATTGTAAAGGCGATCTCCTGCTAAGTAGGATAAAAATAACCCACTGCATACCCTGGCACACATTAGTGAAATTTCAGCCCTTTAAAGATAACAGTTATTCCTGAGGGAACCTAAGAAATGACACACTCTGAATAAGAATGAGGTTGACAGAGGTGTTACTAGCAAACTAGATGTGAGAAGAGAATGAAAACAAAACAAAAATCTCAAAAAAAGCAAAAAAAAAGAAGAGATGAATAGAACAATAGTTTAAAGTTCTGAGGAAAGATCACTTTAAACTTGGTGTTCAAAACTCAATCACTGAAGAGGGGAGAACACTCATTTGCATATTGCCAAGACTATGGGTATAGGAATGGGCCCTCTCTCCTCGTTTACAGACACATAGTTAAACAGGAACCCATGGAAGATACAGGGAAGGAAAGGGAAACTAATGCAGATCAGGGCAGGCTTCTTGGAGGGGGCAGAAATTTGGAGTTAGATTTTGCTAGGCCAAGTTCAGTTCAAAAATCAGTCTTGAGAACCTTCTAAGAGTAGGCAAAGAGAAGACTGGAGGCTGGGTTAAAGGAAGGTCACTTCTGCCAGAGTAGGAGAGGCGATCAAGGGCCAGCTTGACCAGTGGGGCTCAGGAAAGCAGGGGAAACAAGGATGAAGAGCAGCAGTGGGAGAGTTGACTCTTGAACATATAAAGGAAATGGGTGTGTTTGTCATCAGGTTAGGATGTAGTTTGTATATACAGACCTAAAATCCTGAAATGTTTCATCTAAAATCTGAACCTTGGGCTGGGGATTTAGCTCAGTGGCACAAGCACTGCCTGGCAAGTACGAAGTCCTGAGTTCAACCCTTGGTACAAAAACCCCAAAAAACCCCCCAAAACCCCTGAAACTTTCTGAGTGCCAAGATGATGCCAGAAGTAGAAAATTCTACATTTTTTATTATGAACAACAGAAAATAGATGAAAACAGTGCTTAACAAATGTGAAGTGTTATGGTTTTTACTCTGATCTCATTATATAAATCACAAAAGAAACCTTAAGCTAGGGAAGCTGCTCAAATGCGAGTTTACACTGAGACTGGACATATAAGCAGGTGTTGACACAGATGGGGAGCAGCCAGGAGGGGGTGGGGTATCTTTCTGTAGGGCTCTATTTGAGCAGCTCCTGTCCTCAGGGGCCCATAACCCAATGGGATGAGTTTATTAATTTAACAAATCTTCAGCAAGAATCCTCTATAAACCAGGCTTGGTGCTAGAGATACTACTGTGAAAAATGCAGACAAAATCTCTAGTCCCAAGAGTTTATGTCCTAGATAGACAATAAACCACCCATCCACTTACTCAACCAAACACCTACCAAATCAACAAGCTTAGGAAGGCCCTGAGGCTCTGGGAAGTCAGAGGAGGAAGAAAATATTAGCTGCAAAGGTGATGGTGAAAGGCACCCTGAAGTGGTAACAAGGGCCTACTGAGCTGGAGGTCAGGGTCTTACAAAAGCTGGACCCTTGCCATGATAGAAAACCTGCCTGAGAGTGGATCTGAGCTTCCCAACAGAACCTGGAAGCATGAATTCTACCACCAGTTCTACAAACACAAACCTCTGGGCATATAGCCGTTGCACTTTTATTTGTCTCTGTTTCCTCACCCATAGAACAGGGCAACACTTGATGCCATCAAGTAGAGCCAAAAGGCAGGTGAGGTAAAGGGAGTACAGTATTAGGACCCAGAAGCTACTGTGTTGTCTGTCTGGCAGCTGATTCTTCTTTTGCTGGCAGCAGCCCGCTTTTCCTTGGGTGTCCCCTTTGTACCATCTGTGATTCAGGAGTGGGAAGGTGAGGGGGGATGCCAGAGCCCGTGAGGCTCAATTCTGGGACCTTCACTGGAGCTAGTGGGATTGTGAACCACAGAGACCACAAGCCTTGAGCTGCTGGGGCCACCATCCTCACTCCAGAGCCAACCTATGAGAAATCTTCTTGAAAGAGCAAGGTCTGTTGCTATCACATGCATCAGAGGCAGACCTACTATACCTGCATCACGATAATGATGACAATGATGGTGGTTTCTGCTTGGGCAGCGTGAGTACACTGGCACGTAAGAGCTGGTTTCTACACTTTAAAAACATGCTTTGACAAGTTACGTGTTCCCTTGCTCAAGTCCTGCCTTTGTGCCAGTCTTCTTCCCATCACCATCTCCTTTCTTCCTTGCTTTCAAAGTCAAGCTTGGTGAGTTCTCTACAATCAGTGTTTGCACATCTTCAATTCTCATTCTGTTCCATTTCCCCCCAGGGGTCTGGTTGATTTTCCCACCTTTTCCATGGACTGCTCTTAAATGCTCCATTGCTAAACCGGGTGTGGTGGTGCACTCCTGTAATTCCAGCACTTGGGAGGCTGAGGCAGGCAGATTGTGGCAAGTTTGAGACCAGCCTGGGCTACAAAGTGAGCCCAAGGCCAGCCTGAACCGCACAGTGAGACCCTGTCTCAAAAAGACACACACACACACACATACACACACACACACACACACACAAGCTCCACTGCTGCCTCCCTTCCAGCCTATCCTTCACACCTGCCTGATCATCCAATGCCAGGGTTTCATGGCTTCCTTCCCAGCCCTCCTCTCATCCTCTCCTTCCTATTTAATTCATCCACAACTTCTATTTACCATCAACAGAGTGACCTTTCAGTGTCACACATGACACCCAGATGCCCAGCAGGAGCACCATCTGGCTGTTCCTCAGGCAGCTCTGCTTCTCCGTATCTAACACCAACCTCGTGGTCTTCTTCATACCCTATTCCGACCCAGTCCTTGCTGAGGTGACACCTCAAACATCCCTGATATTTTTATGTTAGGCACTCAACACGGTGCATGACAGCTAATGATACAGGGCATATTCTTCTCTAACAGGTTAAGACACAACTCAGAATTTTCCCAAATTCTCTCCCTGTAGCCACTGATGCAAATAATAGCAAAGTGAACACACAAAAGAATTTCTTCTTTTTTTTTAATTTGTGAAACAGCAAGATATCTTAATGCTCCTTGAAGCAAAGTCAGGAGATTCCACAGGCTCTGTGGACCTGATGACCAGAGGATGCCAAGCTAACCTTTTGGGTGCTACGTACAGGAAGCCCAGGCCAGATACAGTATGGGTTGGTGCCAATAGCAATCTAGGGGAAGGGGACAAGATGGGAAGGGATGAAAGGGTGAAAGGACCTCCAAGGAAATGTTCTGGGGTGGGTGAATCAGTGGTACCCATGGTCCTGGGCTATCACACACACCAGAACTGTGTTCTTTAGAAGACAGAGGAAGGGATAGGACCCTGGGCTTGTGCATGTTAGTTAAGTGCTCTTCAGGGTCTAAAAAAGCCCGTAGTACACATAACCATAGTAGGTATTTCATAAATGCTGCCACTAGCTGGTAGCTATGGGGGACTGGTTTTAGAACTCCCATGGATACCAAAATCCATGGATGCTCAAATCCCTAACATAAAATGGCATCATATTTACATGTAACCTACATATATCCTCCTGTTACTTTAAATCATTTCTGACTTACTTATAATGTAATACTTAAGACAATGTAAATGCTATGCAAATAGTTGCTATATCCGACACATTCAGTACACAGTTTTTTTCTCAAATATCCTCTATCTCTGGTTAGTTGGCTCCCCAGATATATATAAGCTGTAGACATGGAGGGCAGACGGTACTACATTTGTTGCAGTGAGAAACACATTAAATCTCTGTCTCCCAGGTGGGATGGCAGCGTGTGGCCCCCCGCATATGCATGACACAGTGGAGGTGGGGTATCCGGGACTGGCTCTGCAAATGGTCTTAAGAGCCACCTTCTCTAAAAGTTTCTCATCTCTAGTTCCTTTGGCCATTCCATTACTTACAGGCTTTCTTTAGAGTATGGGAAACACCTTTAGGCTTTAGCTTCATGAAAACAGAAAAGAGAAATGCAGGAGGGGCAAGGACTTATGCTGGGTTTAATTCAGGGATCAGAGCAGATACACAGAGGGAATGGGAAGAAAAGGAGAAGCAAAATGGGAGGCTGGAGATGATTACAAAAAAAAAAAAAAAGGAATACAACTGAATCTCAAAGAACCACATGGTGCACAATTCCACTTATATCCCAAGGCCTAATGGGCAAATCTAGAGGAGCAGAAGGGATGGCAGCAGGGTTGAGGGGAAATGGGCAAGCCTGCTAGTGAGTCAGAGGTTTCTTTCTGTTTTCAAATTAGACAGTTGTACTGGTTGTGCAACTCTGTGAATATAAGAAACCACTGACTTTATAGTGATGAAATTGCTGGTTATATGAATCATATCTCAATAAAGCTGTTAACTTCTCCCCACCCTAGCTTTGAAATGCAGTAAGTGAGAGGAGAGAGGCGATGCCTATCATCAGGAAGGATAAGCAGGCAGGGAGAGCAGGTGCACTCACCTCAACCTTCAGGCCAGCCTGGAAGCTGATGCCGTCCGGGATGGTGGTCTGGAACTCTGCGATGGTGTAATACTCCTCTTCCACCTGCGGTGGGACCGGCGGCTTTGGCAGGTTGAGACCTCGAGGCTGGGATCATTAAAACCAGGGCTAACCATTACCAGGATGTGAGTCAGGGGGCTGCAGAATGTACTCACCATGGAGAGGGTGTGGGCGGACCTATCTAGATTCTAACAGTTACAGCAAAGAGGATCTTACCGTCACCATCTAGAAGAAACCTCACTGGCCCTTCAACTTTAGAGATGAAGAGAAACATGGGACATCTGGCTGCATTTTTAAAATGGGGCAGTGTTGGAATTCAAGGGACAGTTGGGGCTGTGGAAAGAACACAGATTTGCAAATCACATCCATCTGATTGGAAATACAATGATGGCTGTGACTTGGGCCAAATGACCACCCCCTGGAGAGCTCAGTTTTCTCTCCTGTAGAATGGGTACAACAATAACAAGTTGGTGTGCTCATTGCAAGTTTTTTTTTTGAGACAGGATCTCACTGCATAGTTTAGGCTGGCCTTGAGTTCACAATGTAGCTCAGGCTGGCTTCAAACCCACTGCAACCCTCCTTCCTCAGCCTCCTAACTGCTGCGATTACAGCTGTATACCACCACACCTGGCTTACTACAAGTATTAAATAATATAGTGCATCTGGTATACTGCATGGTGCTCAATAAATGGCATGAAAGAAAGAAAGAAAGAAAGAAAGAAAGAAAGAAAGAAAGAAAGAAAGAAAGGCCTGTTTCTCCAAGTGGAGGTTGAGGAACCTTTATTCGAAGTACTTGGGACTAGAGGTGTTTGGATTTTACATAGCTGCATAAACATACTGAGCTATCTTGGGGATGGGTCCCAAGTTTAAACATGAAATTCATTTATATTTCATATAGATATAGCATGTAACCTGTTACTTGAGGTCAGTTGTAGAAGTTTCCATTTATGGTGTCCCAAAAGTGTTCACAAAGTTTTGAATTTTGGAGCATTTTAGATTTTGGAGTTTTGGATTACAGATACTCAACCTATGTAGGTTAAAAATGTACCTAGCGAATTTTACAAGGGAATATAATATAAATGACACCATAAATGATATTTGTATCTCACCCAAACTTGCACTTTGGGGCATCTCCCTTGAGCAGACTGAGCTAAGAGAAGGGGACTCAGGGAGCAGAGAGAGGTCCTAAGGCCTAAATACCACAGATACCCTCTGGAGCTTGAGTAAGGCATTTCAGCAGCCTAGGCCTGTCTTTTCATCTGATAATGGGACTGGCTGTCATATAGCCGGCTCTATATGGACAGGATGCTGCATGGACAGGAAAGAGCATCTTTGCAAAGGTCGAGGGCATGTAGGGACCAGTGGGCATCCCTAATAGTGCTCAGGTCAGGGGCCAGCTCCCCAGTGGCAAGGGTCCACTTACAATGGTCATATCCCGGCGAGGAGGGGGTCTCTGCCTCATCTTGGGTGATCCTATGGAGAAATGAGACTTATTTCATTCATATGCAGAGTTCTACACATAAAATTCCTGATGCGGACAGATGCTAGGAAAGGTCTTGTCTCTCCCACAGAGGATGGGGAAGAACCTCTGCTTGGGAGGCAGTTTGCTGCTGTAGACATTCTCACAACAAAAGTTTGAGCAGGGAGGAGCTGTGATGCTTGGTTTAGGACCCGCTCTCAGCATAGCTTTGCCTGGATCTTTCCTCTGCAGGGACATAGGACATGGTGTCCAGTCCTTGAGCCATGGAAAGCTTTCCCGTACAGGCAAAAGGCATAGGCTGGAATCACACAGAATTGGATCCCAACCCAGCTCTGAGGCTCCAGACTTCTGGCAGAGGACAAATCAATCGGGTGATTGTGAGGCACAATGTGGAGAAGGTAGTGATGGAGACGAACAGCAGGTGTAAGCTCTTAGCAAGTCCCAGGCATGCCATATATTTTACTGTGTCTCATTCTGTGTTCTAGCACAAGCTTCGACTATATCACACATCAACAAATGGGATCAAACAGACAGGCTGGAAACTTTTGGGATTTTTTACTCTGGAGTTGGGCTGGCTTGGCTCTGGATTTCAGGGACAAGGGAAGGTGGTTTTGAGTTGTCCAAGGCTCCTGACGAAAGGAGGAATGTTACCCATGTGCTGCCCGAACGGGGTTATCACTGGTCCACACCAGAGGCTAACTTGGAAGCTAGGGTAGAGAGGAGAATGGCAATCCTTCAAACGCCAATTTCTTGTTTACTGTTAAAATAAACAGCAACAGAATTTGGGCCAAGATAGTCAGCTGCCAGATGTTCTTACAGCCAAGTATTGCCATGTGACAAAGTGCAACGAAATGTCAGAGAAAGTAGAAAATCTGCAGCTTCTGAGTTGTGTATCCCACTTCTTTTTCCTGTCTGTGTTACACTGGCCGGACTGGTGGTGAGCCATAATGATTAGGGTGAAGGCAACATGAGAAGGAGTGACAAGACCTCAGCTGCGAGTTGTCCAATTGGCTCTGAACATACAGATGGAGTTTCATGATGATGAAACGAATTACCTAGATCATCCGAATTACTGTTATTAGGGTATGTGTATGTCTGTGAGAAAATTTTTGTTTTAGCATCTGAACTTTTCATTTGATTCTTCAGTGTTAACAAGAGTCCTCCTAAGCTCTTGACTACACTAGGATAGAATTAAAGAAACTTGGGGCTGGGCCAAAACCTATGCTGTGATATATGAGAAAATACCATCAGTGTTTTCTCAGGGGGACTAAGCAGAGACTATGAAGCTTCAGTGGCTCAAGAACTTCTCTGCCACCTGGCAAAAACAGCTAGGAGAAGCTCATCATGGGCAGTGACCACCACTCTTTTAGGAGCTGGAATCCTTTCTCAACAAACAGAATCCTTCTGCCTTACACGATCAGGTGAGGATCATGGGTACTGTCTTTGAGGCCAGCGCCTGGGATACAGTGCAGATAATAATGGAACAACTTGTGGGTGTGTGAGGAACAACACTATATACAAAGAGGTTTTGGAAAGCCAGATGAAAAATACTACTAATCTAGGGTCCAGTTTTTCTTTCTCTGGCTCAGAAATGAGGTCATGTGAAAGAGTAGAGGGCACAGGCATTGCCCGGGCTCAAGTCTTGGCCATGCCATTTACCAGCTGGGTGGCCTTGGGCTCACTACCTCACCTCTCTGATACCTCATCTGTACCTCAAAATAATGAGGTCCTTCAACGTTTTTTATGAGTCAGTGAGACTAATGAGAAGATTCTCGACATACAGTAGGTGCCTTTCCATCATGGCACAGTGGAACAAACTCAATCTACGGAAGGGAAGCAGTGCATAGACTCACACTTTGCATCTTGCTTGCTGCATCGTGTGGGCTCTTAAGCCTCTGTTTCTGTCTACATGATGCTAGAACAGCAGGGCTGATGCAAGAAGAGGAACAACGTGTGAGGAGCTCTGCACGCACAGCCTGGCACACAGTAGGCCTTCGGCCATCAACAGCTTAGGTGGGCATCACTTACTCTGCTTAATGTCACCATCGTGCAGTGGGCGGCCTTCAAACCGGCCATCCCTCTGGTTGTTGAGCAGTTCCTTCTCCCTGCCCACCGCATTCTGTTGCCTGGCAACACCATCCAGGTCAGGGGCGCCTGAGTGGGCTGATAAGCCAGCACCCAGCTTCGAGGGCAAGGACTCTCCACTGCTCTTCTTTAGGTAGGAGGCGGGGGCCCAGCCTTCTTTGCCCTGGTACCTGGAAAGAGGAAGAGTGCTGGTCACAGTGGTCTGCTAGGCTCATAGAGGAAACCACCCTTCTACTGAGAATCCCACTTCAGGTCCCAGACAGCAGATCGATGGGAACTAACCACCCAGGAGCAGAGTCTGACACAGCTCACACCTTCTGAGCCCCCAGCTTGGCACTCCAGGCTTGTCAAACTTGGTCTCTGCTTGCCTCTCACACATCAACCCCAACATCCCAGCTGCCTGATCCAGCTTGCAGTCCCTCAAAAGCACTATCACCTTTCACCCCCATGGCCCCCCTGCTCTTGGTGACCCTTCCCCTGCCTCTGGGTGAGCACCTGCTCCTCTACCTTGGTTTTGCTTAATGTCGTTCCTTTCTCAAGCCTTTTTTGACCTCCACGGCACTCCAATGTCTCCTGTGCATACTGTCACCCTAGCATCTACAACACAAGATGATACTTGGTAGTGGCCGTCGTGCCTGCCAGTTAGAATGTGAGTGCCTGGAGTTAAGGAAAGCAGCTGACACACATCTGTGTCGGTGGCCTTGGTACCAGTGAGCTGAAGGAAGAAATGAAAGTCCGAGTGAACAAGCTGCCAATGGGCGTGGCACTGAGTGAGCAAAAGCTCAGTTATACTGCTGTCTCCTTAGCGTCACTGCGTGGTGATGACAGTGATGACAATGAAAAGCGGTCCTTGGTGGGCACTCACTCTGTGTTGGTTTTGCCCTAGGCACTTTATTGATATGAACTCAGCCAAACCTGGGAGGGAAGCACTGTAGGCAGAGCAACCCTAATTCGAAAATCTGAAATCCAAAATGCTCCAAAAGCTGAACCTTTTTGAACAACAAAATGACAACAAAAGAAAAATTCCACACCTGACCTCACATGACAGACTGCAGTCAAAACACAAGTGAGTTAAAAATATTGTGTAAAATTGCTTTCAGCCTCTAAGGTGTGTATGCAAAATAAATGAATTTTGTGTTTAGCCTGGGTTCCACCCCCAAGATTTCTCATTACCTGTAGCAAATGTTCAAAAATCTGAAAACAACCAACATCCAAAGCACTCCTGGTTCCAAGTACTTTGGATGAGGGACACTTAACCCTTATGGCGATTTACTTTAAAGACAAGGCTGAGATGGAGATGTTGAGTACCTCACCCAAGATTGCAAGCACATCTGTGGCAAAACAGATTCTGATCAAGTGATCCTGTGTTCGCTGCTTCACCCCAACAGCCCCAGCTGCTGGTGCAAAGCTTGGCACTAGCAGGGTGGGCTCCACTGGTGTTGATTTATATGCAGATTAAACACTCACCATAGGAATGAAACAGGCCCAGGGCTGGCTGTCATTGAACTGTGAAATGACCAGGATGCTGACAGATCAGCTCACTGACTTCCCCAAACAGAATTCAGTGAGTGTAACCATCACTTAATTTTCTGCATAACAGAACTCTGTGACCAGAGGGGTCTGGACTAGACAGGTGTGCTGGGCCAGCTGGTGACAGCCAACAGTGCACATCTTTTCAACTCTGTATTTAGTGACATCACTCTGATAGCTTGAAACTGTCCATGGTGGATGTGTTTAGACTATGAAAGCTGGCAAGATCACAAGTCAGAACACTCTTCTCCCTGAAAGCTGTTGTTAAACATTTGCCAGCACCCCACAAACCAGGTGCTCACACCTCTGGGGAAAATTGCATAGAACCAACTCACGGGGACAGCAAGGCCAAATCTGTTGAGAATCACTTTCAGTACTAAATAGCCTTGAGTTTCAATGAAAAATGGGTTCTTTACAATGCTAGGCAAATTAATAAGGTAGAACTCTACCTATGTTAGTGTCTACCAACCTTAAATACCCTCCATGAGGGAATGAGTTTTGTCATTGGAAAATGTCTGGCTTCATACTATCCTCACACTCAGTATGAGACAGGTCACTGTTGAGGACACACGGACAGTGGGTGGGCTTAGGGTGAAAAAGGTATGAGTTCAACTTTGCAACTTTCACTGAATCTTCAACTGAGTGAAGCCATTACAGACACCCTGATCACAACCTCATAAGAACCTTGAGTCTGATCAAGTCACCTGAACACCAGAGCTGCCAAGTTCTGGAATAATTTGTTATGTAGTAAGACAACATAATAACCGTGTGTCACTTAACAACGGGACACTTTCTGGAGACACACTGTTAGGTGACTGCATCATTTTGCAAGCATCAGTGTGCTTATACAGCCTGCTATGCACAGCCTAGGTGCTGTGTGTGACATATATACACAGATACATGTACATGTACATATACAGTACAAAATTCAATCAGCCATACAGTGAAACAATGGAATCAAGTAGTGTAAGTACTGGGAATATGAGGTTGCTGCTTACAAGACAGGACACACTGTCCTAACTGAGTCCAAGACCTCTGAGCTACCTCCCCCAACTCACTGTTATTTTATAAAAAGATCTTGTTAAATTGCTGAGTTACACAGGCTGGTTCAAACTTGCATTCCTCCTGCCTCAGCCTTCTAGAGTGCTGGAATTACAGGTGTGTGCCACCACACCTGGCTGATACAACTCATATGACTGGCAGCACAGTAGGTTTGCTCATACTGGCGTCACCACAGTCATGTAACATGTTGTGCCACTGTAATGCAGCATCCACAATGTCACTAGGGGATAGGAACTTTCCAGCTCCATTGTAGTTTTATGGGACACAATGGCATATGTGGCCTGTCATTGCCTGAAAAGGCCCATGACTGTACATGTTCACTGCAGGTTCACTATCATATCATTCCTTCAAATTTCTGACCTGAGGTGCCCACCCCTGGAAGCCTTCCTGACCCCCCAGAGCCCCTCTGTGTGCACAGCAAGTCCTCTGTGCAACTCTCCAATGCACTGCTTCTCTCCTCAGCCTGCTCTGTAGCTGACTGTGAGTCTGACTTTTGCATGTGTTGCTGTAAGCTACTGTGCTTTGTCACACAGGTGAAATGAGTGGCCTTGGGATGGTGTGTGAGAATCAGGCTGGTCTCCAGTAAGGCTGGAGTAGGTGATTACTCAACGGGGCAGCTTCAGCCTCGAGTTATTCATCTTGAGACACATCTGGAAGTGGAGACCAGTCTTGCTTAACAGGGCTCCTGCTGTCTGTGGTTTGGTGTGTCTGGAGAAGATTTTGCTTAGTATGGACTTTTAGGAAGGGCCATGGGTAGGAAGGGAAGCCAAACAACACTGAAAAGTATCTTTTCTGGTACAGGCAGTGAAACCTAACCCACTTGCTGCCCCTTAGAGACCTCTGTGGGGCTGGAGCCTGCATGACCTGATTACCTGATCTTCCACCAGCCTTCCAGGTTTTTCTGGATGACCTCCACCATGGCCCCTCTCTCCAGGTTCATTTCATCCTGGTCACGAGCCGTGTATGGGTAGATGACTGTGTACTTCTCCTCTGCAGGGACAAAGGGTGCTGGGATGAGAAACATATGTGAAGAGAGCTGGGATGCTCGCTGTGATCTGTGTGACGGTGTAGAGGGATGATCTCCTCCAGACAGTCCCATGCACCTGCCCCATGGTCCCCACATAGCTCTGGAGCACCTTGTATCAGCAGCAATATGATGTAGGATAAAGGGCAGTCCCAGCACATCTGAAACCCCTTGTTATTGCATCACCCCCACTTCCCTCTAGTTGGTGCTTCAACTTTGCTGTTTTTGACCACCTTATGCAATAGCTGGACTCATGGCACCCCATCACCCTTAGGTTAAATATCCACCCACTCCATACCAGGAACCACCTTCTAACACACGTAACATTTCCTTGTTTATTGTTTTATGCCTGTTTGCTCTGGTAGAATATGAGCTCCATGAAGACAGGAATTTGTCTGTCCCTTTATCCCACTATCCAGCCCTGGGCACGTCCCCGGAAGATTTAGTAACTGGAGAATTAGTCTCTATTCAGTAAAGGAACAAGTCCCGAAGGCCGGGTGGAAGCCAGCTTGCTCACCCAGAGGGGTTAAGCTCTCGGGGGCTCCTTGCCAGTTCTCCCTGGCACAGACTCAGAGTTCAGAGATAAGCTGACTATTGGCACTGGATGATTTCAAGCTGAAATCATCACTGAGGAGACAGCAGCAATTCTCATTGCCCAGCTGGTAACTGATCTTCACTTTTCATTAATGACATTCACGTCCCTGGACACGTGAATGACAACCACGTCCCAGACATGGTTGAGGCTTCGATTATCACTTGTGCGAATGGGGTGCCTTCCACCCACTCCCTGGAGTCCCCATAAGGAGCTATCCTTATGGCTCCAGGTGCCTTTCTGGGAGCTGCCTGCAGCTGTGTCCCCTCAGAGTCACTGAGGCAGGGGCTCAAAGGGAGGGTTGCTAATAAGTCACTGAGGCAAGGAACAGCTCCTATCCTCAACGGCATCAGCTCTGGCTCCTGAACTGGAGAAAAATAGATGCACAGCCAGCAAGCAGAGGTGGGGGCTGCCCTGCTCTGTTCCATCTCAGCTCCTGGGTGAGTTCAGGCCAGCTGCAGTCTGGTGCCCAAGCAGTATGTTCGTGCAGACTCTCTGGGCAAATATCCTGTGGACTATGTGGCTTGCCAGCTGCTGCAGAGCGGGGTAGAAGCACACAGGGCGTTTATTTATTTATTGATCTGGCCTGCTGACCTGCTCTGTGGGGACGGTGCTGACTCTCGGCACATATCCTGTGTCCAGCAGAGTCAGCTGTTCCCTCTCCCATGGAAGCTATGGGGTGGGGTGCTGGGCTGTGACCCATGAAAGAGGTAGTTCAACTCCACGGATGTACAGAAGTTATTTGGTTCAGTTGGGAAGGGGCACTGCTTAGATCCCAGGCTAAGTACAGACAGTCCTATAGGCCCTGGACTCCTGGGTCTCCAGGCATTCTCTAGTACCCAAGAGGCTCTCTCTGGGATCTGAGGGCTGCTCAGTGATCTGAGACTAAACTCAGGATGGAAGCCCTTGTAGACTGCATCACGGGTGTCTGCCAACCTGCCTGCCTGACTTCCCTGTGCCTACCTACCAGAGGTCCTACCATCCTCCACCTATGTGGTTAGGGGAGGGTGAGCCCCTCTTTCCTGGGGGGAGGGGGCAGGAATACTATTCTGGCTTGGCCATAGTGCTGCAAATCCAGCCACTACAACTGGTTCAGGGATGCCATGGGTCCTGGGTGGGTCAGTTGGAACCAATCCTGGGCCTTGTGTTGAAGAAGTTGTTTTTTGCTAGATATCCATGAAAAGTGCCTGAGAACTGTTGTCATTAGGAGATAATGAAGCCAGCCAAGCAGGAAATGGAGTAGGGAGGTGGTGACAGAGGTCCTGATAACATCCTCACATCTCAGGACCCAGTCATGCTTGAAGCTGGCCCTGCCCTGGGTACACTCTTCTGCTTAACCTGGCTGAGGTAGGCTTTTTCCCCTTAGAGCTCAATGAGTCTGACAAAAGGACAAGGTTGCTAGTTCTGCACCACAGAAGACCTCAGGACCTTTTCTGAACTAGGAAGCTTTAGAGCCCCGAGACTGACAAACACCGCAGGCTCGCTCCCCACCAGCCCGCATGCCAGCACACACACAATACTGACAAGTCACTGTTTCTCACATGCAGCAGGCAGGAAGTCCCAGAGGAGGAGGCTCATGCAGATGCAGGGACCCGCTGTGAACACCAAATGGAAAGTAAACTCTGAGGAAGGCACCTTGGCGCCAGGGGATGGCATACAAGTCCCCCAGAGTCTGGCGGCGACCTGCAGGCCGGGGCAAAGACCAGTACCTCCACGAAACTGGACAGGCAGCATGTGGAGGGGAGGGCAGAAGGCAGAGGTGAGAAGGGAGCACTCCTGGTGGACTCCCTGGAGACACTGCTCCCCCTGGAAGATCACTACTGAGTCTATTCTGAGCCAAGTGTGTGAGGTGAGTGTTAACCTCAATCAAGTGGCATCCAACAGATATAACTATTCTTGGCATGATTATAAAGAGGCACTAAACTCTTATAGTACAGGGAAGAAAAGTGTCCAAACCCTTAAGAAAAGGTGGTGGGATTATAGGTGTGCACAATGCCCAGCTTGCACCATCTCCCCTCCCCTCCCTTTTTTTGATACACAGGCACTTAAAAGTGGCTCTGTGCTTCAACAGTCTGCTATAAGCCAACACTCAGCCCTGGATAAAGTGTAGCTTATCTGATAACTGACTGTTTATTATTCTAAATTCTTTGCATGTAGAAAATTATTTAACTTTCTAAAACTCCCACAATACAGCTATCATCATTTCCATTTTCAGGCAAGGAGGTTGCATTTTAGAGAGGCAATGTTACTGGCCCAAGTGAAAATGTGGTATGGCTGAGATTCAAATTCAGGTCTGCCTGCCCCCAAAACACCTGTCTGCTAATCAAGGTGAACACATGCTTTGGTTTCAGAAAGCTTCTAAGGGGGAAGGGAGTGGGGAGGTGCTGGTGTTATTGGTATCACCATGAAGGACACTACAGAGGAGGGATGTACATTTGGGGCCATTTATATAAACAGAGAAAGGCATTTTTAAACACATTGGGTCAAAGATCTTGCCCATGACCCAGCATTCATACTATCTTTGCCACCAGAAAAATCCTAGGGAGGAAGAGTGATCATGCCGAGGTCCCCCTGGCATCCTAAGAGAGTGCCAGGGGAACAGCTATGGCCAGGCTCATGTTGGGTGGCTCCCAAAGGCCCCAAAGGAAGCAGGGGCTTGCCCTTCCACCCTAACTTGTTCACGGTGTGTGAGCCAGTGAGGTGCTGACACCCGGAGGCAGAGGCTGAAAGGATTGAGCAGGGAAGCAATGCAATGTGGTCCCCAGGCTCTGCAGCAGGTGGGGCGGGGATTCCTGCCTACCTTCTTCGGCCTGTAGGGAAAATTCATCCTGCACACCGTCCTGCCCCTCGAGGCAGGTCGCAGGGACCCAGCCTTGCTCCTCTGCGGTGCTGACGAACCACCAACCTGGAGAAGTGAGAGTGCAGAGTGATGTCAATCAGTGGGGCTAAGCAGTCCGAGTACAACAACAGTTATCCCTTGGTATGCAGGGGGACTGGTCGTAGGACTCCAGTGGGAAGCAAAATCTGCAGATGCTCATTTTTTAAAATAAAAAATAGTGCAGTGTTTGCATATAACCTATACATATTCTCCCATAGACTTTTCTTTTTTTTTTGGTACGGGGTATCGAGCTCATAACCTTGCACTTGCTAGGTAGGCATTGTGCTGCTGAGCTAAATCCCCAGGCTCCTCCCATAGACTTTAGACCATCTCTACTTGACTTATAATACCTACTACAATGTGAATTGTTTAGGGAATAATGGCAAGGAAAAAGTTTGTACATGTTTAGTACAGATTCAGTTTTTTTTCTGGATTATTTTCTATCCATGGTTAGTTAAATCTGAGACTGTATATTCAGCTGCTCTATCAGTTAATGCTTAGAGTAAGGCTAAAATGCTACCATCTTACTGGTGGAATACAACTATCAACGTTAGCTGTTAACATTAAGAACAGGCTAGTAACTATTAAGAACTTCCTCCTGAGCCCAGGATAGGGGACAAAAAATGTTGTCCTAAGTGATAACGTTCACCATTCTGAGATGTGCATGTGATGCACTGACAGATTTACTTATATTACTTTAAGTAATCTTCACATTATTATCCCCTTTGTACACATGAAGAAACTGAAGCTCAAAAAGCAAAGAAACTCACTGATATTCATCAGGCCTGTGGCACAGCAGTGGTTTGTGCCAGGGCTGTTTGATACTGAAGGCACTGCCCTGACAACTTCTCTGGAACTCTTCTTTTGCATCTGTGTGCAGCAAGGGAAATCTGGCTGTGGATGTGATGCATGGAAGTGAGGGTCCTCACTCCCATACCAAGGAATCCCCTAAAGAGAAGGCTTGTGTGGGTGATGTATATGGCAGGTCGCGTAATGCTCTTTCAAGATCTCCAGGCCCTAATCCCCAGATCCTGTAAAGACAGCTGGTCCTCTGAATCTTTGGATTCCGCTTCTACAAATTCAACCAATCATCAAATAGGAAATATTGGAAAAAATTTACATCCATACTGAGTATACACTCTTTCCTTATCATTACTCCCTAAATAATACAGTATAACATCGATTTACAAGGTATTTACATTGATTAGGTGTTAGAAGTCCTCTAGAGATGATGTAAAGCATATATGGGAGGATATACGCAAATATTATGCTGTTTTATATAAGGGACTTCAGTATCCATGTATTTTGGTATCTGTGGAGGTCCTCAGATCAATCCCCTACGCACAAGGATGGACAAATGCATACTTAAAAATAAATGCTACCAGCATGTTGGCTACTTGTGGATGTGAGTATCTATTTTTGTTTGGCCATCTTCCCAGCAGCCTGTTTTTCCCTGCTTTACTCAAGCGGGTGATCTTGTGGGATGTATTCTCCTTTCTTAATGTCCACATGTGGTGTCCTCAGCTCGCTTCTATTGATCCTCAGGAATTACAAAGTCATATGGCCTTAGGGTCAGCTGCAATGGTATCTGCACTCTAGCAGCAGCTAAAGGTCTGGCACGAGTGGCAAATCCATGAAGCAAGGATTATGCAGGATGACATATATTTCTTAATGTGCATCTGTGGTTCCTGGCTCATTACTCCCACAGCCTTTGTTATTTCCTAAGTCTGGATAAAGCTGGGACACGTTAGGTCAAGAAGAATGGCTCAGAAAGTGAAGTGCCCTCCTTCCACCTGCCCCTTTTCACCCCAAGGGAGGTCACAGGGACTAGGACTTCTTTTCCCCAAGGCAGGTCTTGGAAATTAAAAGCGTACTGTAACCATTCCTGCTTTGGGGCTGCTGGCCATAAACTCTCTAATCCACTTTAATAGTAGGTTATAAGACCCCATTTCAGTAGAGGCTCTGCCCCCTACATGGGCAGAAAGAAGGCTGCAAAGAGGCCAAGAATCTGCACAGATAGGCCTTGTGGGGTCTCCCTATCCCATCTGTTAGCATCAAGTTAGATCCTTTTGTCCAACCTCACTTCTACACAGTTGTCCATATTTCAATCATGCCTGTGAGGCAGGGTTAGGAGAGCTTCTGGATAGCTGAACACTGGAAGCACTGGAGTGTGTATGTGAGCTCTGCATTCCTCTCACACCACTTGTCCTGTGCATCTTTTCACCTGCATCCTTTGTAACAGCCTTTACAATAAACTGGTAAGCATGTATCCCTGAGCTTGTGAGCTGCTCAAGCAAATTAATGGAGTCCAGGGAGGCTGTTGGTTGGTCTAAAGCACATGCAGAAAGATCTGGGACTTGTGACTAGCACTGCAAGTGGGAAGGGACTAAGCCTTCAACCTGAAGGATCTGACACTATCTCCAGGCAAAGAGCATCAGAACTGCATGAGATTAGATAGAAGACACCTACCCAACTGGTGTCTGGCGCAGAGCTAATTGCTTGCTTGCTGGAGGGAGAAATCCCCACACATTTAGAGATCACAGAAGTGTACTGTGTTGTGAGTATATAGGAGGACACACCGAGATTAAGTAGAAGTAGGATTTCCCTCTGGATCTTTGGAGATAACAGTTCCTAACTGAGCAGTTGCACAGTTCAGTTGTGCAACTGAGCTTTGGTTGACTAACACAGATCTCATGACTAGTGGCAATGTGATTCAGAGGATAACACAAACATCGTCTTTCCCTCTTTCTTTGAACATGGATAATTTCTAGACTGCATAGTTCAGGAGGTCTGTTTGGCTCACAGTGGTCTTGTGATCAATATGACTAATTGATAACATGATCAGGATAACAGGCTAATGATAATAAGATGCTGGAAACATCATCCTTCTCCTGCTCTGAAGACCTTAACTACTAGCCACTGGGGTAAAAGAGCTTGGTGCCCAAGGGTACTATTAGTCAAGGCCACATTTTAGTCACAAGGAACCCAGCAGGAGACAGAGGAGTTGCTCACTCCCTGATCCCTGCTCTGAAGGAAATGTAGTTTTAGAGAGCTGTGTGCCAAGCACTGGTTCAGGCTCTTCCTCACATTATCTCATGTAATCCTAGCAACACCCTTTGGAGCAGGGTTTTGTATTCTGTAGATGTGAAAACTGATGACCAAACAGATGATGTGACCTGGACCACTGTACAGCATGGAGTTCAGGTGGAAACCCAGGTGAAATGTCTCAATCAGGCCACACTCCCTCTACTAATGTGACCAGTGGGCCACGTGCTGGGCATGGGTGGGAGTGACGGTGGGGAGTGTGTCTGTTCAACCAGGCACCAGAGCTGCTGAGCCTTCTTTCCCCCATAGGAAACCAGAGGCCAATCAACGAGCAAATTTCCAATGGAACTGCTTGCCTCTGTCTACAAGTGCTTGTGAACCAGATGGAATGCGAATCTGAGGACAAACTGGTAACATTTGATCAGGATGCTGGGGAGCTGTGACCAAGTGGATATCTGAACCCTGAGATCAAACAGGGGCAGGTCAGAGGCCTCAGCCAGATCAGGGGAGACTGGGGTCTGAACTGCCTACTTGTTTTTGAGTTCCCACATGCTTCTGGTGACGGGGACTTGGACAGAGTGTATGGGGAGTCTAGGATCCTACCTGACTCATTCTTCTCGATGATGTCTACCACCTGTCCCACGCTGAGGCTGATCTCGGAGCTCTCTTGCTTCTGATAGTTTGCAACCACCACATATTGCTCTAGGACCATGGGGTCAACTGAGGCCAGGTCACCACCTATAGACAGCAAAGCATCAGATGTCACCTGTGGCCACTATCACTGTGTGAAGGAGCCAGGGGTGTGGGTTAGGGGACTTTCCAAATAAAGAAGATGTTAGAGGACTTGTCTCAAAGGTGACCCCATCCATGCATTCTTTCACTCATTTGCTCTTTCAGCCACCAGAATTTACCAGGTGCCTGCACCGTGCAAGCACTGGGGATTCCACATAGAATGAGAGGGCACCTGCTTCAAATAAGCTCTCAGCCTAGGGGGAAAGCTCGCTGACATGGGTTAAACAAATCTCATGCTGGAATTAATTGCCACTATGACAGCATGCAAAAAAAAGTCCTTTAACAGGCAATTCTACAGGGGTAAGGCCCGTACCACAGGAGCAGGGTTATTACTGAGTGAGTGACTTTGTCTTAAAAGCAGACTTTGTTGCTATATGATGTTTGCCTTCCCTAATTGCCTGGCACCACCTCACCAGTTTGTATTTCTTACCACAGTGCTTTAAAAAAATAATACCATACACTTATTTGTTCCTTTGTTGCCTATTTTTCTGTCTTAGCAATAGAAGCCCATGAAGCTAGGGAACCAGTCTCTTCTTCATTACTGCTGTACTCATTCTGCCTGAAGGCTCACTCATAGGGCAATTTCAGCAGTCAGGAGGATCACTATGAATTCGAAGCCAACCTAAACTACATAGTGAGACTTGGTCTCAAAAAACAACCAACCAACCAACCAACCAACCAACCAACCAACCAACCGGCAAACACAGAGCCCCACAATGATGAAAAAGAATCCAATTCATCTGATCACCCGGAAGTCTGAAATTAGATTTAGGATACCTAGGTGTTGTGTGAGGACACCTACTGGTGGAGCGCAATACTGCAGCCAAGCTCTACAATGCTTAATCATTTCAATACCTCCCTCCAAGCTGAGCCAGGCATCTAAGTTTCAGGAATTGCCAAGTATGAAATCAAAAGCTCCTAGGCAAGAAATGTCATGTGCCCCAGCAGGAAATAAAAGGAGGGGACTTACAGTGGAAGGGTGATTTGTATCATTAAGTGCTAAAAAATATTCAAGTGGCATAGTGCCTAATCTACCACAGAAGTTTTCTATTTGGGTGTTTTTTTCTTCATGATGACAAGTCTTGAATTTTTTAAACGTGTAGTGGCAAAGTGGAATTTTCCTTCCATAAATTCACTATACTGCTACGTTCGCTGAAAGAATCCGTACAGCAGAGATGAAAAGTAAACAGTAGAATAATCAAGAAGAAAGATGCTCCTTAAGCCATGAGCTGATCTGTTAAGCTGTGGTGAGGTGTTTTTTCTGCAGGATGAGCAGAATTTGAGACCACATAAGCCAACGTCTGTGAGAGCCAGCCAGTCAGACTGGGAAATTCTGGGGACAGACGGCCTTCTCCAGCAGGGTTCAGCCACAGAAATCTCAGGAGTTAAATGTTAGTCTTAAATCCCATTTAAATTCAACAAAAGCCAGTTCTAAAATAGAGGTAGTGCTCAAAAGGTCAGATAAAAAATAAGGCCAAACCCAGCATGGGTTCTTAGACAGAATGAAGACAGATGCCATTTTTTTTTTTAACCAGGCTTAACTATAAATAAATCTGTCCCCCATCATTGCAGGTGAATGACGCCAATAGCAGTTGCCACAAATTAGAGCTGCGTCTCTCTTTTCCAGACAAGTCCCCTCATCAAGCCTGTCCCGACCGGACACTTATGTTTGCACAAACCAGAGCCGTCGCTTTCCTCTCTCCCCTCCCTCTCACCCGCTCCTCCCAGGGAAAGTCTCTGTGCACTCAAAGCCAGGAACTTGGGGACCAGCCTGAGTGGCAGCCCCTCTCTGCTCTTTTCTAAGAAACATGTAATTATCCCCAGGGCTTGAGAACTATTTGCAGTTTTAGCAGGATACCGCGGCTCTGGCCAGTACCAATTAAACCAGAAGGAGAGCTGTACACAGACCATTTGAGCAAATGCCAGAGTTAATTCCAGATGCCCTCTCCAAGGCAGAGGGATCCGGCTCCTTTTCATATTCTCCTCCAAGATGGCCTTGAGCCTGTAAAGGTGACCACAGGTCTCAGACCCAATAATGGGACAGGGGCCACTGAATTTGGGATCACAGATCAGGAATATCAGTGTGCTCTAAGTAATAGTAGCAATAATAAAAACAGTACCAAACATATATCACAATGTGCCAGGCACTATTCTAAGTGCTTGATATGTATTATTATAAACCCTTTCACAGTTTTATAACTCAGATTATTATTTTTCTTTTTGTCTTTTTGAGAAAGGGTTTCACTATGCAGTGTGGACTGGCCTTGAACTCACTTTGTAGCCCAGGCTGGCCTCAAACTTGCAGTGATTCTCCTGTCTCAGCCTCCCAAGTGCTGGGATTACAAGGGTGCACCACCATGCCCATTAAACTCAGATTATTATTTTTAATTTCAATTTTACATATAAGAAAACTGAGGCCCCTCAGAGAAGTCATCTGTCTTTATTTTTGGGATTTCTGCTTATGCTAGATTCCTAGGAAATTAAAGAGCTTAGAATCCTGGAAATCTAAGACTGTATTGGCTCTAGGTTTGATATAGGCCAGAACCTTTGCAGATCAAGGGGATGAACATGGGTGCAGGGAAGAAAAAGTAGGGCTGTTACTGAGCTAAAATTTTTTAAAGCCCAGGCCTGTGAGAACTCAAGCACTGCTCTGAACCGACCTAGACTCCTGCCCCCTCTCTTTCCACGATTGCTTCTGATAGGAGAGCTGTGTTGTTCAAGGAAGGGAAAGCTTGTTAGGAGGGAAGAGTCTGGCGCAGGGTGAGTGGCAGGGAGCATGGGAATTGCTCCATAGCGTATCAGTCACTGCCCAAACAGCAGCTGACCAAAAGAAGCACAGAGGCTGAGTCGGGTGCCGAGAATGTTAGCTGGATCAGGTCCAGGACTCCTATTTGTTCCTGCTTCCCAGCCCGAGGGCATACAGTTCAAAGTGCCCTTTGTTACATGGAAACTTCTGCTTATTCCTCATGACCCCTGTCTTTACGTTTTAACTCCTTGCAGAACCTGAGGAGAATGCTAAGCTCCCATATTATTTTGTATAAAGCAGAACACTGACATTTAGCCTTCTAAAGGATGATTAGGAAGACATCTGTCTCTCCTACTCCCATCTCCGGGTTACCAGCGCATCTGTAGTTTCTTGGTATAGGATGAAATAATCTCAAATCCTTCTTCTGGGAAGGAGGTTGGGATATCAATCAAATAAGCATTCATCCATCCATCCATCCATCCATCCATCCATCCATCCATCCATCCACTCATTCAGGTGTCCGCCTGGCCATCCATCCATTCACCCACCTCCCCACCCATGATACTGTATCTCCAGTGTGAAACCCAACACCTGATGTATGGCAGGTACTCAGCAGGAATATGTTAAACATGGAACAACAACAAAAAAGAAAACAGGAAATACTCTTACCAGATTTCTTTTTTCCAATGTGCTCCCTGTATAGGAAAGAAGGGAGGCAAAAAAGAGTAATGCGTCAGTACTGATGTGTATTGCCATGAGTATTTCATTAGGAAAGATTCTTTATCCCACAATAGCATCAGTGGTGCCAGGCATGGTGGCACATGCCTGTAATCCCAGCACTTGGGAGGCTCAGGCAGGAGGATCATTGACAAGTTTGAGACCAGCCTGGGTTACAAAGTGAACCCAAGGCCAGCCTGAGCCGCATAGTGAGACCCTGTCTCAAAAAGACAAAAAAAAAAAAAGAAGTAGAAGAAGAAAAAGAAAATAGCATCAATGGACAAATAAGAAAAAAAAACTGGGCTTCTTTAAAAAGGAAGAATTACTCCTGATTTTCTCCCTTTAGCTGATAAGTGCTCTAGTACTCTGGGGGAACCAGTGTGTCACATATTCGTAGCATGGGAGGCCCTACAAAAGAGCAGGAGGGTGTCATGCAGTCTGGAAACAGGGATTAGAGCCTCACATTGCATGGAACCTACTTTGTCATACAGACTCCCCTAAGGGACAGACTGGGAGTGCAAAGTGCTTGGCACGAAGTGATAAAAGAGGCTCACTAAAGACAGTAAAGTCCAGATGGCAGAGCACACAGCGCATCTCCTTAGCTACTGTGGGCTAGAATTCGTAGAGAACAATGACCAATGACTAACATCTGTCACCCATGGCAGAGATTATGAATACAACTGCATGGCAAATACAATAGTAAAGTCAGGGTTACGAAGTGGTTTTAAGCAAACAATCTTGTCAATGGTACAATTTTAGTAGTTGGGTCGGGACAGATGTTCTGGCAATGGTAGCATCATTTAGTAAATATTAAATGCTGCGGCTGTGTGTTGAGATCCTGCTGCTTTTACCTCAATCATTTAATACAATACCCCTAAGAAAGAACTACTTTTTACAAGGCAAAGAACTACTTTTTAAAAAAATCTGCATTCTACAGATAGGAAAAATGAGGCACAGGGAGTTAAGTAACTTGCCCAAGGGCATACAGCTAGCACGTAGTACAAGCCCAAACCCTGATTCTGTTCTAATTTAAATTAACGTGCCATAAAACATCTTTCAAAAGTATAGTGTTCACTAGTTTTTCAAAAAGTTAAAGGTTTTGCAACAATCACTACTAATCCCAAAACATTTTTATTAACCCCAAAAGAAACCCTATAGTCATTAGAAGTCACTTCCTCCCTCCTTCCGTCCCTTGACAATCACTAGTCTGTTGGCTGTCTCTGGTGATCTGTCTTTTCCGGGCATTTCACAGAAATGGGATCACACCATAGATAGCATTTTGTCTGTATCTTTCCTCTTGGCACGTTTTCAAGATTCATCCATGTTGTGGCATAAATTAGTAAATTCATATTTTATTCCTTTTTATGGATAATATTCCTTTGTATGGATATGGATATACTACATTTTGTTTTTCTATTCACTAACTGATGGGCATTTTTTCCCCTCACTTTTTGGCTGCTATAAAAACATTTCTATGAACATCCCATACTAAAGTTTTTATGTGGACATTTTTTTTTTTTTAAAGTGGTGCCAGGGGCTTGTGAATGTTAGACAACTGTTTCAGTGCTGAGCTAACCTCCAGCCCTGTTTATTCTGGGTCAGGATCTCACTAGGCTGCTCAGCTGCCCTTGAACTTGCAATCCTCCTGCCTTGGGCTCCTGAAGATCCGGGATTACAGGCTACATCACCATAACTGGTTAGACATACATTTTCATTTCTTTTGGGGATATACTTGGACGTGGAACTTCTGGGTCACAAGGGTTTAACTCCTTGGTGCTTCTATGAAATTGTAGCTGCATCACTTTAACACAAACAGCACAGGACAGTTTTCATTTCTCTAGGTCCTGGACAGCACTTATTATCTGTCTTTTTGAATAGAGCCCTGCTTATGGGTGCGCAGGCAGACTTCATTGGGGTTTGGATTTGTATCTCCTGATGGGTGGTGGTGCTGAGCACCTTTTGACACACTTAGCAGCCATGTGTGGATGTTCCCTGGAGAAATGTCTATTTAGAGTCTGATTTTAACCACCATGTCATAATGCTGCAAGATATCCTCAGGACAGGGGAGGGAGATAAACCAGCCTCAGGAAGCTGAGGCCATGGTCTGTCTGAGAGGAGTGGCTGGGGCGGCCAGTTGACCACGCTGTTCTCCAGACAGGCACTGTCTCTAGGAGGCTGAGTACCTTTTCTCTTTTCCTTCCACTTTTTTTTTTTTGGTACTGGGAATCAAACTCATGACGTCACGCTTGCCAGGCAGGCACTTATGACGTTGAGCTAAATCCCCAGCCCTCTAGGAGGCTGAAATTCATAGCCACTGTGCAAGAAAGGGCAAGGGCAACAGTCGGATGTCTCCTGCCATCTTTGTTGGCACTTGCTATGTGTTGGGAGACACTGAGGCCCAGAGAGGAGGCCCAAGATTGGAACCTAAGAAGTCTGGCTGGAGCCAGCTGTGGCATCTCCTTGGATGGAGCCCCGTTCAGCTGCTGCTAGAGAGGCACTGACCGAGGCCACCTCCCAGGGGCCATCCAGGCCTGCCATCTGAGCCATGGTCTGGGCTGCCTCTAGTCCTGGTTCCTCCTCTGCTAGGTACTCTGCTAATTCCTTCCACTGACCCTGCTGAAAAGAGGCTTGAGGAGCAAGGGGGCCTCTTGGGTTATAGCAGCAATAGCATGGGGGAGCTCAAGCGGGCACCCCTATGTGACATGTTTGGACGTGCACCCCAATGCTCCTGCTCATGGCAGCAAACCCCTTCCAACAGCACTACTTAGAACTCATCATTCCCCACCTGGAAATTGCCTAGAAAAGACCCAGTTTCTACTTAGAGCCTTGGTGTGGACATCAGCTTCCAGATCCTGACCAAGAGACCAAACCCACTGAGCAGGACACAACCTAAGCCAACAATAGGGGCCCAGCTGAGACTGCCCGTGTAGAACAACCTTCTTACCTTCCTTCCCGTCCCTAGTGCCTGGTGTAAGGACAGGACGACACCATTAGAAGAGCCCTGGACATGTGGCGACATTACCCTTTATAGCAGGATGTTGCTTAATCCTCACAGCAAACCTGTGAGTCAGGTTGGCAGCAGTAGCTCTACTGATGAAGAAATAGCTCAGAGAAGTAAAATCACTTATCCAAGGTCACACAGCTAGAAAGGGACAGAGAGAACTGAACCCTTCTCTTCTTTAGAGGAAGTTCCTGGGAACCAGATACATATGCTCTGGCATGAGGCTGGTTAGCTTACCGCACCTACTACTTTGTGCCTTCTTTGGTACAGTCTAGGCTGGTTTTGTATTTGTAGTGGGTATTTTGTATTTGTGTGTGTGTGTGTATCTATGTATCCCATGTTCACACAGCCTTTGCCACCACTGTGAAGTCTCCAGAGGGTAGGTGTTTTTTTTACTTCTATCCTTTCTGAGGGAAGAACAGCAAGTAAATGATCTTTAAAACCTACTGGGAGTGCTTTTTTTTTTAAACTTATTAGACCAAAAGATTTCTTTTACCTGTGTGAAGACTCAACATTTAGAAAAAAAATTTAGGTTCTTACCCTATGCCTTACATCAAAATGAATTCTGACTCAGTGAGTAAATATTAAAAGAAAATCTGAATCACTGAACAACTAGATAGATTAAGGTAAATATTTGCTAGGTTTGTGTCTGAATGATGTCTGCCCTTCTAAGCTTGAAAGCAACTGAAGAAGTCCTATTTGAAAAATGCTTATCACATTTGACTTCAAAAAATGTAAAGGTTATATAAAATCCAGAAATTCTAAATGTCAAGGAAAAAGACACATATAAGATTTACCACAAATATGGGAAAGGCTAATCTTAAGATTCATTTACTTATTTATTATTTAGGTGCTGGTGATCAATCCCAGGGCTTGGCATGTGCTACATACATGCTCTAGAACTCAACTACCCACCTACCCATGTTTTTTTTTTTTTTTAATAAAGTGTAACTGTTTATAATTATGGGGTACACAGTGATATTATGGTATCTGTACTCCTCAAAATTTAAAGAATCTATATAAATCAATAATAATAAAAAGTGTTTTGCTGAAGACCAACAGAAAAATGAGCAAAGAGATTTCCCCCTTCCAACTGTGATTATTTTGGAGTCAAGGTGCCAAGCCAACTGGTACCTTTCCTAGCTTGAGAAGGGTCCATCAGAACTCAAAGCACCCACAGGAACCCATAGGAGGAACTGGGTGTGCTTCTGTGGGGCTTTTTGGCCTAGGTGGTAGTTGTGACAAGGTCTGAGGAATGCAGATGTTTGGATGAGCTGACCTTGTCTACATGGGTCTCTGCCCGGAGACTTGGTGGGAGGGGGATCCACCTGGAAGGCCCAGAGAATCACAATCCCTCCTTAGCCTTTGAAGAAGGACTGCAGTGGGACGTGCACTCTGGTACCCAACTTTGCTCAGATGCTTAAAAAAAACCACTCAGACCAATTATTTTCTCTGTTACTGCTTCATAAAAGATCAAGTATCTTGGCCCTGACATCAAGAGGGAAAGCTGCAAAGATTCTGTACCTATGTATTAAGCAATGCACACATTACATGTTACATGTATGACTCACCACAGAACTGCAAAGTACATATTCCCATGATGGATATGTGACTACTCCAAAATCTGAAAATCTGAAACATTTCAGATAAGGGACACTCAGCCTATAGCTCCTAAGCACAACTGGCTCTGTGGCTGAGGCACTGCGGAGAATCTGCTGCCCAAACCCTGCCTCCCAGGCTTACAGTCACCCCAGTTCCAACCTCTCTGTACTGGGAGTCAGTACAGAGTGTTATGTGACCAGGGCCCTTAGACAGGCACTCATCTGTCAGACAGGACTAGAGTTAACCACTTGCACCAACTGTGAAGGCCGCATGCAGTGAGACCTTGCAGGGCTCAATCAATGAAACCAGGCTTCATGCGTACTTTGCTTGACTCTGCCCCTCCTGGAGCTGGCTGGACCTGAAGCCAGGAGGTGAGGGCAGACCTGGGGAGGTTCAAACACCAACTTACTCTTTGGGGGGATTCAGGTCCTCAGGTCTTGTCTCAAAGAACTGCAGTACCTCCTCACACTGAGAGATATAGGGGGGCAGCTGGATCAGGGCCTGGAGAACAGAGGCAGACACAGTTGAGTCCAAGGGAAAGAGTATGAAAAGTACTATGAACTAGTGATTTTTGACCATGGGCAGGCATCAGAATTACCCAGAGAGGGAGGAGAAGCCATGCCCCCTGGTGAGCCCACCATCATTGGAGCATTGGTGAGCCACCACTCTGTACCTCTAAGCCACCCTCGCATTGGAGGAACCCAGGTGCCTAGTCTAATTCCCTGCACCATGGGATAGGCAGGAAGCAACTGGCTGATTAGGAGAAACAGGAAAATGTCAAGATGAAGGAGCAAGATGCAATCTCAGACCTTAAGCCCTCCCAGAACAAGTCCAGGAGATACAGACATACAACACCTGAAATTTCTGAAGTGATAGCAAATGAAGTAAAGAAACAACTTAGTGCTTATATTGTTTAATTTTGCATGTCTATATCTCACCCAGAACATGTCCAGGAGACACAGATGTAGAGAAAATTAGAAGCCACACACCTAAAATTTCTGAAATCATAGCAAATGAAGAAACAACTTAGGACTTATATTGTTTGATTAACTTTACATACATATACCTGGTAGTCTGAGCCAGTATTCAGAGGACAGCAATGTGCAACACTAACTAATACTGATTTCCTACTGTTTTGTTTTTGAAACCCAAGAGTGTTCTCATTGTTTCGTTTTATTGTTTCATTTTGTTTTATTCTTTAAAAAAAAAAATTACCCAGAGTGCTTGTTACAATTCGGACATGCGGCCTTGCCCCAGTTTCTGATTCAGTGGATTTGTGGGGAGGTCTGAGAATGTTCCCTGGTGATGCTGATGTTATTAGTTTGGGGAACACACACATACATACACACCCACACACCCACACCCACACACACACACAGAATAGATGTATATACATGCACATATAAATTGCAGGCATATTTGTACAAATTATATGTATTTACACACAATCAGACCATGCTATTTTGCTAACAATAAACTGCAAACTTCATAACTTTCATCATACTGGATATTGGTTGCCTATTGTATAGATATTATATATTTTAGTCAACTAGTTACCCACAGGTGGACATTTAGATTATTTCCAACAATGTGTGCATAAATGTCTTAACTCTTTGATCTGGAGCATTAAAGTGAAACACAGTTTTATGACTTGAATAGAGGTTGGGTAGAAGTCTCCAGGTTAATAACTCGCTGGGTCTCCACTGGCCAATTCCATGCTAATCTGCCACAGTGATTTATCAGATGGCCCATGATGGCACAACTGTAACTGCCAACAGGCTGGATGAGGCAGACAGAGGGCAGAAAGTGGGACTAGCATTGGTTGTTCTGGTTTATCTCCAGCAGATATTTATTCAATGATCTGATGGGAATTTTCTTTTTGCCCAGCACTGCACCTGTTTTTGCATGAAATACAAGGGAAACATAGGGTACAGCTTGCTCAATTAAAGGATCTGAAAGTAAGATGTGGCTCTGTCTTCAATATACAGCTCAGTTTAATGAATATTAACCCTTCTGGTCCAGGTCCTGGATGGGGAAAATGGGGACACACATCATAATGTGGCAGAGCTGGTACCTGCACACATCTTACTACAAATATCTGTGCAGAGGAAATGTGCAAACACATGCATGATGATTTAAAGACCATCAGTGCAGGCTCTGCAGTGAGACAGGACTGTCTTCTAGAAGGCCTCACTTATGGTGCTTTGTATGACTTTCTTCTTGCCATACCGGGCATGAATCTCAATGGAAGAGATTTGCCTGTATTTTCTAACAGCCCTTAAAAGCTCATCATCCCCACTCCCACTCCTAAATTGATGTGTCAGTCCTTCAGGAGAACCTGGCTTAGATGGACCAACAGGAAGGAGTGAATGGAGGTTTCTAGTGTGGCACCTTGTATAGGGTTTGAGGGGTACTTTGACCCTACATGATTGTTCCCCCCAATTTAAACATGTTTTAAGTGTGACAGAATATACATAGTAAGGGCCATGGATTTAGTTTAGTGGCATAAGCACCCGCCTGGCAGGTGTGAGGCTGTGAGTTCAATCCCCACAACCCCCCAAATACACATAGTATTAAACTGGTCATCTTAACCATTTTCAAGAGTGCAGTTCAATCACATTGATATATTCACGATGTGGTGCTACCATGACCACCATCCATCCCCAAAACACTTTCCGTGTTGCAAACCAGAAACTCCAATCACTACACAGTAGCTCTCTTTCATTCCTAGCCCTTGGCATTCTACTTCCAGTGAATTTTCTACTGTAAGTATTTCACATATGAGGAAACACAGTATTTATCCTTTTGTGTCTGGCTAATTTCTTTCAGCATTCAAGGGTTGTAGCATGTGTCAAAATTTCTTCCCTTTGCTGAGTAATATCCCATTGTGTGAGTACAGATCATGCTTGTTCATTCACCAACCAGTGGACATCTGGGGATTGCTGACCCTATATGATTTCTGAATCTGACTCTAATTTTAAGCTAAATCCCCTATAGCGTGACCTGCTTCAGACTTAAAGTGAAAAGACAAAATGTGAAGTAGATGATTCTATGGGGAAACTTCCCTGGTCACTGCTCACTCTTCTGTTCTTCTGGGGAGAAAGATGCAGACCCAAAGGTGCTTTAAGAGTGGCCCCTACTCTGCAGATGGTTTCCAGGGATTCCTTTTCCAGGCCTGAGACCAAGAGTTCCAGAGCAGGAACTTTCTTCACATTCATTTCTGACTCTTCTCTTTCTGATTCTGTATAGCAAGTAGTTATTCTCCTGCCTTGGGTCTCTTTTTCTTCTTACAGCTGCAACCACATAACGAAGGAGCAGATTATATACTGTGTGGTGGTGTGTCCTGCTTGCTTGGTGTGCACATGTCTAAGGCCCTCCCCCAGTCTGTGATAACAATGCTATCTGAGGTTGGCTCAGCACTTGATGGCTTCTGAAATGCTTGATCTGTCACTTTACATAACCCTAGGAGAGCTGGGAAAATACCATGGGAAAATACCATCTTAGCGATGTGGTGACTTGGATTTGAGAGCCGAGGACTGTCCAACTGCAATCCACAGAAGATAAGGGTATGGTGGCTGCCACTCCCCACCTTCCCTAATACCTCAACAGTGTTGGGAAAACTTTGCTATCAGGTTGAAAGTGTTCACTAGATAAATGACATGAGGGAGGGTCCTGTGAAAGGGGAGCTGGGTGGGTCACATGAGACCCTCAAGGTCATCATCTTGGCCTGAATGGGCCCTTCCAAATGCTCCTTGCTAAGAAGTGAAGAGGCCTCAATCAGACCAGTGAGGGAAGGGCCAGTGAACCCATGGAAACCTCCCCGATATGCCCAATTCTCTTCTGGTTTTGAGCTATTCCTAGGAAGTAAAAGCCAAACCATATGATAAACCAAGTTACTAATAAGAGGCAGTGCCATGTGCTTTGGTGCTGCCCTATCATTTAGGACTGGGTAACAGTAAAACATGACTTGGGGCTAAAGAAGAATTCTAAAACACTCTAGGATAGTCTTGGGTTTAGGCAGTAGTGATAAAGTATCACAACTCCAGGAAAACTCAGGTCTGTTCAGGAAGGAATCTTGGCAGGGATTCCATGCAGGGATGAGAGAACAGCAAGTCCTACTTGATGAGGGTAATGAAAAACAGCAGATAGAACCAGCTTCTGATTCTGGTTCTGCCACTTCTGAGCTATGTGAAACTGGCCAAGTCCTATTACTTGGCTGAGCCTCAGCCCGTTCGTCTGTAAAATGGAGACAAACAGTAACCATCTTGGAAGGCTGTGCTACTTAATAAGCAAGGAAGTGGCTGTACAGTTTCCATCGCACACTGCCTGCTTGACAGGCATCGGTCAACTCTGGGGCTCTTTACAATAATACAGTGGTTCTCAAAAGCAATTTTAGAGGCAGTGAAATGATTCTGTTAAGTAACAGTGCATGGGCCAAGAAGAAAGCATCTCTTTCTCAGTTTTCTTTTAATGCTCTTTAACTCCAAAAAGAATGCCCAGAGAGGTGACACACCTCCAGCTTGCTTCCTGAGGGTGGGATCAGCTTCTGCATAGCCTCAGGTAGTCAGGCAACAGCAGCCTGGTAGATTTTAAAGACTTTTTGTTGCTATGCTTTTTTATTTTTTCTTTTTTGGTACATGACACTTATTTTATTTTAATTAATTAATTAATTTTGGCACCAGGGAGCAAACTCATGACCTCTCATTTACCAGGCAAACACTTGAGCCACTGAGCTGAATCCCCAGCCCCTATGACACTTATTTTATACTATGGTTACGATATAAAGTTTCCTCTAAAATAATTTTTTTGGGGTGCTGCTGGGGATTGAGTTCTGGGCCCTGCACATGTTAACTCTACCAGTAAGGTAAACTCCCAGCCCTAAAACACATCACCTAGAAAAATTTAAATATGGAAAATAAGCTAATTTAAGGAAATGTATTAGTAATAGGATGTGACAAAAATCTGGAAGGAAGGTCCTATGTGACTGGAGTCTGGTAAATACTGCTGCCATACTGCCTATAGTTTTCTTTAAAATACTGTACCACAGCATGGGCTATGCCTCCAACATGTGCATGTCCCATTTAAGCTACACCCTAATGATGGTAAGTTCCTTCTTTGGGGACAAGTAGTTTAGCAAGTAGACTCTGCTATAGGCTGAAGATGGTTTATCCCAAAACTCAAGTGGAAATGTAAGTATCATTATGACAATACTGGGATGTGAGCTTATGTAACTCAAGAGGGCAGAACTCTCATGAAAAGATGAATGCTTTATATTTTTTTCCAGTGACTGTTTGCTTGGAGGTCTGTATTAGCTACCACAAAAGTGGGCTGTTATAAAGCAAGGCTGCCTGTCACATCCTGCCATTTTGTATGCACACTCTTGATCTGCTCTCCACCATGAGCTGAAGCAGCAAGAGGCCTTCACTGGCACCATATTCTGAGTTCCCAGCCACCAGAACAAAAGTAAACTCTTCTTTTACAGATCACAGATTATCTAGTCTCAGGTATTCTGTTATAGCCATAGCAAATGGATTAATCAGAAGTCATTACTTTAGAAAAGGGGATTTTAAGGCTTCAGATGTTTATCTCAGATCAACCCCACAGCCTATATTCATTAACATTTGTTAGAAACAGTTTCTTTCTTTCACCAGTGAAATGAGAGATGTTCTAGAAATATTCTCAGATGCTCAGGTTCTTGCATAAACAAAAGCTGGTGTGCCCCATATCACACATACATCCTTTAGAATTGTGCCCTGGGTCTAGGATTCTGGATTGGCTGTGTTCAGCCTGTTCTTGAGGATTTTTCTGTCAGGCCTTGGTTAGGATGAACTGAGCCTGTCCTGAGAATGTGTTGCATCTGTTTCAAGTAACCACTTACATCAAGTGGAGCCTGTCAGCCAGCTGGTATTTCAATGAGATCACAGGACAACTTAACTTGCTGTTTATGAAGCTGAGTGATAATAAATGCATGTATGTGTGGCAGGATCAGTGAAGTCAGGTTTTCATTGTATCCTTCAACAAACAGAAGTTCTTACATGTAATGTGATCAAGTAAATCAGTCTTTTTATGGTTGATAATTTTTCTGTCTTTAGAAATCCTTCTATGAGTGGAGATGAAGATGTTTTCCTAATTTTGGTTTCTAAAACATTTTATACCAGGATGGGGATTTAGCTCAGTGGCTTAAGCACCTGCCTGGCAAGTGCAAGGTTGTGAGTTTGATCCCCAGTACCAAAAACAAAAAAACAACAAAAAAACCCCCATTTTATACCACTGCTTATTAGTGATGTCTTTAGTTTTCTTAGAAATGATTAAATGATTTCCTCGCTTTTTTTTTTCTACACTGATATTCACTTATTGAGGAATCTAATCATTCCTCAATGATCTACAAGGATGCCTTTGTCAGCATGAAAGTCTCCAGATATATGTAGATCTTTTTTTTGGGTTCTTAGTTTTGTTCCATTATCTTTTCTATCCTTGTGCCAACTCTACATTCTGTTAATTACCACAACTTTATAATAGGCCTGATAGAACAGAAAGTTTTTCCACTGTAATTCTCAACTGGTAGTTAGGTTTGAAGATATCTACAGTACTTGTCTATCTCTACCTAATGCAGATTGCCAGTTTCTACTAAATAAAGCTAACTGTGATAGATCAAATTGGCTTAAGTCAGGTCACAATGATGTCAACAGCAGATACCCAAATGTTAGGGTATACCCTATTCTATAAAATTGCAGATCTTGTGACAAAAGGGGCAGTTTCATCTCCTTCTAGGAGAGGAGTTCCCTTGAAGCTAAGTCAAGGAATCTGGTCAACCAAAATCTGAAAATATCTGCTGTGTTCTCAAGATTTATTAATAGGAGGGGGTGATAACTTCCATGTGGCTCATATAACATAAGCAGCCCTGTGGTTAATCCAGAGGAATTCATGATCTCGGTATCACCCAAGCTCCATGTAGCTGCAGGCAGCTGCTGTTATTCCTTACTGCCACTAAAATTTCCTTTTCAAAGTCAAGTGTCTAGAGGCTAGGGAAGCCCTAGGTATGAGGAAGTCTGATTCTGAGAGACATCAGATGAGCTGGGTAAGAAACAGGATAACTGCGGATGAAGCACAAGAGCTCCTGGGAAGGTACAAGCAGGACCTTCCCAGCAAGATGATCCTAAGCTTCCAAAGTTCTCGCCAGCAGAATGCTGTCTCCAAGATGGGAATTTCAGACTTCAGAAGTTAGGAAAGGGACAAAGAGAAAGCCTAAATTTTCTGTGAATATTGCAAGGCAGGAGTAATGCCCCTATGCCTGAATGACTATCTCTGTTCCTCACTTCCATCCCTTTTTAAGAATATACTTAAGAGAGAGATCTAAGTTTATCTGCTTGCATTGGTCTGTTTTCTACTTCTGTAACAAAATAACTTGAGGCTAGTTACTATATAAAGTGAAGAGGTTTATTTGGCTCATGATTCTGGTGACTGAAGAGTCCAAACAGCATGGCACTGGCATCCTGGCAAGAGTTCCCTGTGCATCACAACATGGTGGATAAATGGAAAGAGAACCAGTCATGTGCAAAAGGGGCCAAGAACACAGCATGGTCTTCCCTTATAGTAACCTGCTTGCAAGAGAACTAACTCACTTTGAAACCAGTGTTAGTTCCTTCCAACGGTGATGGCCTGTGACCTAAACACTTTGCAGTAGGACCTACTCTCAAAGGTTCTACTACCCAAACAGTGCCATACTGGGGACCAAGCTTTCAGGACGAACCTTTAGGGAGCACACTCAAGTCAACATCATGTTGCCTCTGGGACACATGCTTGAACACTTTGACCTCTTGTGTTGTCACTTTCTTAGTTAGAAAGGCCACAAGTGGAATGTGAGTGCTTGGGTTCAACTTTCAAACTCTACAAGGCTGTTACTGGAAGTAACTCTGTCATGCCTCCATTTCCTCATCTACATAATGGGAATATTAAAATCTAATTTGAAAAGTTGCTATAGGGATGAAATGAGGTTATGTCTGAAAAGAGCAGACACTCAAATGGAAGTGGTTTTCTCCTTTCTTTGATCTCTCCTGCCAAGACAAGGGTCATCTGTTCCCACACTGCCCCCTTTTGCTTAAAATTTTATTTTGTAGATTTATTGCAGTGTAATTTACATACCATAAAATTTATCCATTATAATGCACAATTTCATGACATTTAGTAAATTACAGAGTTGTGCAATCATTACCACAATTTAGCTTCAGAATTTTCCATCACCTCAAAATTCTCCCTACCTAATTTGCAGTCCATCTCTACTTCCACTGCCCTCGGGCCTAGGAAACCACTGATCTGCTTTCTGTTGCTATGAATCTGCCTTTCCTGCACATTTTATAGACATGGCATCATACTGTACATAGTCTTTTGCATCTGGTTTCTGTCATTTAGCATCATGTTTTTGTGACTGATACAGGTTGCAGCATTTATCAGGATTTTACTGCTTTATACTGCTAACTATATTCTATTATATAGTGAATGGATGAAAATGTGAAATATTTATACAAGAGAAGATATATTTAATTTTGTTTAACTTTTTGGCATATGTATAGCTCTTATGGCATTTAACTGTATCCTCCCCTCATTCCTAAATTCAGGTTGAGTCCTAAAGCTCAGAGTCTCAGAAAGGGACTATCCTTAGAAATAGGGCCTTAAAGAGGTAATTTAAGATTAACCAGTGCCATTAGGGATGGACCTTACTCTAGTATAACTAGTGTCCTTAGAAGAAGAGATGAGGATATAGACACAGAGCAAAGCCTGTAAGTGACGACTCAGGGAGAAGTCGGCTATCTGTGAGTCCCAGAAAAGTCCTTCCAGGCCCCTTTATTGAGACTTATAGTTTCTAGAACTATGAGAAGAGAAATCTCTATTGTTTAAACCACTCACTTTGGGATCATTTTTTAATGCAGGCCTAGGAGACTAAATGCAATGACTAACAGCTGACTGCCTCAACTGTTTATGAAAAAGATCACCCTTTTCTCGATGAACTGTCTTTCACTTTTGTTGAGTACCTGTTGACCACACATTTTGTATGAATTTATTTTCTAGACTCTCAGTACGGTGTCCCTAATCTACATGCATATCTGTATGCCAGTACCATACTGTCTTGATTTCTGCTGCTATGTAGTTTTTTGGAAATGGCTATTATGACTCCTCTGATTTTGTTCTTTTTCAAAAGTGTTTTGATTATTTCAGGTCCTTTGGATTTCTACATACACTTTAGGATCAGCTTGTTAATTCTACAAAAAAGCCTATAAGGATTTGACAGGGAACACATATAATATGGACATCAGTTTAGGGAGAACTGCTATTTTAACAACATCAAAGGCACATGCCTGTACCCCCAGCTCTCAGGAGGCTGAGGTAGGAGGATCACTGCAAGTTTGAGGCCAGCCTGGGCTACGCAGTCGGTTTAAAGCCAGCTTGAAAAACATGGTGAAACCCTGTCTCAAAGAACAAAACCCAACAAAACAAACAGAAAACCAAAAAACAGTATCTGGTTTTCTAATCTGTAAGTATGGACTGTCTCTCTACTAATGTAGATCTTTCATTTCTTCTAGCAATGTTTTGTAGTTTCAGTGCACAAATCCTGCACTTCTACTGGTAAGATTATTTCTAAGTATTTTAGTCTTTTTATGTTATTGTTGACTGGAATTGCTTTCTTAGCTTCATTTTTGCAGTATTCAGTCTTCAAATATAGAATCACAATTAATTTCTGTCAACTGTGTCTGCTTACTAAATTCCTTTACTGGTTTAACAGTGTGCGCGCCTGTGTGTGTCTTATGACTTTCAACAGACAGAAACACGACACTGTTAACCAAGGCAGCTCCACCCCTTCCTTCCTAATCTTCTTTTCCCAGGTGCCCACACTGGTGACCTTTAGTACACTGTGAAACTGAGGTAGTGAGGGTGAACAGAACTTGTTTTATGTCTGATCAAAGGTAGAAACCACTCATTGCTCCTTTTCAAGGCATCCATTGCCATCCCCACTATTTCAACTTGGTATGTAAGGAGGAGAAATAAATACTACAAGCAAGAGAAGTGAAATATATATGTTTTTTTCTTGATCACAACCTCCAATCAATTGAAATATAACCAAAAGACTGGCCTCTTGTTTCAAACATTTAAGGGATTGGCAACTATGCTACCCAACAGTAGGAGCAGGTTGAATAACTTCTGGAATATTCACATGCCATGGAGTACTATGCAGCTATTAAAAGTAAGCTCAGGGGGCTGGGAATTTAGCTCAGCAGCATAAGTGCCTGCCTTGCAAGCATGTGGTTATGAGTTTGATCCCTGGTACCGATATTAAAAAAAAAAAAGAAAAAGAAAAGAAAAGTAAGCTCAAAAAGATTTCTTAATAGCAGGAAGAAATTCTTATGTCACAATAATAAGACAAAAGAGAAAAAAAAATGCATTGTATAGTATGGTCTCAACTCCATAAAGAAATCCTTACACAGAGAAAAGATGGCAAGAAAATATGTGTAACCTTTAATGTTTGCAAGGCTGGGTGTGGTGCTGCATACCTGTAATCCTAGCACTCAAGAGGCTGAGGCAGGAGGATTGCTGTGAGTTCAAGCCCAGCCTGGGCTACAAAGTGAGTTCAAGGCTAGTCTGAACTACATAGTGAGACCCTATCCGAAAAAGACAAAAAAAAAAAAAAAAAAAAAGAAAGTTTGCTTCTGGGCTGAGGGATCATGGGTGATTTATTTTTCTAATTTTCTTCTACTGTATAAATTATTCACAATGAGCATCTTGCAGAAAGGAAAACAAATCAGAACACCCACAGGGAAGCCCGTGTTGGCACTTCTTGCCTTACCTTACAGTATTCATCAATTGGTATCAGGCGTTTAACAGCCACGTCCCGAATGTGGCTCCGTCGGAAAAGGATTTTGCCTGCACAAGATGAGAGTACACAGAGCACTGTAAGGGAGCAGCAACCCTGGAGGGAGAGGCCTGCATGGGACTAAAGTTCCTGGCTGCCATCCCCCTGCTGGACTTCGACCTGTGCCTTTCTGATATATCTACACTTGTTAGAAGAGAAAATCTATAGGACATGCATCAAAGGGTTCAAAGGAGAAACGGAAAACTGACGATTTGTTTTTCTTTATGCTTCCCCCTAAAGCTTCTACCATACACGTTTATTGTTTTTAGAATAAAAAATATTTCATGTCATTTAGAATGAAAAGCAAAAACAAACTTACAACAACAACAAAACCTCACCCAAATTATTCAGTGAAGGGGGAAGGTGTTTACAACCTGGTTTCCCAGAAGCGCAATGATGCCTTCCGTCCTTCATGCTCTCACTCAGTGGGCACAGTCTCTAGGGGACCCTTTCTGTGCCCATGCTGGGGGCCAGCACGGGGCAGGATGGCTGACAACCGGTGTTCTCGCCACCAGGGAAGGATCCTGCTGACATTCTGGGTGGGGCAATCCTTCCTTGGGTGGGAATACTCCTCCACCCCCACCAGATGTTTAGCATCCTTGGTCCAAATTCAGACAAAACTGGTAGCTTTCCCACCTCAGGGATTGACAACCAAATTCCCACCTATACTAGCCCTCATGGGTGGGACTACTTCTGACCACTAGGAGTGTCTTGTACATGTGGAAAGGTAAGAAATGTATGCCTAAAGAGAAATCCTGTAAGGCCAATGTTTCCTGTCCTCTCATTTCCAAGTATCAACAGACTCCCTAATCAAAATAGTTTGGTCCCATTTTGAAACAATGTTTCCCTCAGCAGATTGGGGAAGGGAGGGAGTGGGTGTACAGCTTCTTACTGCCAAAGCTGTGAGCAGGCTCAAAATATACCAGCATGGGGTTAGTGCCTGTCCATGGCAAAAGGCAAGCTTGTCCCAAAGCTATCACACAGTTAAAGAGCCCAATCCTGAGACTGATCTGAAAGAGCCCAGGGAGAAAGAGTGTTTCTGGAGATGAGACACAGCACAAATGTGTCATTCCTCTTACTGGGTGCTGTGACGGGACAGAGCTTTTTACGGCAGGACTGGTCCCTGGCCAGCAAAGGGAGCAGAAGCAAGGCAGCCTGCTGGAGTGGCCTTGGGGAACTTGTTCACATGGGAGAAGGTAAGACAGGAGAGAGGGCTCTCTGTCTTAGAAGTAATCAGCACAGCGGGGCTGGACCTTAGTTGGTGCCCAGAAAAGAATAATTTTTTTCCCCCAAAGCAGTTTTGATTAAGAGCACATCAATTCCTTCTTTGACTCCAGCCTTCTGGAACCCAGCCCCTAGTGTGCTAAGGGTCATTTCCCACAGCAGGGTAGGAGACGAGCCTGGGTCAGAGCTGGCCCCTCCTGAGCCAGGGGGACAGGGGCCCGGCCTGCGACTGCTGGAAAGTGGTTCTGTGGTGAAGGAGGGCGCACCTGCTGCTTTTCCGGGATGGAAAGGGTGCTAGGAGGAGAGCAGAGCTTTGGTGGGAATGGGTTGGCTTTTGTTTTCCATGGTGGAGGGAGGCCAAACTGTAATTCTTATTTTTCAAGCTGCATCCTTTGCCAAGTTGGCTCCCCCAGCTCCTGCTGGGATGGAAAATTGCACAGGCTGGTCCCCTCCCCCGCCTCTGTGCTAACATGAGCCTTGCCTTTGTTTTGCTGATGCTGCAGTCTGGGCAGAAAACCCCAGGAGTGAGACCCTGCTCCCCAACCTGGGCCTCTAGAAGGGCTGGAAGGTGGGCTCAAAAGGGATGTGCCAGGAGTCCTGGGGCTTAAGGGGACCTCTCCAAGTTCCAAGTAGGACCACTCAGCAGGAACAAAGGGGCCAAGTCTCGGGAAACAGCGTTTTTATTAATTCTTGGGTAGAAAAGGATTACGTAACCATGAAAGCTTTTAAGAGTTTGGGAGAGGGTCGGGCTCAAGTTCCCTGTCCTGAAAAGTTTTTCCAGAGGTGGTTTTGTCTTTCATCCAGAAAAAAACCCTCTTACTTACTGCCTTTCTTTCCTTTCTTGAAGAAAAAACCTGCATTGAAAGCCTAGTTTAACTTGAACATCACTTAAATTCTCGATCATTAAATGATGGCTCCAACACATGAAAACCAGAAATCCCAAAGCAGTGTTCCAGGACTCTACTGGTACCTTTGTTGAGAACTTCTACGTGCCAGGGACACAATTCTGTGTGCTTCTATGTGAAGCAAGGGTCACTGGACTGCTAAAATAGAAACAGGCTCTGATGGGGATATTGCCTGCTTGAAGTCACAGAGTTGGCCTGCTGGATTCCAGAGACTGTGCTTTGGAGTCCTGATATTTGGCTGTTGCAGCCGGTACATAGAGTTTGCTCCAGCAGGCAAAAACTCCCAGCATGGTTGTTTGCTTCCCCACAGCGTGGCTACCCACTTGTTTTAGGCCAAGGATTCTCCTAGAGGATGGGGCTTGGTAGATATATCTACCCTGTCTCTGAGTCTATTCAACATGCTGATACCCACTGATAACCTCAACTTGGGGACTCATGAACCACTGGACTGTTTCTACACCTGAAAATGGAAAAAAAGGTCTAAAGAGACCCACCAGCTGGAAATATCTGGAGCTTAAAGTGACTGCCAATTTGCTGGTTATTTCTATATAAAAACAGTATATTGAGCATCTGATGACCCTTAGCCATCTGCCAGGCATTTACATAATGCAACACCTTTTATCATTTAAGGACTATTATTATCTACAGTTCACAAATGAAGATGTAAAACCCAATGCACTTGTTATTTAAAGAGTTGATGAATGGGAGCATTGGGCTTAGAACCCAGGTCTTTTGACTCCAGTCATGAGATTTGGAGCCATGTCTGTGTTTGAACCTAGTTCTGCCATCTATACAGATGCCTACAGTTTCCTGAGCCTCAGAGATCTGGGTGCTGTTGTATGGTTCCTGCTTGAGAGCATGCATGTCACCCACCTGGCAGGAAGGGAATGATCCGCTGTTTAGGGTCCTTCTGTCCTCCTTCCATGGGAAATTTGTCCAGCATTTGCATCTAAATGGGAAGAGAAAAGCAAAAACTTCATAACACTGACATTTTCAAGAAATTATGGGAAATATGTGATTTGATCTATATAAAAGTTCCCTCTGTCCAGCTTTTCAAAAAGTAGAAGCACTGGGGAAGGAAATTTCAGGTGGATATGGAACTCCATGAAGGCAACAGCTGCCACACTGTAAAAGCTAAGAGCTGTGCAAGGCCACCTGTGGTTTTCCAGGGAATTTCCAGCCATAGGACCTGGAGTATGAAGAACACCTTTGGAGCCATCAGAATTTCATGGCAGCAGATCATCCTTCTTTCTAAGAACTATCGGGTTGTGTTACAGGATAACCATCAAGACTCCCTTTTCTGATTCAGTTATGCCTAGGACATCATTCTACCCACCCCCCCGATTCACTAAGAAGTCCCCGGCGTGGCTCAGCAGACAGCCTTGTACCTGACTGTGCCCTGGATGCAGGGAGCACAGTAATGAAAGGATTCAGTCTCAAGAAGAACCTGCAAAATAACTGATAATTACCAGGTGGTGTAGGAGGCACCCCAAGATAGCTTAGGGGAGGCTGCTGGAGGCAGAGCAATGGGTACAGAAGGAATGGGGGCGTGGTTTATTTAATAGTACCACAACTGTGTCTCTGACATTTTGAAGAATGAACGTGAAGTGTCTCACTAGGTATTCAAAATGACAAGGATCTGCTGCTTATTTCCTGTGTGCTTCTAGGGGAGTGATACAATCTTTCAGGGTCTCATCTTTAAGTCTACCATTATGATAGAAACTTACAGCATTACTCCATGGATTAAAGCTGGGCTGTGATAGTCATTAATGTCATTATCACATATTCCCAGTGCTTCCCCTATCTCCTTGAAGTGGGCCAATTCTATATGTTAGAAGACGTGTTACATCAGGGTGGAGATTTATGACTGATACATGGTTTACATTCTCTATTTCTTTCTGGCATGGATGGAGCTGGTCACACTCTAGAGAGTAGATTCTCTGTCAGTGGGAGCCCTGTAGTGGGTGGGGGCTACAGCACTCAGAAACCTTTGGAAGCTATGCTGTTAGAGAGACAGAAGATGCCTTTGTTGTCTAGTGAGGCTCTTTGTTACAGCAGCATACTGTGACCCACCGGATTAGTACATGGTCAAGGAGCCGAAGTGGATGGAGAAGGAGTCTTGACTCTTCCGAAGTAATGGCTGGCATGTGAAAAGCCCACCATGACTGTACAGAGTTATCCTGGCTCTAGATATGTCCCCTCTGTTAGAATGAAAGAAGCTGAGGAAAGTCCAGGAGAAATAAGAAGAGTTATTAGGTAGGCATTTGAGTATGAGCTCCAACAATGAGCACTGGGTGGGCATTTCAAAAGGCCATTACCTTCCTATATGGAAGAGGACAGAAATATGTCTATTGAGACCTCCTAAATGATAGGCATGCACTGGATTCTTCAGAAACCTTCCCTTGTGAAATCCTCAGAACACCCCAGAGCATGGACAACAGTATCCAGGAAAATCCAGGCCAGGGAAGTGAAGCAATCTGCCTCGCAGCCTGGAGCCAGCACTGTGGCTGGAACAGAGATGGAAGTGCATGTGTTGCTTTGTCATCACATCATCCACCCTATCCTGCCCTCCCCCACCCAATGCTAGGAAGACAATGAAAAAGAAGATGGTCACTTTTCAGGCTGGCCCTCCCTGCCTCTTCTGTGCCATTCTGTCCAATGCCCCCTGTATAGGTGGGCCAGGCTCAGGTTGGCTGGCATCCTGAAGAGCTGCTGGGCTCCCAGGATGGCCCCAAAGCCTGGCTCAAATTATGATCTATGGCTTCTTTGTTCTGTTTTATTCTGCAGTGCTAGGAAATGAACTCAGCCTCTGCACATGCCAGGCAAGCCCTCTATCACTGAGTTACACCCCAGCCCACTATCCATAGTTTTATTTGTGGTTTTCAGTCATTGATCCTTGCTCTGTTCTGTGTGGCAGGGGGGAAATACTCCATCTACTGCCTTTTACAGACTGGCGAGGCCACTTGAGGTTTTCTCTTGAAAAGGGAGGCATCTTTTTTAGAATCCAAAAGCTCTTCAAAACCAGTGGATTGTTGCACTCAAAAACTAGCAGAACTAGATGTTCATAGTAGGGGAGGCTGTGTATGGGGGGAAGGGGAATGTGGGAAGATTCAGTACTATTCATTTGCCATGAACCTAAAACTACAAAAAAAAAAGTTTATTAATTAAAAAAAAATTGGCCCAAACCAATGACTGCAATGGAGAGAACTTTTTGGGAAGCAGCTTGAGGAGATGGTTGCCAGGCAACTTGATGAATAATATTCACATTGCTAGTATAAAATAATAATTAGTAATCACTACCGACATTGTATAGAATGACAGCAAGGCTGTGAAAGAAATGCTACTATCCTGAAGTTACAGATGAGTAGTGGGAGCAGAGAACTTGCTTGAAAGTCACATAGCAAAGAAGTGGTGCTGGCAGTCAACCACCTTTGTGTAAATCCAGTTCTTTTTCTCTATGATCACTCTTTAGATGGCTTCAGAGTGTCATGTGAACATGAAAAAAAATCAGCCTGAGATGAGGTAAGTTTAATATTTTGTGCACACGTAAGCAGTAAGCTTTCTTTTCAATAGCAATTAATCAGGATCAGCTGCAGAGTGTTTCAGAGATTTACAGATTTTGTCTAACATCATCTCCCTTTTCCCTTTCCAATTTTGTTTTTAAGACACTGTTGAAATACCACTGAAGGATTTTTTTTTTAAAAGAAAGTACCAGAGCTGGGCATAGTGGTGTATGCATATAACCCTCACTCTCGGGAGGGCTGAGGCAGGAGGACTGCCAAGTTCAAGCCCAGCCTGGGCAACTTAGTGACTTAGCGAGGCCCTATCTCAAAATAAAGAATAAAAAAGGCTAAGGATGTATCTCAGTGTGAAGACCCTGGGTTCAATTCCAATTATCACACACACACACACACACACTCTCACACTCACACTGTACAAAACCATCCATTCACACGAACAAGACTATTCCACTTCTTGGATTTTGTTCAAGTTCCTATCTGGATGCTCACATCAGCCAACAAGTCCCCACCCAAAAGTTCCAGTCTTTACTGCTTGGCTTAGGCGATCACCCTCCCATCCTTTGTTCTGACTTGCTGGCACCCAAGTAAGCATGGCCCTGAGAGCTGGAAGGTTGGTCAGTGCTATTTTTGTACTTGAGGTAACATATCTCAGCTTACATGCTGCAGTCTAACTACAGATGTCACTCCTGGGAACCAGTAGCCCTGGGGTGAAATCCTGGTACTTCCTCATGCCAGGTGTGTCCTTGTCTAGACACCTGTGCATGGGGCCAGCAGAACTGACTGTGAATAGGGCACTATGCTCCACAGGGGGCTATGTCAATGAATGCTGTATGCAAACTCTTTGGGGACTCGTTTCAAAAGGAATCTCCTCTGTTTGCGTTCTCTCTCCATATATGTTAATTTGAAAGTTAACTTGGAGATATCTCTTAGTAGTGGAAGAGGCTGTAAAAAAAATTGCAAGACAAAATATATCATTCCAACCATATTTAAGGGTACAGGTGAGTGGCATTAAGCACATCCACATCGCTGTGCAAATAGCACCACCATCTGCCTCTAATGCTTCTCCACTATCTAAGACAGGAACTCTGTCCCTATTAAATGACAGTACCTCATTCTGGTTCCTCTGCTACCTCCATTCCACTTTCTGTCTCTGTGGATTTGGTTATTTTAGATAATCCTCTTAAGTGGGATCATACAATATCTGTCTTTTGGTGCTTGGATAATTTCACTTAGCATAATGTCTTCAAGATTCATTTATATTGTAGCTGGCATTAGAATTTTCTGCCTTTTAAAAGTTGAATAATATTGCCTGTGAAACTGTTTTACACTGTGTTTGGTTGCCAGTCTACAGCACTATTAAAAAGTGGCGGACAATTTAAGAGGGGGAACCTTGTAGGAACAAGTTAGCTCATTGGGGTTGTGCCGTGAAGGGATCTCAGTCCCTTCCTGTCTGTCTCTCTGCCTCCTGGCCACTATGAAGTGAACAGGCCTCTTCTGCACATGCTCCCACCATGATGTCCTATGATGCCACAGCCCCAAAGTAATTTAGCTGAGAGACCATGGACTGAGCCCTCTGAAACCATGAGCCAAAATAAACCTTTCCTCTGCCTGAGATGGTATCTCAGGTTATTCTGTCAGTGTAAAGTGGGGCTGCCACACAGTGGAAACGTTCTGTCTGTATTGTGCAAGTGGCTCCTGAGGATTTGAAAAGCAGCTAGCATCTGCAACTGAGGAACTGAATATTAAAATTTTCTTTAATTTAGATTTAAGTAGCCCACCTGACTAGTGGATATCATACTAGACAGCACAGGGCTGGGCTACAACAATCTAGTCCAGTTTTGTTTTGCTTTCTTTATCCCTATGAATGTTAACTGCAGTCTTCGAGATTGCAAATGCAAGGTCTAGTATCGAGTGTCATAAGTTGGCAGATTAGAAGCCTGAAAGCTATTGTATTTCTGGACTTAATGTGTCTAGGTCCATGGTTTTCACACAGTTGTCACACTCAGTATCCAAAGGCCCTCAGGGACTCTATGTGGACATTCAGCCCCAAACTGCCATAGCTGCAAGCCAGAGGCAACCCCAGCAAAAGTCTAATCATAAATATTATGCCGAGTAACAAGAAAACCCACTATGCCTGCTCCTTTCCCAAATAACCAAGTAGTGCTCAGGGCAAGGAACCAGGAAGCAGATGAATCAGCTTTAGGGGCAGGAGGGGACAGGGAAGCACAGCAAGCTGCCACATCATAAGTCTCCAGAGGCCCAGCAAACACTCCATCAGCAGTTTCCAGACCCCAGCCTGGGGCAGAGGGAAAGCAGCCATGCCGTCCAAGGCAAACACCACAGGAGCTGGCATGGAGGCCACACGTGGTTCCTGTTAGCGGCAGCCATTGAAGCTGGACTCAGAAAGGGTTTACCTCTTCAATATCACAAAAGCCCCAAGTCCCAGAGGAGCTGGAACAGGAAGTGGTGAGAGGCTGGGCACCTAGCAAGTGCAGCTGCAGTTCGCTGGAAGTCAGGTGCTCCCTGGGGCAGGGCTTTGGAGTGCTGATCACACTAGTATAGTACAGGCCTATGCTTCCACAGGCAACTTGTTCTCTTTGGGGATTCGTCCTCTCAATGAGCTGGTCTCCACGTTAGTGTGCCTGGTGTCCTGATGGACATGCCACACAGCACCTGCCACCACCTCCCATCTCTCTCCACTTCTCTCCATCCTTCCTGCTCTCCCACACCTACCTCTCCATTGGCTTGACTTTTTATTTATCTGCTTATCCCCACCATCTCCTCACTGGTATATGGGAGGTACCTGGTATGCACTGTGCAAAGGAGAGTGAGTGAATGAATGAAGAAATGAACAAACAAACAAATGAGAAAGTGGTCTGGTCAGTCACGGTCTAGGAGCAGAGAAACTGTTGCAGGGAGCAGCAACAAAGCCTGGAGTTGAGTTCAGATGTAACTGCCTGAGACACTCACATGTCTTGATTTTAGAAATACGGAATTATTAATTGTATGGCAAAGGGCCTTTTCTCAGCTACCCTCCACTGGAAACTTTTTAGAGGGAAGGGAAAAACAGTTCATGGAAGTGTGCCCAGCACACCAAGGGTGTACTCCAGTTTTAGAAGACAATGTCTAGGGATGAGAGTGCCTGAGCATGGAGGAAAGGCAGTTTTGGATGCATGTGGCTGGCAGCATATTAGGCCAGGTGCTGGCTACGATCTCACTGGTTGCTCTGCCAAGTGGGCAGGTCTGCCACGGAGTGGAACTCTGGTTCTGCCATCCTCCATACTTGCCCCAGAGAGAAGCCAATGTGCAGGGTGGAGGTGGGTAGTGGCTCTAGGCAGACAGTTCTCTGGAAAGGGCCCCTGGGCTTGTCAAACTCCCAAGAGGGCAGAGTGGAAATGATATTGGAAACACATGATTTTGGCTGAATGCTGTGGGATAGGTTCTTCTGTCTCGGGAGAAAAGAAGACACAGATAAGAAGATGCAGCCTGCACTGTGACTGGATGAGTCTAAGCACAGCGGTACCCAAAGCAGAGGAGTGGGGGTGGGGAAGGCCTCTGGGGCTCCCACCCCTGGATTTCCCGGCAGGGAGTGTTCTTGGTTATAGATGTGCCTGGTGCCTATCCCTAGAGAGCTCTGGCCAGCAGCATGACTCAGCTGGCTCTGTGCCCACTCTCTTTGCTGCTGCCCACGGCTGTGGGAGCTCTGCAGAAAGCCCAGCTGAACCCTTACACTTCTGCACATGCATCTTCTGTGGGGAATGCAGTTCCCGCCAGTGAAGGGTCAATTTCTTACTCAGCTCTGCCAGGAAGCAAGCCCTAGCTGAGTGTTCTGGCTGTGCGAGGGGTCCCTCTCTGAGAACCCTGATTTACTTCTACTTGGAGTAACATCTGCTTCTCTCCAAAACTCCAAGAGCTTGTAGAAGATAGAGATTCATCCCAGCTCTCTGTACCAGCTTGGGGCCAAGTCAGTCACTGTCTAACCATGTGTTCCAGGAGGAGGGAGGCCCTGTCCCCTGGCCATGATTGTATCATGAACCAGCTAGGAAAACTCAAGAGGGTGAAGGTCAGATGGCACAGGTTAAAGTGGAGCCCTCACATGTGTGAGGCTCACCGGCAAAGGACTCATCCTGCTTAGAGAACCCTTCTGCAGGACTGACTGGTCCTAAGAAAGGGCAGCCACTGAATGGACAGATATAAAGGCACCCTGGCCCCAAGGAAGTAAGGACGAGCAGTGATCAGGAGCCCAGCTTTCAGGCTTAGCCATATCTGGCTTGAGTCTAAGTCCTGTTACACTCCGAGGGCATGATTGCCTCTTGGAACTTCAGTGTCCCATCTGCGAAATGGGTATAATATGGACCTCATGCTCATGACTGAATTAAATGTGATGGCATTCAAATCAGGCTTTTGGCACATATGGCACAAACACCTGGCAAAGTAGCTGATATTATTTCTCTCAAACCATGTTTCTACCAGGCACTGCCCTCAGCTCTGTAGGCATTGTGGGTATCCCTAGTGCCTGCATGGATGCCAGTTCTCTCAGTCACTTAATTAAATTAATTAGTAATCTTTGAGACAGGGTTTCATTATGCAGTTTGGGCTAATCTTGAATCTACTTTGTATCCCAGGATGGCCTTGAGCTCAAAGCAATTCTTCTGCCTCAGCCTCCTGAGTGCTGGAATTACAGACAGGCACCACCACATCCAGCTTAAATAGTATACATTTGCAATATATAATGAATACAGTCATGGTTGGGAGTTGACATACATGCATATCAAATCTTAATCCTTCCCCTTTTCCCCATCTCCAGATCCCTTTTCCATCTGCAAAAGGTCTATCTCTCTCCTTTCCTACCACCTAACCCTCACTTTGGTCCTTAAATTACTTATCCTTTGGTTTTCTCATATGAGAGAGACCATGTGATATTCAACCTTCTGTGTTTGATTTATTTCACATGGCATTCCATAATGCTGCGTTTCCTGTTGGATTAATTTTCCTACAAATGACACAAATTTATCACTCTTTGTGCCTGAGTAGTACTCCACTGTGTATGACCACCACATTTTCTTTATTCATTTATCGGTTGTCAGATACATAGGTCATTCTCAAGATTTAGCTACTATGACTTACGCTGCTATAAACATGGGTATGCATGTATCACTGTAATCTTTTGGGAATCATGGATCTTTTGGGGAGACATTCAGCAGAATGGTTACATAGCTGTGTTGAATAGAATCTTTAGTTCTTGGTTTTTTGAGGTATCTTTATAGTGATTCCCATAGTGTTTGCACTAATTTACATTTTCTCCCAAAATGTAGAAGGGTTCCTTTTCTCACAACCTCACAAGCATTTCTCCCTCTGCCACCTTCTAATGGGCCTCAGCGTGGGCCTAGGCTGATGCAGAAAAGGGGGTTCAGAGAGGCTGAGTGACAAAGGGCTGGGACTTGACAACAATAGTTCCTATTCTAAGCACATGGCTCAAGTATATCCCTGCATCTCTGTGTGAATAAGACATATGTGACCAGATGCCAGCTGGTAGTGGCAGGCCTATTGCTCAGGGTCTGCCTTTCCTAAGACAAGCAAGTCAGGAACCAAGTAAGAAGGCAAATCCTTAAAGGGACCTTCTTGCTGCTGATGGAGACTGTTTACCGCAAAAGAGCCTGGGTTGTGCCATGACTGTCCCCAGGGCTTCTCTATAGACAGTTCCTCTGCCTAAATGTCCTGGCCCAGCACAGGGGGCTTTTATGGTTTTCTGCCACCTAACATGCAATTTTCCTGAAATCTTCTGGGGACTCGACTACCTTGTGTCTATGTGCATTAGCAGGTGCTGATTCTATTTCCAAGATTAGTCAACGACCTTTGTATACACTGCTGAGGTGATTTCCTTCTCTTCTAAGTAACTGTGTGATCTGCTGGATACAGCCTAGAGCAGTGGCTGCCACCACACTATAGTCATCACAGGTCCTGGACTTAAAGTCAACAAAGAGAGGAGAGCGAGACAAATCTGCCTTGACATGGTGACCTCTCATACGGCCACATCTGAGGCCAGGTACCCTTGAATTTCTCACCTGCATGCAGCTAATTCATGTGCTTTTAAAATAATCTGTTCTGATTGGGTCCCTAAACCGAAAATGGTTCTGACTAAAACAAGACCTCACTGCCAGGAAATGGCAGAATTTGGGTCAAAGCCCAGCTCTGTCTGATGCCAAAGCCCAGGATCTTAATAGATTGGCATCATCTCCTCCTTTCAGATGCAATTCAATTCCTCCCAGAAGCCCTGTCCATCAATAATCCTCACATTTGCCCAGTGCTTAGAGCACATCATCACTTTTGTAAAAAAAAAAAAAATTGGTTGGGCGTAGTGGCACATGCCTGTAATCCCAGCACTTGGGAGGCTGAGGCAGGAGGATCATTGGGAGTTCAAGATCAGCCTGGGCTACAAAGTGAGCTCAAGGCCAGCCTGAACTGCATAGCAAGACCCTGTCTCAAAAAAAGACAAAAAAAAAAAAATTGAGATTTACTTCACATACCTTAAAATTCACCCTTTTGAAGTGTCCTGTCACTGATTTTTAGTATATTACATGGTCATACAAAAATAACAACTATCTAATTCTAGAACATTCTTATACCCCAAAAAGATACCCAATACCTAGAAAGTTTCCTCCAGACTCTGGGGACCAATCTGCTATTGCTGAATTTCCCCCTTCTGAAGATAATCTTCAATTTTAACTCACGAGAACCTTTTCAAATAGCCAGTAGACAGAGAAGTACCACATAGCTAAGTGGCTAAGAGCATAGGTTCTGTCACCTGTTTAGCCTCAAATCTGACACTCCCTAGCTGTGTGACTTGTGGAAATGTCTGAATCTCTCTGAGCCTGAGTTTCTTCATGTGTGCAATTCTGATAAGCTGGTCAGAAGGATTAAATGAGACTACATTTAGACATTCAGCAGGCGGGGCCCACATTCACTGCTCCAGAAACATCAGCTGTTTTTATTGTCCTCACCCCATGTCACTGATGAAGGTAATCAGGTGCAGAGGGGTTAAGGGATGTGACTAAGGCCACACAGCTGGTGTGGCTGGGTCCCAGGTCTCCTGACTTGAGTCCTTAGCTTTTTCCATTACGTCACATGGGCCCTTCCCACACGCTGTGAGCCAAGTTACTTGTGAAAAAGCCCAAGGCTACATGCCAGACAGGAGGGAGGGGACAGGGGAATCATGAAGTCATCTAACTGGAGGGTGTCAAGGCCCCATCCATGCAGGCTGGCCTCCTGGCCTGGTTCTAGAGAATAGCTGGGCTGGACTGGAGCGGTTCTTCCCTCATCTCTTCCTACTTCCTGTCTGGTGTGGACGTAGGGGGGACAAAGGCCACTCCCAGAAGGAGCTGATCCCTCTGGAATTCCAACTTTCCCACCCCAGCCACGCAGCTGGGACTCCTTTCAGCCAGCTGAAGCCCTGCTTTTGGACAGCTTTGTTCTAGGAAGGATGGACTGCTTGAGGCAGCAAACCCCCGACTGTTCCCAATTATGCTAAGCCAGAGAACATTTCTTTTACATTCTGGTAGACATAAAGTTGAGTCAGGACTGGAGGATGGAGGGAGCATAGGCTTTGGTATGGAAGACCCAGGATCAAACTCTGGCCTAAGCAGTCCTAAAAGATGTCACCTGCAACAAGTCATATCTGTGCAGAGGGACAGATGACAGCTAATACGCTTACTGAGTCAGGCACATCTCATTTAGATATCACAACAAACACAGGAAACAAGCACTTTCACTCCCATCATGTAGATGAGGAAACTGAGGCTCAGAAACAGGTGACACCAAGTTGAGACAGTAGAAAGCAAAGTTGTAGTTTGAAGCTGGGTCTGTCTTCAGCCTTAGGATATGCTGGAAAATATAACAGTGTAGCCCAGGCTTCAGAAGTCAGCAGAATGTCACCTTTACCTAAGAGATTCCTGGCCTTTCTTCCCAGGCCCTTCACAGAGGCTTCCTCCTCCAAATGAGGCTGTAGCTATGGTCCCACCTCCCCTGCTAAAGGCTCCAGCTCCAGGGTGGACACTGATCCAAGACTCTTGAGAACATCAGAATTTCTCCCAGGCCTGGAACTGGCACCCAGAAGCTCTAGCTTGTTGACAACAGGAAAGCCACTTCAATTCATGGGTAGCGCTAACGGGGCATGCTCTTGGCCAATGTGGACAATGTGACGGAAAAGTATAGAGGCTTGGCCAGAGAGGCTGGCAGAAAGACAAAGCTGGCTTGAAGGAAGATCCTGAGGCTATCGTGACAGATGGCCAGGGAGCCGCCAGCCAATTCTAGCCCTTACAAGGCTGGCTGCAGGCTTTGCTCTGGATGCTAGGACACGTGCCTTCCTCTTCTCATAAATCCAGCCCCACCCTTGTCTTCAAGCACAAACTAGCCGAGCAGGAGTTTGATTTTTGGATGGAAATAAGCCCTGCTGTTCCTTCAAGGAAGTGTTGGGTAGGCAGGAGGCCCCTGAAGCACGTCCCAGGTATCCCTCCTTATTCAGACACCAACTGCCTGCTTGCAAGGCCACTGTAGCAACTTGCAAGAATGCTCACCTAACATTTGTTCTCAAAGTTGAAGACCTTCCTGAAGGAATGTGCATAAATCACCTGAGTCAGGGCTAAATGACGCGGCTGCCCTTCATGTGTTCCTCTATCACTCTCAGACATGCTCATGGTATTAGAAGGTGTTATGCATGATGCCTCTTCCTTTCCTTTCCCCAAGAATCGGCTCTTCCCTGGCCCCAGTGTTTGCTCCTGCCCTGTCAATTTTAGATGGCAATGTAAACATACAGCCTCTTTATTTCTATTCAGCTCACGTTTGCAGCAGTGCTGAAGAAAATTGTAATTTGTATATGATACTGTTTGATATGGTTGCATACTGTTGAACACAAAATATTCCAAATGTGTTTATTATGTTTTAAACAATTAGGTGACTGGTATCTTAATTGCTTTACATGTTGTAACAACTCTTGGAAGTTTCTTATGAAGGTGTTAGAGATTGTTTTAATGATACTGGAGAAAGCCATTAAAAACATATTATTATCTCCCTTTCTGCTTTACGATAAAGGGATATGGGCTCTAAAAATTCTGTCTGACCTTTTCAGGAACAGATTAGATCTGTCATGACCAAGCATGCCTATGGTAGGTAGCATCATCTAACCTTCCAGGAGAACCTGTGAACAAAGAGATAGGATGGGATGCAAGGGACAGGGGCTGACTTCTATTGGCCTAGAAATACCTGCTTTGCCTCTGAGCATAGCAGCTTGTGAAGATACCTCTCTCTGGGTTTCAGTCCCCACCGTCCTGAGAGATGAAACAGGGGCTCAATATTACAGTTTAGATCTAAAGTGCCCCTCAAAGTATCATGTGTGTGGAAGGTGAGCAGGGTACTACAGTAGTCTGAGGACTCATCCACTGATGTCAGTATCTGAAAGTCTTGTGAGGAGGTGGGGACTCATTGGAGGTAGGTCACTTGGGGCATGGCCTAGAAGGGTGTATTCTTGTCCCTAGTTCTTCCCGTCTCTCCCTGCTTCTTGAATGCCATGGTTGAGGAGCTTTTCTCTACCAGGCTCTTCTACCACACTATTTCTGTGTTAAGAGTTGATCAAGCAAGGACTCAACCCACTGAAACTGTGAGCCAAAATAAACTTCTCTTCCTCTAGATTGTAGGTGTTGGTTATTTTGTCCCAGTGATGGGAAGGCAAGTGACTAACACATCCAGGGAAGCTCACTGGCTGACAAACTGCTCTTATATTGATTGGCATGAGATAAGCCCGTGATATACAACAACCTACTTGCTGGGACTTCTGAGAAATGACTCTTGGTCTTTTTCCAGAGTTGCTGCAGCCATTCTACAATCACGTAGGATCTGAACACAACACAACACCACATCACAGAAGTGAGAATGTGGAATGAGAAGAAGATGCCAGACAGGGACAACTGTGAAGACCCTGGATTAAATGTGCTGGAAGCTCAGAAAGCTTCTTCTAAGACATTCAGTTACATGAATCACAAAAAATGATATTGTTTACTTAAGCAAGTTTGAATTGGTTCTGTCATTCATAATACAACTGTCCTAACTGAAACAGAGGGAAGGAAGATGGTAATCTCACGATGGAGACTTGCATTGGCCCAAGAAGATGTGGCCCCTTGCGATGTGGCAGGAAGATGCACAGTTCTAAAGCTGGGCAATCTGCTCTCATGTCTGCAGCAAGGATTTTCTAAAGCACTTTGCTACATCATATCCTGAGGGACTATGACTTCTCATACACGCTTTGAGTTACTTACCTTTGGTAACATTAAGATAAAGCTACTGGTCTAGGAATAAGCCTTGTTTTTCTTCTAGGGGGAGTAGGTTTATATTGAACTGTCTATGTACTGCCTGGCTCCCTATGAGACTGGTGATGGTGTTCATTTGTTAATTTATTCATTCATTCATCCATCCATCCACCCACCAAACACCGAGTGGATGTGTACTGTATGGTAGGCCTTAAATAAATGATTAAGGAGAGAGAGGATGAAGAAAATGTGGTCATGGTCTAGAAGGGGAAGACAGGTAAACCGCCAACTTCTTTATAGGGAAACGCACAGGGCTGTGGAAGCACAGATTGGGCAACCAGGGAGGAGTCAGACTAGGCTTCCCAGAGGACAAGAGTTACTGAAGGCAAGAAGGAGTTACTGAATCAGCAAGTGGGCTAGAACGGTACAAGGTAACACTGCATGTGAGAAGCAGCAAGTGCAAGGGCCTGGCTGTGGGGAGAGGAACACAGTGAGTCTAAGAAGTCCAGATAAACGCAGCACATGCCACTTACCAGCAAACACAATTACTGTTTAAAACTCAAATTCAAAATCACACTCCAAAGCCATATGGAAATGATTTCCATATTATTCTCCCTTCTGGAAAATCCTTTTCTCTTCTTTGGAAAATATTAAATATCAAAGCATAAAGCAACAAAGTATGTTCCAAAGTAATGGATATAACTTTTAAGTCACGGAAATAAAAAGTCTAGACCCTAATGTCTTAGTGGAAAGTAAGTTCCAGTAAACTCTTTCCCAACCTGCAGCTCACCAGAGACCACAACTCCTTACCTGCAGGTCAAAGAACTTGCTATAGCGCCGGTAAATTGCTTCAGTGGAGCCACTGGACCACGTGACACGGATGATGTAGACCTGAAGGGAGGGACATAGGAGACAGGTGTTAACACCAAGGTGGCTGCTGTGTTTTAAATGTGTCCCTCAAAGCTCATGAGCTGGAGACTTTAGCCCCATGAAACAGTACTGGCAGAGGTAATCAGGTCATGAGGTTCCACTCTCATGGATACGGTGGATTTGCCCATTATAAAAGCAAACTTGGCCTGCTCTCCTCTCTCCTGCCTGTCTGCCTTCTGCAATGGATTATGTAGTAAAAAGGCCCTTGCCAGATGCCAGCCCCTTGATCTTAGATTTCTAGTCTCCAAAACTGTAAGAAATCTCTGTTCTTTATCAATTACCCTAAAGTACCCTGTTACAGCAGTATAAAATGAAGTAAGATTGGGGTGGGGTGTCTTTTGTTTCTGGGACTACATAAGAAGCACAAGGTTCTGAGTCAAAAAAGACCCAGGTTTCAACCTCAGCTCTAAGGGACCAGACAGACAAAAGCTATTAGTTTCCTTCTCAATACAATGGGTACAATAATCCCCACCTGCAGAGGTATGCAAAAGACTAAATGATATCAAGCACAGGGCAGCAGACAGCAGAGTCAGTTCAGGAGCAGGGTTTACTGTCAGTGCTGTGAGGATTTCTTGCACCTTGCTCAGTTCAAGGAGCCCTAGGCTGTCCTTACCAGTCATGCTTAAATCCTTAGTTTTTACCAAGAGAAAGAAGTAGACCTGAACTTGTAGAACTCTATTTCCCACAGGCGGAGCCATCCTGCCATTTCTACCAGGAGGACCCTTGCCAGGTCATTTTTTCCTTCTGAATCCTGGTTTTTCTCTCTGCTTCCCCTGCTTCCCGGGATGAACATGAGGATCTCACGCAGTCAGGGATGAGGAATGCTTTATCAACCACAGGGCCATGTTTCCAACCCAACCTCTGTCACACCTCTGAGGCACACACTGGAAACAATGCATTGACAACAAATTCGGGTAAAGTCGGGGTGGCTGTTGGAGGTCAGAAGCACCTGGCTGTGGTGACTCTGGAGACCAGCAGGACACCTAAAGGTTAAGGGATCTGCACACCTGTAAGCCATTCATGGCTTGTAATAAAGCAGTTGTGACAATTCCAAATATGCATGGGAAAACTCTTTGGACACAAAGATGTGCTGTGCACACGAAGGGGCTCAGGTCTGTTTGGGCCATGGGGTCACAAGCAGGACCTCTGCCCTCCATGAAGTAGGATTTGTTGGCAAATGCTAGGGTCTAGATCAGAAATGTCCTAGAAAAGCCCCGTATGAAAGGCTGGGGCAAATCATTATTGAGAGATGACAGAATCTTTAAGATAGGATGCTGGGTAGAAGGAAGGACAGTTACTGGGGCATGCCCCGGAAGGAGGGTAGGACCACAGCCCCTTCCTGTCTCTCTTTGCTTCCATGAGGTCAACAAATTTGCTCCACCACATGCTCCCTACCATGATGTACTGTCTTGCCACAGCTCCAAAAGCAATATAGCCAAGAGACCATGGACTGAAACCTTCTAAACTGTGAGCCAAAATTCTCTGATACATGTCACCTAGTGTAGACTGACACGGGGGTGGGGAAGACAGAGGTCTCTGAAGCCTAGAGTCATCACAGTATACCTTAGACATGTATGACTGAGACAGCTGGGGAGGAAAGGAGAGACTGTGGATGGAGAGATGATGGGTGGACCAAGAAACAAGGACCAGCTCAGGAATGATGGGGTACTGTGCCTGGCAATTGTTTTTCAAGTGGTTTTAGGCTGAGTCTCTATTCAAACGAATTCCTATAAGGGCACCCACATTCAAAACAGAAAAAGGAGCCAAACATGGTGGTGAAGGCCTAGAATCCCAGCACTCAGAAGGCTGGGGCAGGATTGTGAGTCTGAAGCCAGCCTGGACTCCACAGTGAGTTCAAGGCCAGCCTGGATAACATACTGAGATCCCTCCAGGCTGCCAAAAGAAAGAAAAAAAGAGGGAAGAGCTTCAGGGGGATGGAGCCAGGATCCAGTATGAACACCATGGACATCATCTAGGTGAGGAGAGATGAAAATTGACAGATAAATCGGGGCAAGCTGTGAGGTAGCCTGGAATGCCAGGCTAAGATGCTCACTGACCTCTCTAAACCCCATACAATTTTATCTCAAAAAAGCAGGCAAAAAGGAAGGAACTTCAGCTGTGGAGCAGAGGAGCTCTAGACTCACCATTTCCCAACTCTTGAGTCTCGGCTTCCTTATCTGTAAAACTGATGATAAGAGGTGAAACCCTGAGTTCCTTTCCAGGCAGACAGGAAACAATCAACAAATCCTAGAGCGCTGCACTTGGATTCCCTAATGCTTCCTCAGTCTTGTTCACAAAAACAAGACTGCTTTTACACCTTGGATGTGGGCAGCCTGGCTCACCCCATCCTTTGTTTTGTTCACCATTCCCAGGCAACTCACACAGTCACAGAAAAGGCCAATACATCCTGCAGGAGGCAGGGGGTGACTATTACTTTAGAGATGTGTGTTCCTGATGAAAGGAAAGCTGCACTTGTAAATCCACCTGGCCAGTCACACACGCAAGTGTCATTAAAGACATCTTCCGGGCTGGGGATTTAGCTCAGCAGCATAATGGTCGTGAGTTCGATCCCTGGTACTGATAAAAAAAAAAAAAAACGATGTCTTCCAATCTGCTTGGTAGCCTTCAACCCTCCCTAATCAAGTCTCCAGTCTGGAGGGCTGAATGGTTTCTATTCATTTGTTCATTCATTTTACATTTATTAAGCACCTCTTGTGTGCCAGGCCTCTGCTAGGTGCTGGGATACATCTGGGAACAAAATAGACTCAAACTCCACCCTTGGCAGGTGGGGAGATGGATAACAAGTCAGCAAACCAGCAGATATGTCTGTCCACCTTGTGGACCCAGGGTTCCCACTTCCAGAGACTGAAAATGCTACTGACAAGTGCTACTTAGTTAGGCCTATCATGGATGCACTTGTATTCAGTTCTAAAATCACAATAGCATATAAATGCAATCAGCCTTCTCTATCTTCAATTTTTGTCCCTTTTCATTATTCCCTTGTCTTTATTCTTGACTTAATAACTAATTTGCATAGTATTTACATTGTAGTAGGTATTACAAATAATCTAGATCCTATTTAAAGAATATGCGAGGAAATGCATAGGTCCTATGAGAATACTATAGCATTCTACACAAGGGACTTGGGCATCTGAGGATTTTGGTGTCCTTGCGGGTCCTGGAACCAATTATCCTCTGACGTGGAAGGTCACTTAATTATAAATTACAGTGAATGCTAGGGAGGCCCAAAGGTTGTTTTGAAGGTGCACAAGACAGGTTGGGGTGGGGGGCTTGCTACTTAGGTGAGCTGGTCTGAGAAGGACGGACCTTTGAACTGAGAACTAAAGGACAAGCAGCTGGTCTCAGGAGCACTGAGGAAAGGACATTATAGATAGGAGGAATGGTGGGAGCAAAGGTGGAGAGCCTGGGATATGCTGGGCCCACGCGAGCATAGGACAGCATTGTGACTGGGCAGAGCTGTGGAGGAGGAAGGGGGAAGCTGGGGAGACAAGGGGCTTCCAGGCCAGAGAGGAGTGGGGCTGCTGTTGTACTGAGGAGTTTTAACTGGTGGAGGGCAGCATTTGAATAATGTACTGATACTCCATGAATTCATGAGCTGCTAGTTCCAGGAACCCTATGGGTATCAATATCTGCAGTTGCTCAAGTCCTTTACATAAACAACAGTGAATTTGCATAAAACCTAAGACATCCTCCTGCATAGCTTAAATCATAGCTAGAGTACTTATAATGTCTAACACAATTATATATTTGTATGGATTCAGCCTAGCATTCAATGTGTGGCAAATTTTGCATTCTGGAACTTTCTGCATTTTTAAAAAAACATTTTGATCTGAAGGTGGTTGAATCAGAGGATGTAGAACCCCAAGGACACAGATCTGAGGGTTGATTGCATTTGTATGCCACTGATTTTAATTGTACATATTTATGGAGTACAGTATGTTAATTCAATCCATGTATAAATGTGTAATGATCAAATGTGAGTCTCTCCATCCAACTGTGTATTTTTAAAAACATCCATATATATCCCTTCAGCTGCTATGTGGAAAATGGTTTGGAGAGGAGCAGGGACAAAAGCAGGGGAACTTTTGCAACTCCAACAAGAAATTAAAAGCTGAAAGAAACCCCTGAACTCAGCTAGGCTAATGATCTGCCTTCTAGAGGGGTATACTGAGGTCTAGAAAGGGAAAATATTGTACCAAGAAAAATTTGGAAGACTGTTTGTCAAGGACACTGCCAATGAGGATTAAAAAACAAGAAGGAAAAAGGAGAAAGATCATCAAATATTGTGTGCTTTCTTAAAACACAAAAACAAAGCAATCTCCCATAAATGGAAACAAAATCCTGTTACACAATTAATTTTTAGCCTCTTGTTTACAATTTTTAAAGTTCTGCATGTACGGTACAAGAACTCTGCTGCAAGCCTAATTGGTTTATTGGCATCAACCCTGGAACCAGATTTGACACCTCAATTTTTAGGTCCAGCCTAACTGTTCAATGAGAATTTCCTTATTCCTGGGTTTGGGGGCAGTAAGATGGGTTCCAATGCCAGCTCTGTGCTTTGGGCACAAAGACTCACAAGATACTACCCATTGTGGCTGCAGTGGTTTTTTCTGTGGAATGAGGAAGTTGTCATCCTTGAGGATTAAGTACCTAGCAATTACAGAGCCTTGCCCAGTGCCTGGCACAAATTAGGAGTATAGAGTGTTTTTTTCCTCAGAGTGGGTATCCCATGGTCTTGCTTGTCTGGTGCCTTTCCCCCTCCTTTGGGACAGCACTTTGATTTCTCTGGAGAGTCACATGTCTTTCCTCCCCTAGTCTTTGTGATGGGCTGGACACATGTTCCAGGTCCAATCTTTACCAGTGTGTAGCCACAAAGATAGTTCAGTAATGAATGGGTAATTGACCTAAGCCAGGCTGATGGGACCCAATTCCAAAACTTTCAACTGGAAGATTTCTAAAAGGAAGAGACTCTCCCCCATTGTGATGGCTAGCTAGGACACCTTAGAGCCAGAAATTATTCCATAGCAAGTAGCTGTCACCCATAAGACAGTAGAACTAAGAGGCAGAAAGGAAGGCTGAGTTCCGGGAACATCATCTGAAACACTGGGTCCAGCCTAAACCCAGACAATTTCCTGACATGAACCAAAACAGTTTGCTATGGTTTGGGTGTAACAGAGTGTCTTCCAAAGGTCCCTGTGTGAAAGTTCAGTCTCGAGGTTGGTGATAAGGAGAGGTGCTGTGACCCTCTAAGAGGGGAATTCTACTGGGAGGTCTTCAGATCTTTGGGAATGTGTCCTTCACAAAGACTGTGAGACTCTGGTCTCAGTCTCTCACTACTTCTGGGCTCAAGATGTGACTGCTTGCTCTGACACACAGTCCTGCCAGAGGCCCAAACCAATGGGACTACCTGATCTTGGATATAAACCTCCCAAAATGTGAGTCAAACGAACCATTCTTCTTTAGTAAGTTAGTTGCTGCAGATATTTTACTGTAGTAATGAAAAGCTGACTAATACACAATTGCTTTCTTGCTTGTAACAGTTAAGAGTTAGTTTTTGTTAGTTGCAACCAAATCAAAACTGATACATTTGACCTGGCTTTGGCATTATATTCCAAGCCCAGGTAATAACTCTGTGGCCTGGTGGTAGGCAGTTAAAAGCCAACTTCTTCAGCAGCATTGTTTAACAGCAGTCAAGAGGACATGCAAGTGTCCATCATAAATGCAAGGTGCTGGGGTTTGAATGCATTGCCCTAAAAGCATGTGCTGACAAACTAATCCCCAGCCCAACAGTGTTAGGACCTAAGGAGAGGTGACAAGGCTATGAAGGTCTGCCCTCATGAACAGAATAATGCCATCATCATGGTAGTGGGTTCCTTATAAAAGGCTCCCCTTTTGTCCCTCATCTTCTCTTAGCCCTTCTGCCACGTGATGCCTTGCAACAAGGGATGACAGAACAAGAGGGCTCTCACTGGACACCCTGTGATCAGGGGCTTCCTAGCTTTGAGAAATGTGAGCCAATACATTTCTGTTCACTATAATCAGCCTGTGATATTCTTCCATAGCAGCATGAAATGGACTAAAGACACTCAGATAAAGAAAACATATGTGTAACACAATGAACTATTACTCAATCTTTAAAATAAGGAAGTTCTGATACGTGCTATGACATTGATGAAACCTGAGGACATTATGTTAAATGAAAGAGGCCACTTATAAAAGGACAAATGCTATATGATTTAATGAGTATCTGGAGTAGTCAAACTACTGGATAGAAAGGAAAATGGTAGTTGCTAGAAAGAATGGAATGAGGAAGGGTTGTTTAATGGGTTTGTGACTGCTAATCATGACATGTCAACTTGAATGGATTAAAAACCACCTAGCAGATTACTGACTGACACGTACGTCTGCAAAGTGATGGAGAATGCCCGTGTCATATATGGGAGGCACCAAGCAATGGGCTTAGCGCCTGCATGGAATAAAAAAGGCAAAGAAGGAAGCATGCCCGTTTCAAAGAGCTCCAATCTTGGCCTTTATGCTTTGACATCAGTCTCCAGACCTCCAGTTTCTTCAGTCTTCCAATGCAGATTTGCACCAGTGACCTTTCAGTGAGTTCCAAGGTCTCTGTCCTTGGACTGGCACTGCATTCCTCCTCCTCTTCCTCCTCCTCTTCCGAGAGAGGGTTTCATTATGTAGTTCAGGCTGGTCTTGACTCACTATGTAGTCCAGGCCGGCCTTGAACTTGTGATGATTCTCCTGCCTCATCCTCTTGTGTGCAGGGATTACAGGTATGCACCACCATGCCTCGGCCCTGCATTCTTGATTACTCTTGTTCTGTTATCTTCTATCTTCATGTGCTGAGCAGCTACTGTATCTACCAGCTCTTTAGCATGCAGATGGCCACTGTGGACTCTCCTGCCTCTGATCCTGCTAACAGCCACTGAGGACCTCTGAGATACCCTGTAAGGCTACCTAATAAATCCCTCACACAACTATCTATATATTTCCAATTGATCTGTTCCTCTAAAGAACTGTAACTAATACAAGGTTAGAGACAGATGGTGGTGATGGTTGTATAACAAAGTAAATGAACTTAATACCACTGAACTGTCCATTTTAAAAAGTTGAAATGGGAAATCTCATATTATGTATATGTTTCCACAATGTTAAGAAATGATGTTTTTAAAAAGCAGATTTCTTGCAGAGATTTATATATGCTACCTCATGTTTCCTGGAAATGATCCTAAAACTTTCTCCATGGCACAGCTCTCGAAACATATGAGGCACAACTGAGGAAGGATTCTTTTGGGGATATATTTTAGAAGTCTCAAAATTCAACAGTAGGAAAACTCCTAACCTGATTACAGGATAGACAAAAGACTTGAACAATACTTCTTTAAAGAGGACACAGGGATGGCTAAGAAGTACATGAACAATACTTCTTTAAAGAGGACACAGGGATGGCTAAGAAGTACATGAACAGATGGTCCACATGCTTAGCCACCAGAGAACTGCGAACTGATCTGTGAAGAGATGCCATTGCTCCTACAGTTTGCTAAGTGATGTTCAAAAGGCTTGTGGTGAAGGCTCAGGTGCCATTCATGGAGCTACTGCAAGGTGGTGAACCATCAGGACACGGGTGGTGAACCTGTGATACGTGTGCCACAGCCAGCTGTTTGTTATCTTGGAAAGCTCTAAAAGGTTTGCCATCACTGCTTCAGGTAGTGGGGCCTATTGGGAGCAGATCACTGGGGCTGTGTCCTTGAAGGGGATATTGGGACCCTGACCCCTCCTGTCTCTTTCCCTCCCAGGTGCCACGAAGTGAGCTGTTTCCTCCACTAACCACTCCCACCATGATGTGCTCCCTTTCCATAGGCTCAAAAGCTATGGAACCAACCAATTATAGACTGAAACTTCCAAAACTGTGAGCCAAAATACACTTTTCCTTCTCGTAAGTTGTTGATCTCAGGCATCTCTGTCATAGTTCAGAAAGCTGACTAATACAACTATGCATCTATTAGCATGGTTAAAATAAAAAAAAAATACCAACAATAACAAGTACTGATGAGAAGGTGCATCAACTGGATTCTCATGTTGCTGGTGGGAAAGAAAAATGGCAGGGATACTCTGGAAAGATGTTCAGTGGATGCTGAACCACTGGGTAAACACAGGAGAACAGGATAGTCACACAGTGTCAGAGTGTGACCCATGATTACCTTCCCAGAAAAGGGGAGATGTGTAACCTTGTAGAACTGTAACAAGATGATCAATCCTAGCATCACCCACAGAGGGACAAGTCCGCAGAGAGATACATAGAAAATCTACAGAATCTTGTCAGCATTGTTGTCAAAAATATTGAAACTGAATCTCAAGCTTAATGACCTAAGTTCTAATTTGTAGGAAATAAGAGAGAAGAGAACAAGCTAAATAATACTAAAATGAAATAATGACACAAATCTAGAACATGGGATGTTCTATAAATCAAGCAGCAAGTCATGGCTTGAACGCTGTTTCCTCCAGAAAGTCCTGTTACTGCTCCGACTACAATACTAGGTTGAGTTGCCTAGTTAGGTATCTCCTTGGCAGCCAATTTCCTGTCATGAAGTGAATCACTCCATAGTTGCTCTAAGTTTCACAACAGCAAGTACTATGCTTTGTCCCTTGTGTCAGTGCCCAGCACTGAGCCCAGTGGAAATATATACTTAATGAATTAACAGTGATGAAAGTGAGACACCAGGAAGTCAGAGTCTCACAGACAGAAATCACATCTTCAGCAGGCCTGAGCTCTATGGGAAAGGACCCTGGCCATTGCTTGCGATTATTTTGCTTCTGTCAACTGTCCTCTCTACCCACTGCCCTATTACACCTCAATTCACAGCACCCCACCTCATCCCCCACACCCATATCTGGAGCAGTGAGTCCTAGGAAGCAGCTGGGATTTCCTCCCTCTGGGAATGAGGAAGTACACAGACCACAACTGGTGTCTTAAGGAAACAGCATTTCTGGCTCCCACAATTTACTGCTCCTCTTACTCAATTTCTCAGCAGGCATGCATGACTTACCCACCCTGCCCCGACTTTCCAACCCCATCACAACCCCAGCCTCAGCAGGCCACAACTCCTGGGTTTCTTTACTTCCCTTAAGGTGGTGAGAAAACACTACCAGCCAGAGGAGGGTGGGCAGTAGTTAGGGGAACCATGGTGACAGTGTTGGGGCAGAGGTAGGGTAGATGACAAGAGATTTGGTCTCTCTCTGATGCCCACAAGCTGATAGGCCAGACTAGCACTTCCTAGTGAGAGATGAAGGCTCAGACGTAGTCACTTGTCTAGAAGTCATAGAGCTACTGAGTGCAGAATGAGGCCTTGAACCCAGGCTCTCTCTGACCCTCCTGGCCTTGTTGTACTAGGGAATCCTGCTTTTACCCCTCGCTGCAGACACTGGCCTCTGGGCCAGAGGGATGTGGCCTCCTTATCTCTTAATTATTCCTGAGCTTAACTATATGTTCTGGGAGATCATGGAGTCCAGTGGTTACAGTGGCCTGGGTTCACATTTTGTTTCCAGCTCAATTGGCTATGTGGTCTTGGAAAAGTGGCTTAACTTCTCCATGACTCAGTTTCCCCATCTATAAGAAGTGGGAATTGTAATAGTAGTAAACTGAATCAGGGTGAAGATTAAATGAGATCATGCATGTAGACTGCTTATCTTGGTGCTCAGACATGGCAAATGTCCCACACAGAGAAGCTCTCCTCATCATTACCTTCACCGTCATCCCCTCAATCATCCTCAGCCCGACCCTTACCATCACTACAGTAAGGACAGGGAAGCAGAGGCAGGAGGGTCGAGATCCTGCTCACTGTCCCCCGCAATGAACATCCATGCCCTGTTCCACCTCACTCGACTCCAGCCATCTTCCTAAGACTCTGCCCTCTCCACCTTCTCTGTTCTCGGGGTCTTCGGGATCCTGGGGATACAGCACCCATCTCGCCTAACACTGTGCAAAGGTTTCCTGGCTGCTGAGGGGCAGCCTCTGTCCCCTCCTCACAGGTGCCTATGGGGAAGGCCCTGACACCCCACTTCTACCTTTAGGCCTCAGTGGAGGGGAGCCACGCCTGGCCCAAATGCCAACTGCCACACGTGCGCCTGCTTGGTGTCAGGGCTTCATCCACCCTGGCTTTTCTGCCCCTCCTTAGGGCTGGGGACGCCAGGGAGTTGCAGGTCAGCCCCACCCGCCAGCAGCTGCCACTGAAAGGACTAGGAATGTAGTCCATTCATAAAGGACAGTATTAGGTGTCTTGCGACTGGGGCAGAGTGACTTCCTTTCTCTAAGGACCAACCTGTCCTGGGGCTTCTGCTTTTCTTAAACTTGGAAAAATGTAAAAAGTGAGAAAGAAAAACACTCAGTGCAGTAATCCCCTGGTGGATGCCATGCAGAAGAAGGATCACCTGTCAGGGCTGGGGATTTAGCTCAGCGGCATAAGCGCCTGCCTTGCAAGCACGTGGTTGTGAGTTCGATCCCCAGTACCGATAAAAAAAAAAAAAAAAAAAAAGAAGGATCACCTGTCATCATGCCTGCCCCCCCACAGCCACAGCTGACTGGCCCCTGGAGACAGTCACCTGATCCAAGCCTCGCTCTCTTATGTGGCAATCTTCATTAGATCTGAGCAACTCAGCTCCCTCCAGAAGAGCTGGAGTGTGGAGCCATCTCCACACACGTGCTGACGTGTGGGCTAGAGAGGAGCTGTGGTGAGCAAAGGCACAGGGGACTCTGCCTGGCCCCGGCCTGCTCTCCGGTTAGTTCCCGCTTCCCAGGCTGCCTATGGCCCTGTGACGCACAATGGGAAGGGGGCCTTCTGCTTATTTCCCCTTTTGGCACCACAAGGGTTTCTGGGCAACTAAAACAATTCTGATGTACAGAGGGAAGTCTGGGTGCTAAAACAATGTAACCTCAATCTCGAAAGAAATTAGAGATGGCCCCTGTTTACGTAGGTTCTACATTCACTGATGGGATACAGTTAAAAAACTGTGTCTACATTAAACATGTACAGCCTTTCTTGTCATTCCCTAAACAATACAGTAGAGCAACTATTTACATAGAACGAGGTATTATAAACAATAGAGATGACTCCAAGTATAAAAGGATGTATAAGTGCTATGTCATTTTATGCATCTGAATTTTTATACCTGCAGGGGTTTGAAAGCTACTCTCTCAGAGGTATCAAGGGATGGCTGCATGTAATTACATATAATATACAAACATGCACACACTACACACATGCACACAGTTGTTTCTTATTATTGGCAGTAATTTCATTCTATAGCACCAAAAACACTGATTTAGCAAATACTTAACCAACACTCCTTAAGCACAGAGTTAAAGTTCTTCAAGCTCTTTTCATTTTCATCACGTGACTGATCAATAGACACTTACGTAATGCATGGCATTTTTCCTCCTCCTCCTTCTTCTTCTTTTTCTTCTAGTACTGGGGACTGAGCCAGGGAGCATTGAGCGACATTTCTAGCCCTTTCTATTTTGTCATTTCAAGACAGGGTCCTGTTAAGCTGCCCAGGCTAACCTTGAACTTGCGATCTTCCTGCCTCAACTTCCTGCGTAGCTGGGATTACAGATGTGTTCCATCACACCTGGCTTGATGTGTTTCTTTTTAAAGACAGCTTTTAAAAATATATAATAAACTCATTAACAGTGAACCCACAGCTAGGAGTACTATTACGCATGCCTGATATCTAACACACGCAGTAAGGTACATCACAGCCTCCTTGTTCTTGGAATACCTGACAGCACCTCAGCACTGTGCTTGGGGCCATTTTAACCATGGAATCACCAATAAAAAGAAAAAACAGTACTAAACAGACCAGGAAAAGGTACTTGTTTATAGTCACTGATCTCTGCTGGGAACACACATGCTGGACGACTCACATTTTTACCACTGCACAAACCCACATCTGCAAATGCCCACAAAAGTGTTGCAAGAATTGATTTTGCATTACAAACACATGTTAGTATGAATGTGAATTCACAAATATGGAATCCATAAATAACCAGGTCTGACTGCATTATACATAAATGTATATTTTTGTATATACATGTGTCAGTGGTTCACTTTGGGTTTCTAGGAATATGGGAGACTTTTAAAATTCTATTTTTAATACTTCCTTGCAGTTCCAGATCTTTAACTGTCTGGAAAGCTCCTCTGCTTAGGATGGCTTGTGTCACAATAAACTTATCAAAGTGGAAAGTATCCTAAGTCAAAAACACATTGAATCCATCTAACCTAGCACACTTCCAGCTCAGCAGCACTATGCATAGTACAGTATCGCCTGCATCCCCTGGTGAGAGTTGATGGGGAGCTGCGGCTGCCCGCTGGTGCCCAGCACTGGGAGTGCTGGACTACGCATCACTGGCCTGGGAAAAGATACCCATTCAAAACTCAAAGCACTGTTTAAAGTCAGATTGTCATAAGTCAGGGACCACCTGGTATTTTCTGATCAGAAAAAAAGATGTCACTTCCTAGAAGGGCTGGAAGAAACATGTCCATGGGCACTTGCTTTTCTGGAGCCCCAGGCCAGCATCATCTCTGTCACTCTGGTCCAGCCCCATGGAGCATGTGCTGGGTATGGGCACAGCTAATGGCACAGAGACACTCACTAGGAGGCGGAAGGATGTGGCTTCTGTGGGTTGGGGATGTGGTGGGGATCTCTGCCCTGTGCTGAAACGTGGGGGTTAAGGTAAGTAAGTCCCTTGCCTCATGAAACTGCTGCTCTTTGAATAGGGATGATGATCTGTTCTACCTTACAGGCTATAGTAAGGACCCAGAAATGGAACTGATGGGGCCAGAAACTCTGATACTCACAGCTGGGACTTGAGGGAAAATGTTCTCCAGATGTTATTCCATCTCTTGCCTTCACTTCCCTTGGCAGGTTCAATGCCAGGTCAAGGGACAGGGGAGTTCCTAGTGTGTGGGGGGGCAACTCATAGGTCAAGCTCCATTTCCAAATGTCAAAGACAAGGGGTCAGTTCTTCCCACAATACAGAATGAGGCTACCAAAAATCATAGAGGGCCTGGAGAGACGGGAGGGACTGGCTGGGGCCATGCCGAATGGCAGGCCAGAAACAGCCAAGCTGCCCATGCAAGATGCCCCCTGTCCCTGGGTGAATGACACATTTTGTTCCTCCAGCCTTACTGCCCTGCATCCCTGCACATGGCTGCAACTCCTGGAGAGGCCCAACAGCTGCATGGACAGGCCATCCCCAAGGTGGGATGACATGGACCAGCTGCTGGCTGGCCTTGCCAGCCCGGCAATCTCATGGGTTCTTATCACGTGAAGTCGACAACACGAGAAGGTGTTTTTGCCCTGCTAATAAAAGCTCTGAGGCAGGGGGAATGTCCTCCGATCTTGCTTTGGTCTGCAAATCCACTTGGTGGAGTTTCTAGGGTTGGCTGAGGACCCAGCTGACATCAATTAGAAGGGGTGGGGCTCCTTACTTTGGTCATATCACACAGTTATCACATTTGGGGGAGGCACTGGCCAGTGCTGGGTTGTGCTTCTTGCCACTCCCTCCACCACTTGTGGGGCTCCTCTCACAGGGAAGGGGCGCAAGGCCTCAGCACAGGCCTCCCTTGCCAGGAAGAATTTAACATGCACTGATTTTCTTTTTCTTTTGAATTTCATTTCTATTTCTAGTAAGTGCTCTTGGCTTTCCATTTATGGTAGATGGCTAAAGTTTCCATTTAAAATAAATTTAAATAAAAAAAGAAAAAAAAGCAAGACAACATGAAGAGTAATGAATACGGAATACACAGTGCAGGAAGTTTGTGGATTGGTAAACAATTATGCTGGTGCCATAGGACGAAGGGAGGACAGGCCTACATTCTTCTTGTACTTGGAGTTTTGAGGTTTACAGTTCAAACAGCTAAAACACCTTGCAAATCATAAGTCCTTCCTTGGCTGTAAAATGCTGGCAGGAGATCTGGGATGACCTGAGAGACCACAGAAAACACATAATGAGCCAGGACGAGCAGGCGTGATTAGAGAAAGGAACATCAGCAAGATGGAGCTCTGTGATCCATTAGCAATGTCTATCGGAGGGTGGGGAGTGAAACAGGGACATGTGTGCTACATACCTGGCATCCCTCATCCAGATTAATCCCTTCCTACAAATGGAGATACCGAGGGCTGAGAAGCTCAGGGTCACATCCACCACTGTGGACTCTTTCCATGTCTATGACAGTGTCTGGATTTTCTTGCAGTTTCTTGTGCCCTTCTGGGCCTCTTGCATAATAACTTGCCCAGAGAACTATAAATCTGGACAGCTCTTATAAGTGACCTTGGTCAGTTGTCAAACTGGCCTCCAGGAATCCCCAGAGTCCTGTAGAGGCAAGAGTACAGGCTTCTGGGCTGTCCATCCTGCCCTCTGCAGCACAATGTCACTTTTAGCTCCTCTACATGTGGCAGGGCCTGCAGTCACATTGTCAAACACTGAGGGTCCATGGTGCCCCAAGAAACCATCAGCAGAGCCTGTAAACAGAGCCTGGATTCTCTTCTAGCCACAACCCTGCCTCATCTGCTTCAAGCACACAACAGAGGGTTCTAAGATATTAAGACATAAAAACCTTGCTTTACTTATATTGCTCTTTATTTGCTCTTTATATGCTCTTTATTTTATAATCAGAGATGTGAGGACAGAGAAGGACAGAACTTATCCACAGTCAGAGTTAGTAGGGAAGACTTTTGGGACCAAAGGCCAGGACTTTCCCTGAGAGGTGCTGGGACATAGTGCTGGTGGTAAGGCTGGCCTGGCCTTTAGAATACTGCTGTTCATACCTGAAAAAAGGGACAGCCTTTGTGACATGGAGAAAGGAAACCCAGTGTCTGCAGTGCACTGTGGAGATGGGGCTTTCGCCCACACGACACACAGTTTCTGCAGCAGGATAACTGAAGCTGTCTTGCTATGCTGCCAAAGCAAGCTTAAATACAAAAGCACGTGCAGCCCTGAAGCACTGCATTATGTGAAATAAGATAGGAGGAGATGGAAAGGTGGTTGGCAGAGGCTGGGGAGTGCAGGGGGCAGGGAGGAGAGAAATGAGCTGTAGTCTGAAAGGAATATGCTTTGGTTTTCTGTTGCACAGGGTGACAGTTGTGGTTGACATAAGGAACTGTATGTTTTAAAATACCTAGAAGAAAGGTTTTTGAATGCCCTCATCACAAAGAAATAAATGGTTAAGGGAACACATACACTCATTACTCTGGTTAGATGGTAACACAATGTATACAAGTATTGATACATCTCACTGTACCCTAGGAATATACACAATTAATACATATCAATAAGGAAATTAATTAAATCAAAGATGCAGATGAGCCACTCAAGAGTAGCCTTTTGTAAGTATTTCTAAGGTGTCCACACACCTACAGAACAAAGCATCTCTGTAAGATGGATGCAATGTGTACCCCACCCCAACCCCATCTAGGTTTCCTGAACTGACAGATCCTGGACATTAATAACTAGCTGGGCAATAGGCTGCTCTGGTCACCAGGCTCTGGGCAGACAGGCACAGTCCTCAGAAGGGTAAGAGGTGATGAAGAGAGAAGAGAAGGAGAGGGGAGGAAAAGGAAGAAAGAAAAGGGGAGGAAAGGAGGGATAAAAACAGGCAGGCAAGCACAGAGGGAGCAGAGGCAGCTGGATGGACTCCCACAGCTTAACTAATGGGAAACATGATTCCACAGCCCTTGTGAAGACCACGAGTCCCCTTTGGTTTTGATCTGTCAACTCTGTCCAGCTGTCTGCCCAACACCTGGCCTATGTAGGTCAGCACCTCCAAGCTCTTGGAATTGCAACACCCTGCAGTCTGTTTGATTTCCCAACACCCCACAGCAGCCTCACCACCGGAAGTGCTGAGGAATGGGGATTTCTCTTCTAAATGAAAGTGTCTTACATTTACTCCTGGGGAGAAATGCTGCCAAGTGGCACGGTGCTAGGAAGGAAGCCCAGGACGGTACAGTGGGCCGGACCCAGGTGAGATGGAAGCTATGATTCCCGCTCTGTGCTGCATTCTGCTGGCTGTACACTGTCACCAACTAGGCAAATTACATACACCGTGTCTAACCTTTACAGCTCCCATGTGAGCAAGGCGGGGGTGTCCACAGGTGGAATAGGAAGAAACCCACGCACAGCCAAGTCAAGGAACTGAAAGCAGATGACATGAGACCTGACCCTAGTCCTTTCAGCCTCTGGAGTCCCTTCTCTTCCCAAATCCCCAAAGCCAGGCTGAAGCTTTCTTGGTCCTGGGCCAGAGTTTTCCTATCCCCAAGTCAGCAAGAATCACCAAGCTCAGGTGCTACAGCAAGTGATGCACTGGGGGTGGCTGGCTGCCAGTGTTTCCCTTTTTTCAATTAAGTGAATGCTTGGAATTGGGCCCAAATGCAAGTGTCTTGCATCAGAGACACTCCGGATTCAGGGCTGTGTTCTGACTGTTCTTTATCCACGTGGCAGTGGCAAAGGCAAGCAGGACGGCAGGGCTGAGGATCCTAATTATCCCTGCATCCTGGTGTGCTGGGCCAGAAGGCTAGGCAGGAAGGGGAGAGAAGAGCATTCTCTCTAAAGGGATCATCTCTGTGAGTCACACTCCTCATTCATTCATTCGGTGCCCACTTACAGGAATGTACCATGTGCCAGGCTCCTTTCTAAAGGCTGGGGACCTGGGGCATGGCCATGACCAAGGAAAGTGGGATGTAGGGGGCCTCTGCAATCTGTGCCTTCCTCCTGGCTCCAGGATAGCTGGCTCTCTTTGCTCTTGCACCCCAGCACTGGCCACTGCCTCTGGTGGAACATCTCTCCATCCTTCTACTTTTCACTTCTCTAGTGTCAGTTCAGAGGTCACCTTCCTATGGAAGCCTCATCCAAATCTAGGATCTCATCCAAATCTATCAGCACACTGATAGGGGCTGCCCCCTATCAGTACACATTTCTGTTGTGGGCACACACCCACTTGCATGCCTGCCACCCCCACTCCCCTGGGAGCCCTCCAGGGGCAAGGCCAGGTCTGCCTTATTCATTTGCACCCCCACCCTGAACCCCCAGTGCCTTGCAACAATGGGCTCTTGAGAACTATCTGGTGGAAGACAGACAAAAACTAAAAACAAGGTCACACAGTCAAATGTCAAGGTGACCTCACTCAAGGCTGTGTCTGGAGAATAACAATGCTCTTCAAATAGCTGAATGAACAGCTCAGCTGCCAAGAGTATCAGAAACAGAGCCTGCTTTGTCACAGGAAAATGCAGGCAAGGGTGGAAGAGAAGTCCGCGTTCCACCCCAGGGCTTCTCTGAGCCACTAATGGAGGAAGACGCAATTTAAACTCCATAGTGAAGACACCTCATCCCCCTGCATTTAAGAGACAGGATGGCCTGAGAGCATTCTTTGCAGAGTTGAAATTGTTCCGTATCGTTTATGGTGATCTCTACAAGAACCTAACCATCACAGAACGTTATATAAACAAGCAAAAAAACCCAACTTACAATATGCACATAAAATAAAAAATTAAAAATAATCACTCCTTAATGTCATTTAAAAGAAAAACATTGGCTTTAGAGTACCTGTATACAAATCTCCACTCTATGGCTTAAAGCTGCTATGACTTTGTCACTGTGTAGCTCTGAGCCTTGATTTTCTCATCTGTAAAATGGAATGATAGCGCCTACTTAACACACTGGCTGAGGATTAAAGAATTCATGCCTGACAGGTGCTTGGCACACTGCCCTGTCACAGACAGATTTTGAAGTCAATGCTAATCAGTAATATCTCTATTGCAGAGATGAGCCACTGGAAGTTCAGACTCACTAACCATCTCCTTTGGACAATTTAAATTTTACAATGTGAAATGTGTTAAAAGGAGTCAGCTGGCCTCTTGGGGATCCAGGTGAAAAGCACTGTGGGAAGCCCCAGAGACTGGCAGGAACATCAGCCACACAGCAGCACCCCCAGCTAGGGTGCACAGGATGGACAGGTAGGACTAGCAGAGTGACATTATCAGAAGCAACAGTAAGAATACGAGCCAACAGGCCATAGGTGAACCAGCCTGATGCTTGGGAATAAAGACACACAGAACAGAAGCTCATGAGTGGGGCATCTCTCTCTCTCTCTTTCTCTCTCCCCTTATCTTTTTTTCCCTTCTCTTTTCTAAAGGGCTGGAGAGAATTCCAACCACAGAAAACTAATCTCATCCCCCAAACCCAGAGATCAAGTTCAGATAATCCCTTCTTTACTCCTTCATTCCTTCTCTTCTGTCCTCTACTCTAGTTTCCCAAAGCTTGTGTGATTATCCTTTGTCCTCCAGTCTGGCTTCCACTTTTTTTTCAGTTATCTTTGTTTTATCCATTATCCTTCTTAAATTTCCCCACCGCACAGTAAAACCACTCTTCCAAGGGAAATATACTGCATACAAGCTCCTAATTTATGATCCATTCTGTAATATAACCATGGATTTTGTTCCTATGGTTAAAGTTACAAGATTAATAGTTACCATAGTTCGTTCGTTTTTAAACTGTGCTTGTTGCTACTGTTATTGCTAATTATACTACTTTAGTTAGGATCTCTGTCTTGGCTACTTTTCTCTCATTGCTGAGACAAATATTTGACACTCAAAACTAAGAAAGGAAAGGGTTACTGAGCTCACAGTTTGTAGAGGTTTCAGTCCATAATCAGCTGGCTCCAAGGCAGAGTGGCCTGGCATAGGGACAACAAGATGGCAAAAGACAGCAAAAGCAGCAGGAGGAAAAGAGGAAGAGCAAGTCTCTTCTCCCTTACACTGTAAGCAGTCTCCCCCCCCACCCAAGGTGGGTGTCGCAATCACACTATCTCCCTTTATTCCTCTAGCATAGGGTGAGGTATACAAAGTGAGGACCCTGGCCCCTTGCTGAGTCACTTCTAAACTTCTCAAACTGATATAATGTATCAACCATTACAATGTTGTATCAGTTGTTCTCACATCTGTAACATTACTGGGAAGTTCTGGGGTAATAATCTCATCACCAAAGGACTGAGGACTGAGCCAGACACATACCAGCATCTCACTATTAATTAATTGGAAAGATAGGATCTTGGAACACACACAAACTCAAGAACTTCCCACATGCAGAAGACATCCCTGAAGAACACAGACATTTCCTAGGGAGGCCTTGATACTAGTGATAAAACTATCCACTACAAAAATTTAAAAGGACCAACATAGAAAACAAAATAAAAATTTTGATGTAGAAAACGACAAGACGCAGAAGCAAAATGCAGTCTCAGACCTCCAGACCAGAACAAGTCCAGGAAACACCAAGATAGAGGAAAATGAAGACACACACTTTACATTTCTAAAATGATAAAAGTAAAGAAACAAATCTATGAGTTTATAGAAGAAATCAGATCAGAAATAATCTCTCAGGTAAAAAAGAAATGTCAACATTTATAAAGGAATAGCTCAGCAAATCTAGAGTAGAGACATTAAAAAAATAGATGATGATAGGAAGAGAATGGAAATCATGAATGATCAATATAGGAAAGAAACAGAATGCATGAAATGGATTCAAATGAATATCTAGGAAATTAAAAATTCCATTGAATGCTGGCAAAACCACATGAACCAAACTGAAGACAGTTTCAGATCTTGAAGACAGGATCTTGGTTAGTGATCATGAAAGGAAAGACCTCTTGAAAATAACAAAAGATCAGGAAATAATTCAACAGCTGCAAGATGACACAAAGAAAAATAAGAACAATCAGTGTCAATGAAAAAGCAGGAGTCAACACAAATGACACACACACACAAAACTGTTTGTAGAAGTAATGGCAGCAAATAGCTGATTAAGTGAGGGATACAGAACTCCAAACAGCCATAATCAAAATAAATCTACATCCAGGCATATAATAATCAAGATCCCAGAAATGCAGCAGAAGAACAGAATATTAAAAGTTGCTAGAGAAAAGAAATAGCCTATAAAGTAAAGCCCATCAGAATCCCAGCAGACTTTTCAACATAAACCCTCAAGTCAAGAACAGCTTGGAGTGAAGTATATAAAGTCCTGAAAGAAAACCACTTCCAACCCAGATCCATGTACCCTGTAAAACTATCTTTCAAAATTAATGGAGAAATACTTACATGACAAAGAAAAACTGAAGAAATTCATGTTCACCAAACCAACCCTAGAAAGAGTACTGAAAGATATTCTAGTGAGATAAAAATGAACACAATTTCCAGAACAACAGAAAGAAACCACCAAACAGGGCAAGTAATTAAAACAAAGGGGAAAAGCAGGGAACCAACAGGAAAACAACATAACAAAGATAAGCCAATACATATCAGTAACAACCATCAATGTAAATAGCCTCAATTTAACAATTAAAAGAATTAGATTGGCACAATGGATCAAAAAACTAGATCCAACAATATGTTGTATACAGGAAACTCATCTAACTCAAAAAGAAACTCACAGGCTGAAAGTCAAGGGATGGAAAATAATCTTCTATGCAAGAGGAACCTAGAAAAAAGCAGGGATAGCTATTCTGGTTTGCAGACAATGTGAACTTTGAACCAACAATGATCAAAAGAGATAAAGAAGGTCACTACATACTCCTTAGGGGAAAACTTTAAGGGGAGGAGATAACAATCAGAAATATATATGCACTAAATACAGGTGCACCCAATATATAAGATGAATATTAGCAGACAAGAAAAATCAAGTGAGCAATAACACACTTATAATGGAAGACCTTAATATCTCACTAGACAAGAAAATCAGCAAAGAATATATCAGAAGTGAACCAAACCTGTGAACAGACAGACTCAGTAGATGTTTACAGGGTATTCCACCCAACAATATCAGAATACACATTCTCAGCTGCACAAGGCATATTCTCTAAAAGAGATCATATATTAGCCCACAGAACAAGCTTCAGTAAATGCAAACAAAATGAAACTATCCCATTTATATATTCTGACCATAGTGCAATGAAATTGGAAATTAATGGCAAAAGAAACCACAAAAACTACATTAACACATGGAAATTGCATAACAACCTCTTGAATAACCAATGGGTCACAGATGAAATCAAAGAACAAATTAAACACTATCTATAATTAAATAAACATGCAGATATAACATACTGGAACCTATAGGACACAATAAAAGCAGTCCCAAGAGGAAAATTTAGTGGCTCACATCAGGAAAAGAGAACAAGAACAAATAAACAACTTAATGTTGTACCTCAACCTTCTAGAAAAAGAAGAGTAAGTCAAGCCCAAAGCCCATAGAAGGGAGGAAATTATAAAGATCAGAGCAGAAATTAATGCAATTGAGACTAAGAAAAAAATACATAGAATTAATGAATTGAAAAGCTGATTCTTTGAAAGAATAAGTAAAATTAATAAACCCTTGGCCAACTTTATCAAAAAAAGGAAAGAAAAGACAAATTCATGCAATGAGGAATGAAAAGGGCAAAATCACTATAGATCCTGTGGAAATTCAGAAGACCATCAATACATACTTTGAAAATCTTTACTTTCATAGGATGGAAAACCAGAACAAATGGACAGATTCCTAGATATGTATGAATTACCAAAGCCAAATCAAGAAGACAAAAATTCTGAATAACCCAGCATCAATCAATGAAACTAAAAATGTAATTAAAAACTTACCAACAAAGAAAAACCTACATTCTGATGGATTCACTGCTGAATTCTACAAGAAATTTAGAGAAGATTTAACCCCAGTACTCCTCAAACTTTGTAATGAAATTGAAAATGAAGCAATACTCCCTAACTCTTTCATGGAGGCAAGCATCACCCTGATACCAAAACCAGAGAAAGATCTAGCCAAAAAAGAGAACTACAGGCCAGTCTTCCTAATTAACACAGATACAAAAAACCTCAGTAAGATACTAGCAAATCATCAAGAAGATTATACAACATGACCAAGTTGGATTGATTCCAGGAATGTAGAGTGGTTCAACATATGTGAAACAATAAATGTAATACACCGTATCAACAGAACCAAAGACAAAAATCACAAGATCATCTCAATATATACAGAAAAAACTTCTGACAAAATCTAGCACCCATTCATGATATAAACGCTACAGAAAATTGGAACAGATGGTCTTTACCTCAATCTGATAAAAGTCATCTATGACAAACCAACAGCCAACATACTAAATAGACAAAAACTGAAAGCTTTCACTCTAAAATCAGGAACAAGATAAGATGTCCACTATCATCACTCCTATTCAGTATAGTTCTGGAAACACTAGCCAGAGCAATTAGACAAGAGATAGACATGAAAGGAAATCAGGATAGGAAAGAAGTAAGTTAAATTATCATTATTCACAGATGACATGATATTACTCTTCATAGAAGACCCCAAAACCCCACCAAAAGACTTCTAGATTTAATCAGCAAATTCAGTAGTATAGAAGGATATAAGGTCAACACTCAAAAATCAATAGCATTCCTATACACAAACAACAAACTCACTGAGAGAGAACTTAGGGAAACTATACCCTTTATTATAGCATCCCCCCAAAATGAAATATTTAGGAAAAATTTTTTTAAACCAGGGAAGTAGCCACACTGTTTTTTTTTTTTTTTAGGAATCAATTTAACAAAGCAAGTAAAATATCTATGTATTGAAAGCTACAGTATTTTGAAAAAAGAGATCAAAGGGGATATCAGAAAATGGAAAGATATCCCCTGCTCATGGATAGGAAGAGCCAACATAGTGAAAATGGTCATACTCCCTAAATTGTTATACAAATTTAATGCAATCTGATCAAAATACCATTAGCAAACCTCACAGAACTAGAGAAAAACATTCTTAAAATTCATCTGGAACCAGAAGAGACCTAGAATAGCAAAGGCAATCCTGAGCAACAAATGCAAGGCAGAAGGTATCACAATACCTAACTTGAAAGTATACTACAAAGCTACCTTGATAAAATCAGCATGAATTGGGAAAAAAAATAGACCTGCAGGTCAATGGAACAGAGTAGAAGATGCAGACACGACTATAAACACATTCAGCCACCTTATCTTAGGCAGAGGGGCCAAATATGTACAAACACACTCAGCTACCTTATCTTTGACAAAGAGGCCAAACATGTTCATGGGAAGAAAACCTTTTTAATAAACAATTGAGGGTCTAAATACTAAAACAGAAACACTAAATGACTACTGAAAGAGAAAGTAGGTAGAAATCGTGAAGACATAGGTGTAGATAAAGTTCATGAGCACAAGAAGTACTTCAAAGAATCAATAACTGAGATCTCATCATATTAAAAAGCTTTTGCACAGCAAAAGAAATCACTAACAACTTGAAAAGATAACACTCAGAGTGGGAAAAATTTTTAGGTATTTGTCCTTCAGACAAAGGACTTATATCCAGAACATATAAAGAACTGAAAAATATCAGACCCTCCAAATTCAAAGACCCAATCCAAAAGTGGGCATTTGAGGTGAATACACACTTCTCAGATGAAGAAGTACAATTGGCAAATATATGAAAAAATTGGTCATTCAAGAGATGTAAATTAAAACTATCGAGATCCCATCTCAACCCAGAAAAATAGCTACCATTAAGAAATCAACCAATAACAAATGCTGGAGGAACTGTGGGGAAAAAGAAGCAATTCTTCACTGTTGGTAGGATTGTAGACTGGTACAACCACTGTGGAAATCAGTATAGAGATTCCTAAAACAAACTAGGATTAGCGGTTCCATTCCACTTAGCTATTCCTCTAGTGGGTACTGCTGAAGAATTAAAAACATCATACCACAGTGATATATATGCACTCATATTTATAACAGCACAATTTGTAATGGCTAACTCTTGGAAACAATCTAAATGCCCATCAACTGAGGAATAGATTAAAAAATAAGCTTTTTAATACAATTAAGTACTACTCAGCCATAAAGAAGGATAAACTTGAGACATCTATAGGTAAATGGATGCAACTTGAGACCATATTCATAAGTGAAATAAATCAGACTCACTTGTGTTAACTCACACTGTCTCCCCTGTGTGAGAAAATAAAAGGGTAAATAAGGTCTAAAATGTACACTAAATATTATAAAATAGGAAGAAATTGTTCAAAAGGAAAAAGGAACTAGGATGGGTGAAAGGGGAAAGGGCAGTAGGGAAAAAATGCAAGTCAGTTAAACTATTTGTGTCTCTTAGTTCATTAAAAAGGAAGGTTTGTGCTAATATCGATTTGAGAAATTTTTATGTCCATATCTTGTACCTTGAGCAACTACTTTAACATAATGTAATAATACTTGTAATGTAGTAACTATGGATATTCTCCTATTATTATTATTATTATTATTATTATTATTATTTTGGTACCGGGGATCAAACTCATGACCATGCACTTGCCACACAGGTGCTTATGCTGCTGAACTAAATCCCCAGCCCTCTAGTATTATTTCGGTATGAAATTTTGTTTTACCTTTTTCCCATAAAATAAATAAAATTAAATTAAAAAGTAAAAAAAAAAAATTCGGAATGTTAGTGAGAAACTGGATCAGCAGCCACTCGGAGCACTCAAATGCACACACGTAGTGCTACTGCTACTTGATGGAGGCCCAGAGCTGGCCAGGCTGAGCACCTCCACACTTCCAGACTCTGAACTGGTGGAAACAGCAGCTAATCTAGGCGTGTGCCTCTGGCTGCCAACTCACACACATCTGGCTCGTGGCAGCATGGGGAACTTTCCAATGGCAAGCAGAGGTGCTGGCAGCTGGAGTCCGGGCTCCGCTGAAACCAACCTGCAGGCTGGCTTTCTAGGAAAATCTCCAGGGCAGGCACTTACACTCTGTTGAGATCTCACAGGCTGCCAGGTCTCAGAGATGCCTGGGCAATGTGGGAAAAGAGCTGCATGGAAGACGTCAAGGTGGGGGGCCCCTTGCCTGGACGGGGTTCCCTACAGCAAACAGCAGCCAATAATAGCACCCACTATGTGCAGGGTACAAAGGCAGAAAGATTCCAAAGCAGTCCTCAAGGAGCACTTGGTGAAGACAGAAAAGCAGCAATTCCTCATGTGCTCCAAGCAATGAGCCAGAATCAAAATGAGCTACACATACTGGGCTGAGAGTGCCTACACTTCACAGTCTTTATGGTATATCATTGCTTCTGGGGACTCAGAGAAGGTGACTGGCTTACCCAGAGTCATACCTCAGCATATAACAAACTCGGGCTGTGTGCCATTGGAGAAAATGCATAGGATATGTGGTTAGATTAGGTTTGGTTCACACCTAAATACCAGCAGTGTCAGGCACACAGTGTGTGCTCAACAAAGAAGATGACAGCAGGATTTGCTCACAGACAATAGGCAGCCCAAGTGCTTTACAGATCAGGTGAGGGACAGTTCTGCTAGTGGAGCTTGGGGAGGCTCTCAGGAGGAAGCAACTGCTCTGGGTCTGAGAGATGAGCTGGAATTCTCTAGCTGGGGAACAAAACCTAACAAGCACTTGCTAAATCCCCAGCACTCTGCTCCTAGAAATCATTTGGAGTGGATCCTATGAATCTGCCCTATTTCATCAGCAGACCAAAAAACCAAACAACAACAACAACAAAAAACCAACCAACCAAACAAACAGTTCAGAGGTTAGGTCACTCATCCATAGGCACCAAGTTGATTAGGGTGGGTTCCAGAATTGTAATTCTGGCTTGCTTGATTCCAGAATGCCCATGCCCACCTAGGAGGACCATGTGACAAATGGTGAAGTGGATCATAGTAACTGCACCAACTTCCTCCAAGAATGGCAGAGCAGAGTTCAAAACCATTAAGGAGAAATCATCTCACTCCCCTTAGAATGCTGGCAAAATATGAAAAATAAGTGCGGGCAACGTGCGGAAAAGGAGAACTCTCAGACACTGCTGGTGGGAATGTCATCAGTACAGTCATTATGGAAAATAGTATGGAGGTGCCTCAGAAATCCAGAAATGGAACTTCTATATGATCTAGCAATCCCACTCCTGAGTATATATGAAAGGGAAACAGATCTTTTGTTAAGGAGACATCTGCACTTGAATGTTTATCACAGCACTATTCACAATAGTCAAGAAATGGAAACAACCTTCAGGTCCACAATGGATGAATGGATAAAGAAAATGTAGCATGTATACAAAACAAATTAATGTTCAGTCATAAAAAGAATGAAAACTATCATTTGTGGCAACATTGATAGAACTAGGAGCGGACACTATGTGAAATAAATCAGGCCTAGGAAGACAAATACTGAATAAACTTAGTTAAACTGAAAGCTAAAAAAGTTAACCTTGTGTAAGTATGGAGTAGAATAATGGTTATCAGAGTCTGGGAAGGATGCTGGGAGGAAGGGATGGAGAAAGGCTGGTTAACAGGTACTGGGGTACAGCTAGACAAGAGAAATAACTTCAATGTTCTACAGCATAGCAGGATAACAGGTTGCAATGATTAGCTGCACATTTCAAAAACATTAGAGGGGATTCCACATACATGATGGAGGTGATGGATGTGCACAATGAACCAGGAAAGTGTAAGATTAATGTACGGATGAAATCAGTTAAAAAGCCAGGAATAGCACCAACCATACTCACTGCCAATAGTGGCTTTCACACTTGGCAGCTCAGCACACATAGGGGAGCTTGTTCAGAAACCAGACTGTGACCCGGGCTAGCTACTCACACCATGTGGGTCCAAACCCTGGCACGATGAGCTCCAAAGCTGTGTGCCTATCCTATGGGGAGATGGCAGGATGATTCCATGTATGCACAGCTCTAAGCACAGTGCCAGGCACACAGTAGGTATTAAATAAAGGGTGGCTGCTCCTGCCCTCTCTGAGTGGGACAGGGAATTCACAGGTGAAGAAATGTGCACGGAGTTCCTATAAGCTAGGAGCCAGATCCTAAAAGCCTGGCACCTTCTAAAACAAGAAGGTCAAAGGGGCTCAGGAGTCACCACTGAGTTGCAGGGATCCCCAGAGGCTGTGAGGATGTTAGGGAACAAGAGGTGCTGGCAGCTGGCTCTCCTCTGGGTTTGCACCATCTCCCTTCTCCGGATCACACAGCCTCAGCTCAGGCCCAGGCACCTGACTCAGTGCAGACAGCACCCTCCTCACCAACCTCCTGGCCGGCCCTCTGCTCTCCCGGATGGGGATATTTCTGTAATGTAGTGCTATGGTTTGGATGTTGTTTGCCTTCTAAAGGGTCATGTGTTGAAGTCTCGTGGTAATGTGATAGGTGGTAGGACTGTTTAAGAGGTGGTGCCTAATGCAAAATGACTGGGTCATTAGGGGAACATCCTTGAGTAGGATTAAGTTCTCTTGGAACCTGGTTAGCTCCACGAGAGTGAGTCAGTATAAAAGCAAGTCTGGCCTCTCCTCACCAGTTGGTTTCTTGTCTCACCCTGCCATTTCCCTTTCAAAAATGCTCCCACCATGATGTGATGCAGCTGGGGGATCCTCACCAGAGCTAGTGTCATGCTATCTGGACTTTTTTCAACCTCCCAAACTATGAGCTAAATAAATCTTACTTTATAAGTTACCGAGCCTCAGGTATTTTGTTGTAGTAATGGAAAAACTGATCAATACCTATAGGATCTAATCTACTTTCTCTTCTCCTTAGGGTCTCTTAGTGGCTCCCTTTTCAGAAAACAAATGAACAAACAAAAACAACAAAAGAAAAACAGTAAAACAACATGGAATCATATTAAGTGAGCACTTCCTGTACTCCTGGATAAAGAAAAAGGGCCACACAAATGGGTTTCCAACTCTAAAGCCAAAAAGTCTCCCTCCTATAGGAAATGTATATGATTCTTGAAGATCAGATTCTAAAGGTACCCTTGGCCACCCCGGCCTTGCATGGACATTTATGCTCTCTTTCACTGTATACTCCTCTCCAGGGAAAATTTAGATAATAAATAAAAATATATACAATTTAATGTAATGTAACCCCTAACAACATTCAAGGGTCAGGAATGTGCGGAATGCCCTCTACCTTTGCTATCCTATGAAACTACACTGAATTACTGTTTCTGTTCTACAGTGGAGGACAGTAAGGTACTGGGAAGTTAAGTAACTTGTTCCACCCAGCTAGCGAGCAGTGAGCTGAGTCAGAGGTCTTTATAACTGCCCATGTTTCCACCAGTGATGATGTATGGGGCATACTTCTTCCCAGGTCTTTTTTCTGCACACAGAGATAGTTTTCAAGATTCAGATCACACTATATACAGTCATCCCTCAATATCCTCAAGGGATCTGCTCTAGGAAACCCCACAGATACCAAAATCCATAGAAGCTTTCTACAAAATACATAGTATTTGCACAGAACCTATGCACATCCTCCCCATACTTTAAATAATCTCTAGATGACTCACAATATTTCATACAATGTAAATGCCTTACAAGGAAGCAGTTGTCATACTGTAGTGTTAAGGAAATAAGAAAAAGTCTTGTATCTTCAGTGGATACAACTGCGATTGGCCTAATTAGACAGACCACATCAGTAACCAGGCAACTTTCCCCCCAAATGTTGTTTATCTATAGCTGGTTGAATCCAAAGATTAAGAACCCATGTATACAGAGCATCAGCTTGTTTTTATTTTCCCATTTGCATCATATGGGAGCATTTCCTCATTTCACTAAGTATTCTTTGGACAAACCACTTCTAAAGGATGCCTAAAGGTGCACTGTAAGGCTGTACATCATTTATTTGATCACACCTCCACTGATAAACATTTAGGCTACTTTGAAGATGTTATATACCACTCTGATAAATACCCAATATGTAAATCTTTTCAATGTTAAGGGGTTCATCCTGGGCAAGTTCAAAGTATGCTTTTCATGTCATTCTAGACTGCTTGTGTCAGATCATTGGTGGCTGTTTATTAAGAATGCATATTACTAGTCAGATAAATGATGAAGAGGATGACAATGATGATGGTACAAATAATGACGATAGAAAACCATTTATTCGGCATTTCTCTATGCCAGAAACTGCATTCAATCCTTAACATGACTAATTCACAAGAGACTTATTCTAACCCTCTTCTCACTGAAGAGGTTAAGCCATTTATTGAGGATCACACAGGCAGGACCTGAAAGAGCCAGCTCAGAGCCACACCATCTGGCTTCCAAGTCCAACCTATGAAACTTCTACCCTGGGGTCTTCCAATTTTGGAGCCATGGATCGCTTCATTAATCTAGTGAAATTTAATGGACCCCTTCTTAGAATGATTCAAAATTAAAACACACAACACATAGGATTCCAAATAAAAGAAATAAAGTTATTAAAATGTTTAAAAATACAAAACTGTGAATACATTTATACTTTTATTGAAACAATAAAATAACAACAACAAAAAAATCTACTGACAGGTCAAATGACACCATAATTTTGAAGCACTGAGAACTATACTTGTAAGTAGGAGGACCCAGGGAACAACTGTAGAGTGAAATGATAATGTCCTTGAGTTTCTACAGGAGAAAAAGTACATTACTAATACCAAGGAAGGCTGTTGCCTTCATTCATAATAGGAGACAATGCTAAATTTCTTTGGAGGTTTTTGAAAATTAAGGTGTTGATTTCCCCCATCCAAGTTCAAGGAGCCAAGTCCGCTACTTGGCCTTTGCGATCTCAGAGCTGCCCTCTCTTCCTGACCTCAGTGACGGTGCACCTCTGTCCCAGTGCAGGATGGGTAGCCTGGGCTCTGACCCCTGCCCTGACTTCATAGCCCCTTCCCAGCCCTATGACTGAAGCATTTCAAACAGAGAGTGACCTCTCAGAGGACAAGACCATGCCCGGTCATCTCAGCCTCTCTGTGGCCCTGAGCCAGGACCGGTCCAGAAAAGACAATAAACTCGAATCTGTAGAACTCACTGGAAACCAGGGGTGGCCCAAGGCCACAGGCTGCTGATTCACATGTTGGCCAGAGAGGAGGAAATGGTGACACCACTGTTTGGGGTCCAGCTTGCTCTGCCAGCAGTGTGGGCAGAAGTCTTAATTAAGCAGAACCTAATACACTGTCCTTGTGTGCTCCATGGCAGTGTTTCCCAAGTGGGGAGTGAAGCGGGGGAGGCTGAGGCACTGTTACTGACTGTCAGTGACAGAGAGCAGGGACAAGTGTGGTCCAGGGCGAATTACTTTACCTCTGTAAGTCTTGGTTCCCACATTTGTGAAACGAGGCAGTACCACGTCCAAATGGTAGACACCTACTGTTCCTACCTTCCCTGGCTCTGTGTTTCCTCCTGCCTGCAACAGTGCCTGGAATCTGCTTTTACCTCTCATCACTCCCAGCCAGTAGGTCTATCAACCAGGATATTCCACCTTCACCTGGCAGACATCGGGTAACCTGGCTGGGCCAATCTGATGCTTTCTTTCCGGACTTGAGTGGTCACCAGGTGTGAATGCATGGAGCAGATGTCTCTCTTATGATGTCCACTCCATGGACAGTTCCACTTGGTGCTTCCGAAGACTGGGTGTTAGGCTTTTTCCTTGGTTATGCCAGTCCATCTTCCCAATATACTCTCTTAGCTTAAGTTGGTTGGGTTCATTTCTGTCACTTGTAATCCTAACTCCTGGGTCTTAACTCCTTATCTAAGAGCTGCTACACTGATTCAGTGACATAAAGCAGGAAGACCCTCACACATATGAGAAGTACAATGAAATGACAGCTATTCTACAATAGTAATGATACATTATTATTATTATTTTGTCTTTTTGAGACAGTGTCTCACTATGCAGTTCAGGCTGGCCTTGAGCTCACTTTGTAGCCCACACTGGTCTTGAACTTTCAATGATCCTCCTGCCTCAGCCTCCTGAGTGCTGAGATTACAAGCATGTACCACCATGCCTGGCTATCATTATTATTGAATACTGAGAACAAACAAGCTTCTCTCTTCTCCCTCAAATTTCAGAATTCCCACTGGCTTTCCCAATCCCTTCCCTCCCTAACTTTGGCACCTCTGTCCTCATGCAGGCCTCCATCTGAGTAGTCTGTGCAGCAGCTCCACCCTCTGCATTCTCCTGCCCACCCTGAGTGTCAGCTCCTCTCAGTTTCCTGGAGGCTGCCACCCTGGGCCACCTTTACTGGCTCTACACCAAAGGTATCGGCCTGGGGCAGTGGCCTCCTGAAGGCAGAGCCCTACTATTTAGCTTTCTGTGGTTCTCGGGCCAGTCAAGAACCTGCAGGGCTTTCCTGCCTCCTCCCCTTCATCAAGCGTCATCTCCATCACTCAAGTATCTCCTGCTTTTTAAAATCACCCCTACTTCTTCACTATGTTGTTCTCTCTGCCAGAAATTCCTTTACCCTCATCTGCTGTCAGGTTCAGGTCTCCAAGGTGCTGTCTTCCTTCTCTAAATCCAAGTCTCCCAGAAGCCAAGGACACAAGTTTCTGATCAGACCCCCAGTGACCTGTCTGCTTGTTTCTCTCTCTCAGGACCTTGCTCTCTTCTATTCTGCTTATGTAGACATCATCCCTGTGCTTAGCCTTTGGAACAACGTGTGTTTATTCCATAAATTCTCTAGTGATACTGCTGATACCACCATGCAGGAATGTTTCTCCTTGGTGGTTATTTTTCCAAAATGGTGGTTCTGGCAGTACTGGAGAATATACAAGATGCCCAGTGAAATTTCATTAATTCCAGATAAATGATGAGTCACTGTTTAGTATAAGCATGTTCCACATACTGCATGTTTAACTGAAATTCAAATTGTGCTGGGGATTCTGTCTCTTCATTTGCTGAACTGGATAATCCTCAGCCCTGGGATGGCCTGAGACAGTGTCACAGAAACAGATGGCCATACTCTGCCCACTTCCTGTCTTTCTTTTTTGTCTTCTTTGAAGGAGTCCATGTAATTATGGCCGTCTGTAGGTATGCACATGGACCAGTAAGCAAAGAGGAGAATGCCAGGTGGCTTGGAACCAAGGCACAGGAACCATGACTTGTAGCAAAGCTGGGGTCTACAGATTCCTAGAAGACAAAGTATGTGTCTGTGTGTGTGGCGGGGCGGGGGATGTTTGCACGATAGCACTGTGGTAGCACTGAGCCTCCTGGGTCTATCCCAGCAGCTGGTTCTCATTTCATACCAGGGGGCAAAGGATGCCAGCTCCACCCTGGGTATGGCTGGCTGTACTGCCAAGGGCTCCAGGAAATGCTCCAGAGAAAGGGACCGTGGCTTTGAGACCCCACTCCAGGCTGGTAAACTCCAAAGACAACTGTCCCAGCAGTGCCTGTCCTCCCACATAAAACCTCACTCAAACCCTCCAACAAGGCCACCAATTTCCAGAGGAGAAGGCTCAGGGCTTGCAGAAAATAAAGGGCAGAACCAGACAAGAATTAGCTTTGGGCTGCAGAAGCCTCATGGTCTTCTGAACAAGCCTTTCTTCCTTTGTCACCTCACTGCTGGAACCCAGCAGATAAACAGGCTGCTCAGGTGCTGGCAGATCCCTTTTCCTGCAGCTGCAGAGACCCACAGCTGGGAAGCAGACAACTGAGTCATGCAAAGCAAGACCAGCCCTCCCACTAGTTTTTCATCTAAGGAAAAAAAAGGATGCATAATTCACAACCAGGATATGAGTGTACAGATTAGAAGTCCAACTGAATGGCGTGGTCGGTCACTCTGGTCCTTTTCTGGCAGCATGCTAACTGCACTGCTTGCTGACTTGTGTTTGAGCGGTGACAAGCGAATGTGTTCTGAAATGTGCAGAAAAGTGGGGTGCAGGGCATACTCCTAACCTGCATAACCTTTCTTGGTGTGTGATCTCAGGGTATAGACCGTGCTGGCTCTGCCCGGCTCAGGACTGCAATTCCTCCCATCCCTTCCAGCTGCAGGCACTGTGGGAAAGGCCAGCGCTGGCCTGGCTGAGCAGGGAGTGTTATAACTTGGAAAACGCCGCCCTGGTTTTCCCTCACGCCCTGGTTTTCCCTCAAGGTTTTTCAAACTCATCACTTTCCACTGCTTCAGCTGACGGCTGGAAGCCACATCCCAAGACCTCCCTCTGAGGCGGGAGTGGGAAAGCAGTCTCCCAGGCCGGCGCCTGCCTCCAAGGGCCTGAGGCCCGGCTCTCAGGGGCCTGTGGCAAGGATCCTTCAGGAGGGCCAGGAGGGGCGGGCGGCAGGATGTGGGGACCTGCCGGAGCCGCCATAGCTTGGCACTACTTCTTTTTCAAAATGAACATTTGCTGTTTTTTTTTTTTTAATTTTTACTAAAAACAGGACTATGCGTTCACTGTAGCACATTTGGAAAACAGAAAAAAAGCACAGACAGGAAGGAAAAAAAATGCAACCTATATTTTATCGGCTCTATTTCTGGGCTCTTGTAGACACGCATTTCCACCCTTGGGTGGGAATCAGCCAGGGCACACCACCAGTGCTACAACCAGTGTCACGACCGAAGGCACTGCGTTCTTAGCAGCTGGATGGGCTCCAGCATGTGAGTATAATACATTTTATCTATCTTGTTCTCAATTGACGGGTGTTTAAATGGTTACCAACTTTTTATTATCATAAATGACATTATATCTGGATGTTCCTAATACAGCTCCCTGTTTTCAAACCCAGACTACAGACTAGGCTCATTTAAGCTTTACTTTAGATTTATCAAATTGGTGCTATTATTATCCCATTTTACAGATGAGGACTCTGAAGCACGGAGAGGGTAGTTAATATGCTTAAGGTCACACAGTTGGTAGGAAGCAAGGATCTGAATCCAAGCTGTGTAGTATTACTTCTCTGCTTGCCAGAAGCACGGATACAAAGTCTGAACTATGGTAACAAATAATTTGAAGATACAATAGCTCCATCTCTTGAGATACCTGCAGGAGCCCAGAATACAAGAGAAGTAGGCTGGGCGTCTCCCACTGAGATGATCCACTTGGGGGGAAAGGGGAATAGGAACACTTGTGATGACAGAGCACGGCACCCTAAAAAATATTAACACAAAAAAGCCCTCTGCTTGCTATTCACTTGGCACAGACTGCTTCAGTGATAGGCACCCACAGGAAATCAGCCACTTAAAAAACGCCACCAGGGGCCCTCAGAGGACACAACTTAAGTGTGCCGTGGACACGGTGCAGGACAAAACACCACCTATGGAACAGACAGAAATGGCTCTGCCTTGCTCACAGGCTTCTTCCCAGCGGTAGCATGTCTGCAGGGCAGCAGGTAGGAAAGAAGCAGAGCTATTATCATCAACAGCATTTTTCATGACTACCCTGCACTGAACGCCTTTCAAACATGAGGTATCAGGTTCAGTACTGTCTGGAGAAAAACCTGACAACCACTCGTACTTGGAGGGGAATCCGATGATCTACCTATTTTATAGAGGCTCAGGCAGCATGTTCACAAGGCACCCAGTACAGGGGGGTGTAAGAGGATTCAGAAAAAGCAGGGATGGAGTTTAGATTGAATGTGGGCATGGTCAAAGACTGGCATGACCATCTTAGAAGCTGCTGCACTAATTTTAAGGTAGAAACTAAAACCAGGGATTACTTGAGCTGTCCAAGGCCATGCAGAACTTGAAACTAGATAAATCTGTCCCTAATATCCAAGTTCTTTCCACTGAAGTTTGCTGCCCTCCCTGCCCGGCAGGTTTCCACAGAAGGGGCACCAGGAAAAGGAGGGAAGGGAGGCAGCTGGTGGCTGGAAAACAGAATGCAGCTAATTTGGGCAGCAGATCCAGGTTTTGGTCCAGAGTACTGAGCTCATCAGCCAGAGGCCTTCCACACAGTAGAGACAAGGATATGAGTAACACCTAATACAGGTACAATCGACCCTTTGCGACTCAGCACAGTGACCCCAGGCTCCCAGGACCTGGCAATCAGTGGGGAGGTTCCAAGATGACAGTATTGGGCCTATCAACCCGTCACTGCACAGGCACAATTCACCTAAAGCCTCCCTGGAGGGGGAAGAGCTGAGGGCTGCCACAACCTGCAGTTCATCAATCAGGCTGAATGAATGGAGATGGGACAGTTCACAATGACCCTGACATCTCCTATAGAAGAAAACTGTGGCATCAATGTGCTACATTAGGGACAAGTAGCATCAATGAGCCACCAAGCTTACTTGGCATGGTGGTGGCCTCTCTCATCTTTCTCAGACACCAAGGCATCAAGTTCATTTCTGCAGGCAGTCACTCCTTGCAACATGACCTCAAGCTTGTGCCTCTACTTCCGAGACTCCAGTCTGCTCAAGGGAAGCTGAGAACATGAATATAACTTCCTGAAAGATTAATATCCCTGATCTATAAGTAAAACCTTCAAATCAAGAGGAGACAAAATATACTCAAAAGGAGACAAAGGATAAAAAGCAGTTCACAGAAGAGAAATCTCAAATGGCTGATAAAGGTGTGAAAAAACTATTTGGCCTCACTAGCAGGCAGGGAAACAGCTTGGTACTCAGCAGATTGATACAAACTAAAGTCTGATAAGAGAGTTAGCAAGGCACAAAGCAACAGGGACCCCCATAGGTAAATGCAAAGTTAAACACACACAAACCCCACCAGCTGTCTTATGTTGGTTTATGTACAAGGAAATAGCTCCAAGAAAGTTAACTGCTGGGCACATTCTAAAAGTCCCTCACAGGAGCTTAAATAAAGAGGGATGTATCCATTAATGAAATACTACATGGTTGTTAAACTACAGATACCCATATCAAACACAGATCTCCAAAGTGTGATATGTTTTTACAATTTCTAAAATTTTCAAGATACAAGATTTGGGGGGAATGTTTAAAGGTAAAGATGTTAACAGACACTCATGCTGGAAGGGAAGGGACACTGCTTGTGAATCAGTGCTAGGGCACTTTTTAGGGTGATAGCAATGTTATAATACTAGACTGCATTGTAGCTTGCTTAGCTCTGTAACTTACTAAAAAAAATTGGTGAACTGTACACTTAAAATTACACTTCAATAAACCTGTTAAAGAAATTGTATCTAGTATTCTGCATTTCTAAAGTACAGGAGGATAAAAATCAAATGCAGATGCTGGGTTTTGGGGGGGAGGAGGATACAGTGTTGAGAGCATACAGGGGCTTGGCAGCTTTTTCCTTCCTTCTCTCCTTTCTTTTCTCTTTTCTGAGATGGAGACCTTACTGTTGTTCAGGTTAGTTTTAAACTTAGGATCCTCCTGCTTCAACCTCGCTAGGATCTCAGGCTTGTGCCTGGACTAACTGTTTACTTCTTAAAAAGTAAAACTAAATGGATCTGAAATGCATATGGCAAATGCAGATCCACAGCACTGAGTTGGAAGGCGTATTGATAGGTATATATTTTATTCTTTTTCTGCATTTGCGTAGTAGAAATACTAGATTCATAGGAGAAGAATACTTGTATTAAAGGGCTGCTCTAACAACTAAATACACAGAGAGACCCCTAATGCAGTGCCTGGCCTAGACTGACAGTTGCAACTCTGGCTGCTGCTATTACGGCTGCCAGGCCACTGACCACCAGCCAACTCCCCTAGGTTGCGGAAGCTCTCCAGCAGAGTGGGTGGCTTCTCTGGGGTCCTGTCAGTGACTCTGTGCTAAACAAAGTGTTCTGTGTACCCTGTTCCAGTGCGGGAGACTGATGAGTGCAACAGACCCCCCCTCCACGTCCTACAGAGCTTTCTCCACTCAAGCTGAAAAACAACCAGTCATGGAGTGTCGCTCTTGGACATCACACAAGGCCCCTCCTCTTTCATCTTGAAACCCTTGGGCTCCAGGGGAGCCCTCTCCAGATGGGAATAGTCACCTCTGTAAGGATCTGAGGCCCCAAAGATGTCCCTGCCCACCACTGAAGGCAGCTGGGCTAGGGCAGAAAGGGTGTCATCCTGTTATAGAGAAGACAGCTTCTGGTGGCTCAGTCCTGTGCTCCATCCAGATCATACAGCTCTCTAATGGCACCCATCGCACTCAGGACCTGTTCCTGTCCAGGCAACTGAATGATGAGCAGACCATGGTGGCTGAGGTAGCTGCAAATGGGGAGAGGGGTGGTGGGGTAGGTCAGGACTCTCCAAAACTGAGCTAGATACTCTACAGAACAGGACTGGGGGAGAGGGTGTGTAACAGGGCCTGCTGTGGTTTGTCCCCAGGTGTTCATGTGTTAGAAGTCTGATCCCCAGTGTGGTGATGTGAGAAGTGGTGGAATCCTTAAGAGGTAGAGCCTTGTGAAAAGCAGTCAGGTCAGCAGGCACTGCGCTTAGTTCTTGTGGGACCCATTAAGCAGTTCCTCACAGTGTGTTGTATAAAAGAGCAAGACTGGCCCCTCCCTGGTCTCTCTGGCTTCCTGTCTCACCATGTGATCTCTTCCACTGTGATGTCATTCACCATGCTGTGACTCAGCCAAAGGGTCCTTATTAGTGCACAAACTGGTAAGAATACGCTACCTTGAATGCTCAGCCTCCCAAACTATGAGCTAAATGAACCTCTTTCTTTTATAAAGTACCTAGCCTCAAGTACATTAACACAGTAACAGAAACTGGACTAATACAAAGGGTAATGATCAATGCCTGGACCCATTTTTGGTTGTTACGACTGGTGAGAAGGGGGCTATCGGCATTCCGTGGACAGAGGCCAAGGATGCAGCAAAACATGCTACAATGTATAAGACAGCTTCCTGCAACAAAGTGAGCTGGTCCAAAATGTCAGCAGTGTTCAAGTTGAGCCACCTGGTCCCAGATGGATGTAACAGTATTTACCATTTGTAGAAGGGTGAGCTCAGAGAGGGAAAACAACCAGCTCAAGGTGACACAGCAGGAAGGGGTAGAGGCCGGGATTACCCAGCTCCCCCATGCACACTCTCCAGAGTGGCTTGAGATGGGAGGGCATCAAATCAGAGGCAAAGCCCAGGCCTGCAACAGCTGTCCCCATGCCCATTCCTTCTAGAGTATGCAGGGATGAGAGAGGGGCAGGCGCTTCTGGTTCTGTTGGGTTCAGATCCCTTGTTGTCATGGCAGCAAATTTTCTGTTTCTGTGAATGACTCACTTCACCACTTCACCACTACTGCCCCTCTTCATCTGATGAGCCAAAAAGGCCTGCTTGGAGCGAGCCCCCTGAATCACAGGTGTGCCTAAACCCACATGCAGAATAACAAGTTCTGGAAGAAACTCCCCCTCCCCCATCTGATTTCGGCATGTTCCCAAACAGAGTGACACAGCCACCACGTGGCAGGCAGGCTAGGGACATAACAGTTCCAGATTCTTCCCGCCAGTTGCTTGATTTCTTACCAACACCTCCGTTTTACAGGTGAGGAAACTGAGGCTCAGGCTACACACTAGCAAGCTGTACAGTCAAGATCTGAAACCCAACCAGTGTTTTAATATATACTTTTCTCAGTGGGCCTCTGAAAAGTGTCTATAAGCTTAAAAAGATACCCCTCAAAGTTTTTAGAGTAAAACTCTCAAAAACCTGTGGCAGGGAGATAAACACTTTGCCTCAGCACCAATAATACAGCAGACAGCAGACTGCTTAGCTTTAGGAGGAGGGTCTTAGTCCATGGAAACCACGAGGGCTTGGGATCCAGGAAGTAGTGTGGTTTGGTGGAATACTTTTTGGATCCAACAGACCTGGATTTACTTCTGGTGTATGACTTTACCTAACTGAGCCTTAGTACCTTCATCTGTCAAAGGGGCTTAAGAACTACTGCTACATGAATATGCATGACAGGAGCGAGTGACTGGAAGAGATCCCCAGTCTTTGGTGGCTGTTCAATCCAGCTCACAGACCTGCTCAAAGGCAGCACAGATAATTTCCTCCCATTGCCATGTTAGTGAAAACTATCTGTGTACAGAAGCAATTCAACTATTCAACAGGCTCCACCAAGAAACCAAGATTTGGTAGCATTTTAAACAGTTAATGAAAAGAAAAAGTGAGGGGCATGACTTAGCTCGGCACTGGGCCCTGGAATCATGGGGGAACTTCACTCTATTTCAAGATGCCACAGGTCCAGGAAATAGCTTCCCACGACGGGGTGAATAGCCGGCTGCCCAGCCAATAACAATACAGACTCACACAGCACACCCGTTCTCCTGGAGTGCACCGTGGAGTCCCAGCTATCTCCTTTCCGAATGTTATGGGCTATTCATGGAAGGCACAGAGATCTGCTTTGTAAAAAGGAGTCCCTTAAAAACAGATCCTAGGACCACTTCCCTGGAGGCCAAGGAACCGAGTTTAGCTGGCCAACGCCCTTTTCTAGTCATTGTTCTGCACTTCTTTGTTAGGATTTTTTCCCTCCCTCCTTCCTGGTTAACTTCTCCAGCTAGCTCTGCCACTGCCCACTACTCCCTGCCAGACAGCAGAGCCCTCCTTTGTGTAGGGAAGTCTTCCCCCAAGTCCTCCTCTGGACGCACTACCTACAAGTTCCAGGGTGGGCCCAGGGCCACCTGAATCCAGGACGGACAGGGACCCTAAACTGCTGTGGGAGCCACTTGTCACCTGCAGGTGGGCCCTGGGTGGCTCAGGCACACCTTCCGGAGGGAGGGAAGGCCCGAACGGAGCTGTGTTCTGGAACCTGCAGCCTCCTTGGAGCCTCAGTCTGCCCATCTGCAAAATGATGCTATGGGCCCATTTCTCAAATCCTTGGAAGCTTCAAACAAGATTCTCGTTTTACAGAGGGAGAAGCCAGGAGAAAACTTTGGGACATTTTTAAAAAGAAGTTATTGGATAAAGAAGAACATTCCAATGATTGGATCCACGCTTAGCTCAGGCTGGCTCTCCCCAAGGACCCAGCCAAACTTGGTGATTCCCAGAGGGGTACCTGTGGCTGGGCACT
>PVLA01001671.1:272059-333324 GCA_004027455.1 Hydrochoerus hydrochaeris
AAAGGGGGGGGGGGGGGGGGGGGGAGGAGTGGGGAGGCGCCGGGGACCGGGCAGCGGCGCGGACCCGGGCGCGGGAAGGCAGGCCGCGCGGGAGGCAGAAGTTTCCGAGCCCGGGCCCGGGCGGCCTCCGGGGCGCGGGCGAGGGGGCGTGGGGCCGCGCACTCACATAATGCTTGTTGGGCACGCGCCGCTTCTGCACGTCCAGCACTTTCACCTCCACGATGCTGCGCCGCGGCGGCATGGCCGGTCGTCCACGGGCGGGGTACGGGGTCGGTGGGGCGCCGCGGGCCGGGAGCCGGGGCCGGGGCCGGGGCCGAGCACGATCCGAGCGGCCGAGCACTCGCGCCGCCGCCGCCCTGCGCTCCGCGCGCCCTCGGCCACCCCGCGGCCGCCGCCGCCCGCCCCGCCCCCGGCCCCGCCCACGGCCCGACCCCCTTAAAGGGCCGGCGCGGCCCCCGCCGGTCACGTCCGGCCCCTGCCGGGCCTTTGTCCCAGTACGGAGGCGTCGCACCGGGGAAGAGGTTGGGCTCGCCTCCGCGGTCCGTTGATTGACTGACAAGGGGCTTCGCTCCTGCGTCGCTGTCCTTGGGAGCCGCAGTCCAGCGCCTGGCTGGAAAGCCGGTCTCCCGGGTTCCAACCCTTGCTCTCTAGTGTATGGACTCTGTGACCTTGGGCTAGTTGCTTGACCTCTCTGGGGTTGGTTTCATCGGGTATTAAATGGGCCCAGTGTTACTGCCTACTAACAGGAGCTGTCTTCAAGATTAGGTGCATGGAAGCCATTGGCAGTGTCCAGCCACTGTGTAAATGTTGGTCATTGTGAGCCCACCCGGAGTAGTGGGGATTCAGAGAGAACCAGAAACCCAATGACCAGGTCTCCCAGGTTTGCAATCCGCTGAGATGGGGAGCAAAGGAGGCGAAAACCAGCAACAAATGCACAGGACAGTGAGCTAGGAGAGCAACGCAGCAGCGTGGAAGCCCCCTGAGCCTGAACCGGGGGATACTCCAGAGTGATGCCCCACTCTGGAGGACGACTCCACGCCAGGGTCCGTGTGTGTGCTTTTCAGAAAGTTGTGTTTGGAATCTCCAGGACAGCTTTGGGAGAGAAGAGGTGATTGATCCAGGTTTACAAAGGATATAATCCACAGCTAGGTCCAGAGCCCGGGACTAGGTGGATGAAACCTGTGTCTATATGGCTGGCTCTAGGGGTAGTGGACAGGTTGGACAAGTGGGCTGGGGTGGTTCCACATTTCTTTGGGTACTCCTTTTATCATAGGTGGGGCAGAGGAACTGTCAGGAGATGCTGGCAGAAGGGGTGAATGAATGCCTGCACAAAGAGGAGCTGAGGCTCAAGCTCAGGCCATGGCTAGTGTGCGCACAGCCAGGAAGCTCTTCCAACAAGCCAGACACTCCCACCAGTCCAAAAGAGCCCAGAGCCCCTGCCACCTGAGTCTAAGGTCAGCCATGGAGGGAGGCTGGGAGTTAGCATTGGCTTGGCCAAGTGGATGAGCTGGTGCTGATTCACTTTGAAGCCACCCCTCCATTTGCTGCTCTGACATTCTCGCTGGCCTGTACCATCTTGCTCTGACCTGGACCTGGCAGGCTCTCTTATCCTCTTGGCTTTTCCTTAGGCTTGGCCAGTGGAAGCCTGGCAAAAGGAAAGAGTCTGAGTACCTCCTCTCTCTCCCCAGCGGCCTTCCTGCAGGATTGTCCTTAGCAAAGGCCATCTTTCCTGCTGAGGCAAGCCCTGGGGACTGTATTACCCTTTTGTTTCCCTTAGTGCTGGCCACATCTTTGTAAGTGCATTGTTTGCTAAACTGTCCTCTCTGACCTAATTTGAGGGTGGCATCTGTTTGGGACCAGAACTTGCCCTGCCAGAGTGGTTCCTCTAAGGCACATTCTTTTCAAGCATCAGGGCCAAGTCAGAGGGTCCTCAGGCCTCACTAGGAAGGTCCATATGGTGTCCCTTTCACCTCCTCCTCTGCATGAGCCCAGTCTCCTGATAAGGCAGTACTGCAGAATGCAGAAATGGGAAGAAATCTGTGCATCAGCTGGTTTCCTGGTTTCCCAGAGAAGGAGAGAAATGTGGTCCCAGGCACCTCCGTGTGACATATGAGCCCGGTCTTCAGCCTTCCCAGCTATGTCCACCACTTCTGTTTGGCAGGCTGGCCGTGGGGGGCAATGCTGTCTTCTCAGCTGCTTGCAGCAGATACTCTGTGCCATCTTCCCCTGCCCTTCACCTTTCTAAAAGAATTATTACTGTGGAAAATATATATAACATAATTTTAATGTTTCAGCCATTTTCAATTGTACAGCTAAGTGGCTTTAAGTGCATTTACACCAAACCTCACTATCATCCATCCCCAGAACTTCCATCTTCTTGAACTGAAACTGCCCATAAGATACTAATTCCTGCCAGCCCCAGACAACCATGCTGCTACTTTCTGTTTCTGAGTCTGATTCCTTTAGCTGACTGTTTTAGTCAGGGTTTGCAAAGGGATAGATTTCATACAGGATACATAACTTATAGGATTATTTTATAATATTCATCCAAAAAGTCAAATACGGAAGAGTACAGGAGATCTGTCCACGCGCTAGAGACCCAAAGAATCCAGCTGAGGGCCTGGATCCCATGGCAATGTCCTGCACGAGTCCAGCTGGAGACCTAGAGCCCATGGCAATGTCTCATGCAAGCCTGTATAAATGATCTACACTGGGAAGGCCCAAAGGTGAGCGACGGAAGTTAGAAAGCGTGCACCAGCTGGATGAAGGATCTGTGCTCATAGGCCAAGAGATCTTCTCTGGAACCAGGAAGCGACACTCAAGATAAGGACGGAGCTCCCCCGAAGGCAGCTGCAGCCATCCTCAGTGACAGTGAAGACCCGAGCTCCTCCAATGATGAAAACAGCCGAGTTCATATCAGGAAAGCCAGTATGACGAACTTCTCCATGAGGATCAACAGCACCATCTTCCCCTCTAATTTTTCTTTTATGCTATTGGCAACACTCCTCACGTGGGCCTTCTACACCTAGCACTACACTGGTTCAGTTTAGCTGGGGGTTATAAGTTGCCCATTAGTTAATCCACCACAGTGACTTAGTAAGTAGAATCACACAGTTTTTGTCCTTATGTGTGTGGCTTATTTCACTTACCATAATGTCCTCATGTTGTTGCATGTGTCATAATTTCCTTCCTTTTTATGGCTGAGTAATATTTCACGGGGGTGTTCATTATACATTCTCTTTGTTCATTGATCTGCCAGTGGTCACTTGGACTGTTTCAACCTTTTGGCTATTATGAGTAATACTGTTATGCATGTTGGGATACAAAAATATCTGCTCAAGTTCTTGCTTTCAGTTCTTTCAGTGTGTGCTCAGGAGTGGAATTGCTGCATTACATGCTAATTCAATGTTTAATTTTTTCCTTTTGAGGAATTGCTATCCTGTATTCAATAGTGGCCACACTGTTTTACATTCCCATCAGCAATGCAGGAGGGTTCCAGTTGCTCCACATCCTCATCATTTGTTTCTTCTGTGTGAGTCATTTTTTGTGGGCTCATTTGTTTTGACACCGCTGAGTATGAGGAGGTAGCTCACTGTGGTTGGATGTGCAGTTCCCTAATCTCGAGTGATGGTGAGCACCCTTTCATGCCCTTGTTGGCATTTTGCATTATTTCTTTGGAGAAATGTCTATTCAAACTGGCCATTTTTAAACTGTTTTTTTTTTCTTTTCTTTTGCCTTTTTTGAACATCTGTCTTTTATTTCTTAGATGCTCGGGACTCTTCTAATTAGCCAGCATACTTTTTGGAGAACTGAATTGTGGGCTAGTGACGAACACAGCTTCGGTTGGCTGTTCCTACTAGAAAGACCCATTTAGGCTCTGCTTGGGGGAGCTGAGGATTATATGCTAAAGCAAGTATCAGTCCAGATGGCTGCTACAATGCACTGGGCCTAGACTACTGGGTGCCTCCTTATGAGCCTTCTGCAAAGTCAAATTTGTGGGCGGAACCCAGAGCCAAGGAAGAACTCCAGTGGAAGAGAAATCCCACCTGAAACTTGAATCGTTAATTTTACTTGGCTCCAAATCAGTCATCATCCCAGTAATATTTCCAACATTTAGTAATAAATCTGGTCTTGGTTATGGTTCTTTATATGTTATCTGAATCATAATTAAGCCTTAATCATAAGCCCTGCAAATTAAACACTGTCATTTCTATCTGCTGATAGAAAATTGAAGCTATATGAAAGAGAGAAGGCTTCCTAGAGTCCTCAAAGTTGGAATAAAACAGGTATTTGAAGCCAGTATGACTCCAATATCATATATATATATATAAAATTGTGCTTACTGTGCAGCCACTGCACTGCTGAGCTATATCCTTGGCTCCAAAATGTTATATTTGACCATAAATCTATGTCTATCACTTTCTTGGCCTCTTACCGAGTATGTGACTTCAGGCAAGTCACTTGACCTCTCTGTGCCTCAGTCTCCTGTAAGATGAAAGTCTTGTTCTGAGCTTAAAATGAGATACTACATGCAACACTTGTGTGTTATTGTGATTTTGCTATTGGCTAAACTGATAACCTGCATTCAGATTCTCCTTTTAACCTCCATCCAAATCCTTAACCTAATTTTAACCCTATTGCTACTCTGAACTACGTCTAGGCCTTCCTTGCTATGGCCATTTTTTTAGCTCCTGGTCACATGTCCAGCTTTTTCCCCCACCAGTCACCTCCCTCTTTCCCTGTCCCAACAATGGAAATAACTTGTCACCTCCAAGAATAAATGTATCAAATATTTCTTCCCTGTGTGCCTTGACATAAAGGTGTTCCTTTCCTCACCTTTCCTCCTGGTGACCTCTTATTCAGCCTTCAAAACCCAGCTTGTGTGTCTCTTATTCCAGGAAGCCCTACTTCCTAGATTTTCATTTGCCTTCTCCTCTGGCTGTCATGGTGCCTTGTCTTAGCCATCATTCTGGGCTGTAATTGTTCCTTAATTATGTGGCTCTCTAACCCAGTGCCAAATGCTCAAGGAACTGGAATAGTCTTATTTGTCTCAAATCCCCCAGCATCCAGCACAGGCCAGCATAGAGAGACCACAGGCCACCAAAGAGATGATATGGGATGAATGAACCTATCTCCAGCTCCTTAGCACCACACTGAGTCCTCAGAATTGATGGGGCCTCGAGGATGGGCCTCCAGTGCTCCTGGTCCCTGCCCAGAGATCTCTTCCCACGTACTTCCTGGGATTCTACAGTGATCTTGGGAGTGCTAACCTTTCCCTTGATTGAGGTATGCAGAGACCCAGGAAGGGAAGGTCAGTCTTCCACCTTAGCCAGCTTGATTCTCTTGAATTACTTTTCCAGGAGTGCATTTTGCAAGCCTGAGAACTATACAACATTGTTATGGGTTGCATCTAGATATTCCCCTCATCATGCAGTCATAGGCAGGGCTTTTTCAGAGGTGGCTGAATCTAGAATGTGTGATGCTGGGGTTAAGTGTGTGTGATTACTAAATCAGTCCCCTGATTAGTTTGGCACATCCCTAATCCCGGTAGCCTGGATACAATATAAGAGGCAGAAAGAGGTTTGTCTTCCCTTTCTTTGCTTCCTTTTGCTGTCTTCTACTGTCATGAACTGTTGTCCCTCTGCCATATCACTTTGCCTTGGAACCAGCCAATTATGGACTGAAATCTTTACAAACTGTAGGCTGAATAAACATTTCCCTCCTTTAACTTTGGGTGTTCGGTATTTTGTCTTAGCAATGAGAAAAAGGTAACTAAGACAGAATTTAGTACCAGAGAAGGAGGATCATTGCTCTGACTGTAACTGACCATGTGGTTCAGGAGCCTTTGGGAATGGCTTGAGGGAACAATTAGGAAAGGTTCAGAGATGCCAGCTGAAAAAGTAGAGCCAGAACACCTGAGGCTGTACTGTATGGGAGATTCTAGCCAGAGTTCAGAAGACTGGAATACCTATAGAAATGTTGTTGCTAAAGACTAGGCTCAGGAAGTTTCTGCTGGGAAAAAGGACTGTGTCAGCTGTTGGACTCCAGAATATGTGTGTTATGGCTTGGCAGAATGTTTGTCTGCATTTTGCTTGAGTCCAGGAACCTTTGCTGAGACTAAGGGCAATGCACTAATTAATCCTGCAGAAAAATTTCAAAACAGTCTAATGTTGAGGTGGTAGCATAACTTGCTGTTGGAGGCCTGTAGCCGGATTTAATGTTGAAAACCAGGAGCAAAGTGCCAAGAAGAATGATTCAAAAAGTGGGCTAGAAAGGAAACTCTAGTAAAGATGCAACAGAGGAGAAATTGGTCACTGAGAAGAAAAAGCAGGAAAAAGTCTAATATTTCAGAAGAAAACAACAGAAAAAATGGCTTGAGGATGTCATAGGAAGCAGCAGGACTCCACCCTTTGCAGCCTCAGAGTTGCAAAGGCAAAGGGCTTCACTTGAGAGGACAGCCCCAGAGCGCCATGTTCCAGAATGGTGGCAGCCTAGGAATTTGTGTCTCAGAATTGGGTTCAGAAGGCTCAATGATCCAGGCACTCAACCCCTACAACCAACAGAGAGGGAAGCCTGGCTACTGCTTCAGCTGGCAGCAGAACTCTTCAGCTGGAAGGGTTCTGGGGTCAGGAAGGGTTCCACCCAGATTTCAGTAGAAGGCCTGAGAAGGCATGCAGAGTGGCCCCCGAGAGTACAGTCTGTGAAGATGTTCATGTGAAGGTGAAGGTGCATTGGAGACCCTAGAATTTTGGAGAAGCCAGGATTAGGGGATCCTGAGGAAAACTGCAAGGAGGGGGCAGAGCTGGCCCAAGAGAGGAACCATGGAAGCTATAACCACTGGCAGTGCCATAGGGGTGGAGCCACTCAAGCCCTTTGGAGTTTATATCTTGCCACGGATTACCTTGGATGTTGCATATAGAACTACAGGACTTAATGTTTGCCCTGCTAGATTTTGGTCTTGCTTTGGTTTTCCATTCCTTGGTATCCCCCTCTTCATACCTTTTGGAATGGTAATGTCTCTCTTGTGCCATTGTGTATTAGAAGTGCTTAACTTTCTTTTCATTTGTAGAGGGATTCACAGCTAAGAGTTTGACTTAAATCTCAGAGGAGACTTGGGGTCTGCACTTTTCAGCAGTGCTAAAAGTCTTAGGAATTCGGCAACTATTAGAGATGGACTAAATGCCTTTTGTGTAAAAGAATGTACATGAATCTTTGGGGAAACGAGGGGCAGAATCTTATGGTTTGGTCCTAGATGTCCCCCCAAAGCCTCATGTGGTCACAAGTGAGGCTTTTTCAGAGGTGGATGAATCTAGAGTGTGTAATGTTGGGATTAAGTGTGTGTGATTACTAAGTCAGTCCACTGATTGGTTTGGCACTGCCTTAGTCTCAGTAGCCTGGATACAATATGAGGGACAGAAAGAAGCCTGTCTTCCCCTTTCCTTGCTTGCTTTGCTGTCTTCTGCTTGCCATGAACTGGTCTCTTCTGCCTTGCCTCTCTACCAAGCCACCCTGCCTTGGAGCCAGCCAACTCTGAACTGAAACCTGTCTTGGGTACAAGAGAAAAGTAACTAAGACAGTCATCCTTAAGGCTGGAGCCAATGAATTGTAGAATTGTGAGTTGTCTCACAGTGGGCACTGAGGGGCACTGAGTCCATCAGCTTGAATGAGGTCTGGACTTCTTGTGACTTTGCTATGTCTTGTTGACTGACAGCCATGTTTCTTCTAAATCCTAATCCCAAGGTCTGGCAGCCAGGTCCAAGAAGCTGACATTGGCTCCTTCGTTGCCTCCATCCCTGGCTTCTGGGGCAGAGTTGACTTCTTTCCAGAATATGGGCAGAGCACTGGGAAAGAGATGCTTTTCCTCCAAGACTGCTGTCTGATTGGCTGGCATTGCAGTTTGCTCACCGTTAACACGACCAAGCCTACAAGTGCTAGTGGTTTGGCACTCAGGAGCCTGTGCAATAGATCATGAACCATGAGAAGCAGGACTTCAAGCACAATTCCAAATGCTCCGGCTTCAGAACAGAGCCTCAGGGACAGGGACAAGATTGAGTGATCTCATCGCAGTGGCAGGGAGAGACCCAGCTGCCTCGTTCTGGTGGTACTGGAGATTCAGGCCAGTGTCTTCAAATTGAGCTACAGCTCTGGCCTTTTAAAAACTGCTTTATTTGAGACAGTGTCTAAGTTGCTAAGTTATCCAGGCTGGATTCTAACTTGTGATAGTCTTGTTTTAGTCCCCTAGAGTGCTTCAAATTCAGGCGAGTACCACTGTGCCTGTTTCTGAGCTGTTTTTTTCTTTTTCTTTTATCTTTTTCCTTTTCTGGCTGCCAAGTTTATCTTCTTAAAGAGAAGCTCTGCTCATGATCCACCGCTTACTCAGAAATCCCACTGACTCCCACTGCCCGCAGGTTCCCATGTTTCAGTCAGCATTCAAGGCCCCTGCGGGCTGATCCCTCCAGGGATGCTTTCATGTCTACCTGCTTTGTGTTTATCAGTTTGTATCATTCTTTTCTGCCTTTTAAAGAGATATAGTGATATGAGCGTGTTGTGATGTAACTTCTAGTAAGCACCGACCTGGTGCTATCTACAATACCATACATTTCATATCCACTTTCTACCCAGTATGCCCATAGGAGTCCACTTTCTATTGCTATGACAAAATACCAAGGCTTGATACTTTATTAATAAAAGAGGTTTATTTAGCTCCCACTTTTGGAGGCTGAAAGTTTAAGATCCAGTGACCCTGTCTGTTTAGACTCTGGTGAGGACCTGAGAGAGGATGGCATCATGACAGCAATGTGTTCCAAAGAGATCACATGGTGACAGAGAAGCCAGAGAGATTTAGGGGATAAGGTCTCTCTGTCTCTGTTTCTCAGTCTCTGTCTCTGTCTCTCTGACTCTCTCTTTCTCTCTCTCTTGTGCCTTCTGGACTAGGGATTGACTTGAGGACCTTTAAACTCAGCTACATTCCTGACCATTTTTTTTTTTTTTTTGTACCGGGGATTGAACTCACAACCTTGTGATTGCCAGGCAGGCTAAATCCCCAGTCCCTCCCAGCCATTTTTTATTTTGAGACAGGGTCTCACTAAGGTGATAAGTCACCCAGGCTGGGTGGGCTCTAACTTGTGATCCTCCTGCCTCGACCTCTCAGAGTGCTAGAATTATAGATGGGCAACACCTCACCTAACTCAGGCTCACTTTTTTTTTTTAAATGACAACCTGATTGTGTTAGCCTTCTGTCACTGTGACAAGATAGCCAAGAGTAACAGTTTAAGGCCAGGGATTTAGCTCAGTGGCTTAAGCACCAGCCTGGCAAGTACAAAGTCATGAGTTCGATCCCCGGTACTGGAAAAACAAAAACAAAAACAAGGAGTAACACTTTAAGGGAGGAAAGGCTGGTTTTGGCTTGAGGTGACCTGGGGCTTTAGGCCATGATTATTTGGCTTTATTCCTTCTGGGCTGTGGGGAGGCAGAGACGTGTGAGAGGAGCACGCATGGAGCAAAGTGCTCACCTCATGGTGAGCAGGAGGAAGGGACAGGAGAACAATGCTGGGGGTAGGACATGTACTTGCAGGGTACACCTTGAGAGACCCACTGCCTCCTGAAGTTTCTACCACCTCCCAGGGAGTGGTCCATTCAGTTATGAACCTATCAGTGGATTGGTCCATGAATGAAATCAGGGCCCTCATGATCCAACCATTTTTCAGAAGTCCTCCCTTTGGACCTTGCTGCATTGAGCTCTTTAGGAAACATTTTAGATCTCAACCCTAACTCTGCTGTCAGGGAGAATTAACCAGGGTCCTGTGAGAGCATCACTAACCCCTCTCGAGGTGGTGCCTGCCCTCCAATTGCCTGACCACATCCTATTAGACCCCATCTCTTATAATTCCACCCCCTTAACACTGCTATACTAGGGGCGATGCCTCAGCTCATGAACCTTTGGAGTATAACTCCAAATCATATTCAAACCATAGCAATAGCTCACAAATCAGCAGTGTATTACTTTCCTCATTTCAGTGAGATGAGCAAAGCCCAGAGAGTTGCCCAGGTCATAGCATAGGAAAATTGTGAACTGGGGATTTGAACTCAGATCTGTCTGGCTACCTGCTCCATGTTCTTTTCACTGAAGAAAGATCCCCTGAGAGGACAGGATTAGAGTCTTCCTGATTTTGTCTCCACTCCGCTCCACTGAGTATGTGCCTCTCTGAACTAGTCTCTGTCCATAGCCAGGTTGGACTTTAACGAAGGAAAGTCAGATTTCCACCCCATTCGACTTTTGCTTAGGCTGCTTCATTGCCTTCCCACTGTGCTGAGAATAAAGGCAAATCCTCACCACACCACAAGGGTCAGCAAAATCAATGCCATCTTATCCTTACCCCTGGAATACTCTCCTCCAGCTGTTTCCCAGTGACTCACCATCTTGTACATGCTTTTTCCTCCTCCTGAAATGCCTCTCCCTCCGTTAGTCTTTTCCATCTTTCAGGTTTGCCTTAAATGCCATCTCTTCTGAGGCCTTCTGTAAGCTGGCTGCCCCAACACGTCTTCCTCTCGCTACCCTGGCCACCCTTGTCTCTCAGCTGGAGTGTCAGTGTCTTAAGCGCAGCCCTGGCATGTCATTAGCTATTACCTGATACCAGCACAGCACCAGCAGGCTTGCAGCGAACAGCCGTAAATTAAGCGGATGGCCGCCTTTCCACATGAGTGGGGTCATTCTTCCCCACAGTGGTTGGCCCCTGGTAACTGCTCAGAAAATAGTTGCTGAATAAATTAATATATAAATGGGTACATATGTGGATGCACGGATGGATGGGGAAAAGATGTGCAAAAGATGATTTTGCTCCCCAAAAGGTTTGACCTACATGGGCACATATTCCAGAAGCCTCTGAGAGGGCCAAGGCTGACGACTCCCGTCTCATTCAAAGAAACATGGAAGCATTGAAAGATGAGGTGTGTTTGAAAAGTGAACTGTGAACTGTCACTCCGCTTGAGCAGCTTTGAGTCAGACTGAGTGCATTTCATAATTTAGCCACAAGGCGGCAGCCTGTCACAACTGCGAATCGCTACCCCCAATCAAAGGAGCAACACTTGCTGCTTAATAATTGTTCCACACTTCATGGGCTCCTCATAGTCCAAGGTGAATCTGACTGCGTGGTTGCCCCGTGAGGTTGTTCCACTGGATATGGAGATTATGGATCAGGTTTGGCTGCTCAGATAAAGTGGATCAGAAGTGCAAGGAACTCCGGGGGCCCAGCCAACTTCACTAGTTAGACAAATATTTACTAGGTAACTGAGAAGTGCCAGGCACTGTTTGAGGTGCTTGGGAGATATTAGCGAACTCAATGGGAGCTTTTTATCTTTCAGTTCACTTTCTAGCAGAAACAGAGACAGTAAGTAAAAAATACACAGTAATAAATAAGGAAATTGTCTAGCCCACAGAAGGTTAGTGTTGTGTGACGGAATAAATACAGAGCAGGACAGCAGGTGGGGAGCTGTGATTGGGGAGAGGAGGATCTTTTTTTTTTTTTGGTACCGGGGATCAAACTCATGACCTTGCCCTTGCCAGGCAGGTGCTTATGCCACTTAGCTAAATCCTCAGCCTTGAAGGAGGCAATCTTAAATAGGGCAGAGCAGGCAGGCCTGTTGAGAAGCGGACTCGATTAGGAGGAGGCGAGGGAGTGAGCCATACAATTCCCGAGGGCTAGAAGCCTCCACACGGAAGGAGCTGCTGTGCAAAGGCTGGGAGGTGGAAGCACGGCCAGTGTGTCTAGGGGAGAGAAAGGAGCCCAGTGTGGCTGGTGTGGAGCAAGGAAAGCAAAGAAAAGCAGGACATAGGGCCAGGAGAGCTCCCAGTTCCGTGGAGCCTTCCAGGTGCCACTCTGGCTTTGGCTGAGGGAGTGGAGGGAAAGAAGTGAGGTCTGGCTTCTGTTTTCATGAGCTCATGCTGCCTGCTAAGATGAAGATGGATTCTAGCTTTCCTGAGCTCATGGTTACATTGTGGTCCCCTCCCCTCTCTCAAGAATTCCGATGTGGTTGTGTGACTTGCTTAGCTACCGAAATGTGAAGGAAGCAGTGGGCATATGGGCCCACAGGCAACCCTGCCCCTCCTCTGGACTTGGTAATGCTCTGGTTGGTGGCTGCCCTGTCAAACTAGGTTCAGGTGGGACTATGAGGGGCAGAAACCCATTTAAAGAGCTGGGTTTATGTGAGTGTGTGCAAAACCTTTACTGGTTTAGTCATTGGGCTTTTTGGTACTATTTGTTACTGCATCAAAACCTCATCTATCTTGACTGCTAGGAGCTAGGATACACTACAGCAATAGTCCAGATGAGAGAGATGGTGGCCTATTGGGTCCTGACCTAGATCCCCAATCTTCCAAATGAGTGTATGACAAAGGCTTAAATAAAATGAGACAAGTGGTATGATTTTAGGGCTGTAGGAGGGTCAAAACCCATTAACTGACTTTGAGACTCTGAGGGCTGAGACAAAGACTTCTCTGGACCACTCATATTTATTAGGTCCAAAACAAAGGGCAGGGAAACTGAGGAAAGAATGGGAAATGAGCAGGACCTTGGGAGTTACTTCAAAGACTTCTCTAAGTAGTAAATTATGCCAATTTGGGAGAACTGCCTTATCTCCAGGATGACATTTATGGTAGGAGTGGACTGCAGGAGTGAGATTCCTTCAGCTGCAGTCTCTATTTTTACTTAATCAGAGTTGGAGCCAATGTGTCCACAGCTGTGGCCTTATCTTGCCCTTTGAGGTATCTCTGGTCTCACAGGCCCCTACAGGCCTCAGCCAGGACCAGTGATTCATAGAGGTTCACTTACTGTGAGTCAGCTCCCATCGCCAGACAAGAGGCCGAGGCCTAGGACAGACTCACAGATAAACATAGAAAGCCAAGTAGTTAATTTTAAATCCTGTTCAGAGCTGCTTGTTGTGGTCTCCAACAGTGGCCCAGACCATGGTATTAGTAGTAGAAATGTGTGATGTGGCTGGATTCTGGATATAGTGAGTTCTATCTTGTTGGATGCTAGATATTTTTATAAAAAATTCTTGACCTTTGTTCTGAGGTGCAATCACAGTATGTGGAAATGGTTTGACCCTTTGAGATCCTGTCTTTGCATCTGTTAGGCAACATCAGAGCTGCAGTTAACATCAAGTTAGGCATTCCTCACTATGGAGGCATGATATCTCCTTTCAGAAGCCCAACTGATGCCCTGTGGATTTGAGGTTTTCCACTTTTGCTGTTGGAAATAAGTAATATTACTGGTTTGCTGTGAATTATTCAAGTGCTTTCCCAAAATCTTTAAGGGTGGGTCTTCTCCTGGAGGTAGATAGATAGACAAGTTTTCCCTTTTTCTGTCTTTGTTCCCTGGTGGAAGGATAGTGACCACCCACACCGAGGACAGATCTTCCCCACCTCATCCACTCAGACCCACACACTACCAAGATACACTAAAACATAATGCTTTCTCAGGTTCCTTGTATTCCTTGGTCCAGGCAAGTTGTAAAGTTAACCATCCTACCCACCTGTGCACCCCCATGTTTGCTGAGCTACAGATCCTGGGGGACTCCATTAGTAGGGGCACTGATTGTGGGAGCATTGGCCTCCACTTCCAGCATCCAGCATCACAAGGTCTTGGTGTGTGGAGGATGTGGCTGGACTAGAGGTCCCTGGATGCATTCTATGAATGAGGGTCTGTGCCTGATCAAACCCAGCAGAGCAGGATATGAGGGATCACAGACGATGCCCAGGGACAGGCTGGAAAAGCCTTCAGCAGGGAAGGAGTCTCAGAAGAAGAACACCCAAAGCTCACCACGAGAGAAAGTGCTACAGACCTCTGGGGGCTCGGCTGGGAGGTGGGACGGTGGCCTGAGAGTGGTTTTGAGGGAAGTGATAGAATAGAAGCAGGTTCCTCCCACTGTCCTCCAGGAAGTCAGCTCCTGCCACATTCAGATCCAGCCAGTCAACTCAGGCCACAGCACAGAGTGGGTGCAGCCAGCTGCCTCTGTCTGTTCATCAGTCTGCCTGTTTCTTTTGTTGCTGCTGTTTGATGTCTTATAGACATTTGCAGATCCTGATCTAGCCTACTTCTTCCCACTTCTCTGGGTGTCTTAGTCCATTTGCTTGCTGCTAGTGTAACAGAGTACATGAGACTGGGGAATCTATAGAGGAAAGAAGTCTGTTTAGTTCATGATTCTGGGAGCCGGGGAGTTCAAGGGCATAGTGCCAGCATCTGCTTGATTTTGTGTACTGTTCCAGCTCATGGGGGAAGCAGATGGCCAAGTTCATGCATGTGGAAGGTGCAAAACAACTCACTTTCTTGATAACTAATCCAGTTTTATAAGAGGGGAAGCTCACTCACTTCTGTCAGAATTAACCTAGCCCTACCAAAAAAGTCACTGACTCTGCCTGATGACATGACCACCTCTGAAGGACTCCACCAGCTCTCAGCACCATTACCCTGGGATCCAATTTCAACATGAGTTTTGGAAAGGACAAACCATAGCACTGGGAGGTGGGGTGGGTAAAGGTATTTGGGAGAGCTCTGATTAGTATATGTAGACTTCTAACCACTTCTTTAATTATATTTTCCTTCAGGATCTTTCAGTTAAAGGATCTTGAGATATCTTTAGAGTCTGATCAGTTTTGCATGTATTTTTAAAAAGTCCACCACCTGAACGTGTTGGCACACATCTGTAATTTTAGCACTCAGGAAACCAAGGTCAGCCTGGGCTACAAAGTGAGTTCAAAGCTAGCCTGAAGTACAAAGTAAGATCCTACGCCCTCAATAAACATCCATCTATTTTCCAGAGGTACTGTTTTTTTTTTTAATTTCCACTAGGAATGCCTGAGAAGCCCAATTTCTCTGCATCCTTACCAGCATTTTGTGTTATCCCTGCATTTAATTTTAGCTGTTGTAACAGGTGTGTAGTGATATTCTGTTGAATGAATATACTATAGTGAATGTTAGTCTTTCCTCAGTTGATGGACATGGAGGTTATTTCTACCTTTTGGTTACTATGAAAATGCTACTATAAACATTTGTGTGTAAGTCTTTGAACACCTGTTTTCAGTTCTTTGGGAATGTATTTCCTAATTTGTGTGGTAACTCCATAATGAACTCACTAAGGAAACATGGAACTGTTTTATGCAGTGGTTGTACCATTTTACATTCCCCCCAGCAGTCGATGAGGATTAAAGTTTCTCCATATCCTTGCTAATGGCCATCATACAAATTAAAACCAAAATTAGATACAAAATGGTATCGAATTTTGGTTTTAATTTGCATTTTTCCAGTAACTAATTATGTTGAACATCTCTTCATGTGTTTGTTGCTCACTTATATATCATCTTTAGAGAAATGTTTATTCAGATCCTTTGCCATTTTTTGAGTTGGGTTATTTGTCTTTTTGTTGTTCAGTACAAGGGTTTTTTATATATTCTAGGTACCAGTTTTTTTTAATTTCTATTTTTTTTTTGGTTACAGGGTCTTGTAACATAGTTTAGGCTAGCTTTGAATTCACCATGTAGCCCAGGCTGGCTTGAACTCACGATGAACCTCCTGCCTCAGCCTCCCAAGTGGAGGAATTATAGGAGTGCACCAGCACACTTGGTTAGTTCTTTTATTAGACTATGATTTTTAAATATTTTCTCATATTCTGTGTTATCTATTCCTTTTTTGATAGCATCCTTTGAAGTACAAAATTTTAAATTTTGATGAAATCCAGTTTATTCTTTTTTATTTTAAAGAGGATAAAACAGAATAAAACCAATCAAAACAAACCAGTATAAAAGATACAGGACTTCAAAACATTGCAAAATCAACAATAGTTACCATAATGCCTTTTGATGTCTTCAAAATAGCTGCAGATAACTTTGAGCATAGTAAAAATCAAACAGAACAGAATAGAATAGAAACAAAAACAAAACAATTCAATAAAGGACTTCAAAACAGGCCTATAGTAAATCCAAAATGGCTACCATCATATATTCTGCTATATCTTTGAAAAAGTTGCACCTGCCATCGGCTTTGACATAATCAAACAAAACAAAAGAGAATAAAACCCAACCCAACAAAACAATGGAAACCATATTGGACTTCCAAAACAAGACCATAGGGAAATAACAATGGCTACAACCCTTAGAAGGAGATCCCCCTAGATGTTACACAGTGTACCAGTATCCTCTGAACCTATGATCAGATCACTGGCCTAGACCTGCAGTGTTAGTGAAACACTAAAGCACCACAGGCATCCAATTGCATTTCACCTCCATAGCTATCATCACAGCCTGTGTTTCTCTAGATAAGCCTGTTGTTTATGGCAGGGGCAGGTGAGGGGTGGTTGGTACTTCTTTTTTGCCCGTGTGAGCATGGAAGGGGTTGGGTCTGTTTCTTCTCAGTCTGGTGGCAGCCTGCATATGGCACTGGTTCCCAGACTGGGCTTGCTTGCTGGTGTGGCTTTGTTCTCTCTGTTCCCTGTCAGTGAAAGGTGATGACTAATGGGAGAAGCTGGGGTCTGTCTGTTCTAGTCTGGTGGCAGCCTGTGCATTATCTATTTATTCTTATGTTGCTGTTTTTTGATGTCTTATTTAATAATCAATCACTCAATCCAAGGAAATTAAGATTTATCCCTACATTTTGTTCTAAAAGTCTTATGGTTTACTTCTTATATTGAGGTCTCTGATTCATTTTGAGTCAATTTTTGAATTTGATGTAAGAGCCAACACTATTCTTTTGCATGTGGCTATGCAGTTGTCCTAGCACCATTTGTTGAAAAGACTATAGTGTTTTGAGTATATCTCTTGATATAACTCTTATAGTGATTGTTGTGGGTATTTCATTATCTATACAGAACTTATGAAATTTATTGGTGTCAACATCTTAAAGTCCAAGTTAAGTATGGAGACCTAATCTCCCTTTGTCTCCTACCTATCTTTCCCTACTGGCTTTTCTTTTCTTTTCCTTTTTTTTTTTTGGTGGGGGGAAGCTGGGTTTCACTCCACAGTCCAGGGTGCCCTTGAACTTATTATATAGCTCACAGTGATTCTCTTCCTGGGTGCTGGGATTAGGCATGTGCTACTATGCCCAGCTTCTCCCACTGGTAATAATCTTAAATATTTTCCTATACAAATTGAAAATTATATTAGTGTTAGAATTTTTTCCACTGTCAAATATAATTGAGAAGACTCAAGATACAATAGAACACATCAAACAGAAGAAATAGAAATACGCTTAAAAGAGGAAGGATATGCTAAACTTTGATTTTTAAAAAAATAGGACAAGTAGACAATAAATAAATAAATACAGAAAAGGAGCGATGGTCATTTTAGAAAAACTAAGGGGATCAATGAATCACTGTCCCTTAAATCGCAGTGTCCACTGTCAGGCACACTAGTATTGTGTACATAACTGGGGATCTGTGAGCTCCTCTGGGAAATCCATGAATCCCAAGTGAAGAGTCACCAATAGCAAGGGCTTTAATCATAAATTAACTTGATCTTAGGAACCAGACATAAATTTAAATCCCAGATGACTTTATGCAGGTTATTGAACCTAACTCTTATTTTCAGTAAAATGAGGATCCTCAGAGACAGTTCTTCAGAGTTCTGGGGAATTAAATGAAAAAAAGCAATCAGTGGAAAAGGTTGGGCACACAGAAGTCCTCAACAGATGAAGCCAGTTGGTACCATTAAAGCCAGAAAGTGGAGTTAATGGTCACCCATACTTGATCTTGTACTTTGCAAATAAAGTATCAATCTTTATGGTGGACCAAGTACAAAGATGGATACTACCCAAAGCTAAGAACAGAACTACTAAGAACAGTTCGATTAAACAAAAGATAGAATGTGTATTGTCCATTTGTGATTGTTAATCATGTGATTGTTAACTTGACTGGATTAAGGATGCCTGTATGATTAATAAATGCACTTCTGGGTGTGTCTGTGGAGTGTTTCCAGAGATGATTAGCATGTAAGCCAGGAAAACTAAAGGGAAAGACCCTTCTGATTATGGGTGACAATAACAAGAAGGTTTACAGTCCAATGGAGTGAAAGGAGAAGGAAGAAGTTGGCCTGCATTTTGAAAAGCTCCATTCTTGCTTGATCAAGTCTTTTGCTAATGCCATCAAACACAGATATCAGACTCCAGTTTCTCAAGCCTGAGTCTGAGCCCAGATGTGCATTTGTGGATGTGATTTTGGTCAGAGCTTTATATGATTCCTATGATTACTGCTATCAAAGTGTTCTCCAAAAAGCTAGAAAAGAAGCCAAGGAAGGAAGACAAGGTAAAGAAAGCAAACACATTTGAAAAGGAGAAGGAAATTGTGGAGAAATATGACAGTGGCATTCATGGGATTGATCTCTCTAATATGCTCAGCATGTTAAAATTCACCATCTTGACAATCTTATGGAGAAAGGAGAAAGGATTTGTATAAGGAAGCTAGTGATACTAAAGGTATTATGGCACTCAGATTAGTAAGTCATGATCAACAGTGTTAGACAAGGCATAAAGGCTGTTACTAGTGTGGGCAAATGAAAGGCAGATGGCAGATTATAGCCTATATGAGTCTATAATTTGTGAAAAAAACTAGGCTAGAAATGCAGATCTTGTAATGGATAATCCATCGATGAGTGATAATGATGAAACATTTTATGTCAGTAAGGGGTGGTGTCTTGGTTACTTTTCTCTCGTTGTTGAGGCAAAATACCTGATGCCCAAAGTGAAGCAAGGAAAGGTTTATTTAGGTTACAGTTTTTTGGAGGTTTCAGTCCATACTTAGCTGGCTCCAAGGCAGGGTGGTGTGGCTGAGAGGTAGCTGTTCATGGCTCCTGCAAGCGACAAGACAGAAAAGACCAAAAAAAAAAAAAAAAAAAAGGGAAAAGTGCACCTCCTTCTCTCCCTTACATTGTATGCTGGCTCTGCCCCTGATTGGGCACAGCACTCACACCACCAATCCCAGTGCTAGACAACAAACCAAATCACAAATGTTAGACTCAGCTGCCTCCATAACTGCATGAGACTTGGAGGGACACCAAGACATAAACCATAACATGTGGTTTCACAATTTTAAAGTGAGAACTATGGTTCATAGCTATGCATGATAAAGCAGCCAGTGCTGGTAAAAAATTTGCTGAAAATTACATACGCCATTTCAAGCAATGACACAGAGAAATGGCTTTTGCTGTTATCAGATTTTCAGTTGTGATGAGACTGGCCTTTTCCACAAGAAAGTGTCCAGGATAACATCCATTAATCAGGAAGAGAAGTGCCAGGCCACAAGCCTATGAGGATAGGCTAACCTCATTACTATGTGCCGGCGTGAGAGTCACCACTGAAAAGTGATAAAGCCTCTCTTGGTTTATCACTCTGAGACCTCTAGAGTGTTCAGAAAACATAAAGTCATGTAAACTAGGAAAGGGGTCATGTGGAGAGCTAACACAAAAGGCTGGGGAGCAAGAACACATTTTCTTGAGTGGATCAGGGAGATTTTCTGTCCCACTGTTAAGAGCTATCTAGAGGACAAAGGTTTACCACTCAAGGCTCTCCTCACCATGGACAGTGCTCCTGCTCACCCACGAGATTTGGAAAAAGAATTGGCTGAAGAATTCCCATGGCTCTCAGTTGAGTTCCTCCCACCTAACACAACTTGTCTACTGAAATCTATGGACCAGCAGCTAACTCTAAGAAGCTATACACCAAGGAACTTGAAGGAATATTATGACATCCTTTCCTGTGTGGGATTAATTGAGAAATCCTGAGACAATGTCTAAGAACACTGAAATCAGCCTAGAAGACAGTGTGGCCTAAAATTATATAGCAGGGAGACTTTGAAGGCTGTGTAGAGGAGCCTGAGTCTTCAGTTGACCTTGTGGTTGATGACTTGTCACTAGGGCAGAATCCATAGCCTTGTAGGTAAACTGTGATAATACTGAGGAACTGGTAGAGGAACGCTTAGAGGAACTGTCTACAGAGAAACTTCAGCAACTTCAGGCTGCGCAGTTGAATGGCAGCTGAGGACCTTTCTGAAGAGGAGGGGAGTATCAACAATCAGTGCAGCACAGTTCTTCTGAAACAAAGGAAAATCTGAGAAAATGGGAGACCTACAAACATTTGTAGAGAAGACCTACTGGGACAGAGAAAAAGCCAATCATTGCACTCACTTACTTCACAACAATGTCATGCCGTACTACAGAAGAGTGCTAAAGAAAAGACATGAACGCACAACCTTAGACCACTTTTTTTTTTTTGTAATGGGGATCAAACTCAGGACCTTGCACTTGCCAAGCAGGCTCTTGTGCTGCTGAGCTAAACCCCCAGCACCCTTAGACTAGTTTTTAGTTCTGAAAAGGTTGAGATTTAGTGAGCCAGAAGCAGGTCTTACTGGGCTACAGATTCTCCCTAGGAGAGAAAGGACACCAGACAACCAGATTCCTGATGTTCTTATGGAAGGGGATTCTCCTTCCAAACAATAACCACCTCCCATGTCATCCTCCCTTCCTGCAAGCCAAAGATGTCAACTTGAGTGGTGAGTACAGTATGAAGTTATTGCTTCTGTAAACTAGGCACATCATAACTTTTTGGTGAATACATTACGAAATTTATTGATGTTTCTGGTAAATTGCACACATTATGCATCCTTTTTATTGTGAAGAGGTTAGTGAGAGAGTGTTTTAGGAGGTTTGAAATGCATTAGTTCCAATATTTCTTATGGGAAAAATAGTCCTGACTTACAAGAAGTTCCAATCTTCACCATTTCCTTCAGCCATCAGATTCCAGTTTCAGTCTGCCAGCGTGGAAACCTTCAGCCATCCAATGGGGACTCTTGGGCCTTCTAACACAGATGCGCACTGGTGACTACAGTGAGGTTTCAGGCCTTCAACTTTCTACTGCTACAAAATCCTCCAGTTATTTAGCACGAGGACAACCATTTTGGATTATTCTGCCTCTGATCCTATGATGACTATTGTGACTCTTGCTGGGAGACTGAAACTGGAATCTGATGGCTGAAGGAAATGGTGAAGATTGGAACTCCTCCAAAAAAGGAACATTTCCTTCTTTATAGAGAGCCCTTTCTGGTCTTCATCTCAGTCCAAGAAGTTTATGTTTGTAATCCCATGGAAAAGTTATTGGGATTCCAGCAAGTTAATTCCAATCTACCACTTCCAGTGTAAACCAAGGTGAGAATAAAGATATTAAGACATATTTACAGTTATGGAGAGTGAAAGGATCCTAAATCCAGCCAGGATGAAGATTCACTGGAACAAAGGCCCTGACCCAGGTTCAACCCAGGTTTTATTAATTCTCCATGAGGGGAGTAGCTCAGGGTTGAGTGACAGTGAGAGTGGTAGGAATTATATGAATGTCATGAGCTGGGGTAGGTGTGAACTGGGCTAGGTAGGAAGCCTGAGATCCCTCTGTAATATGCAGAGAGAAAGACATGCAGAAAGAGTAATTTGCATAACACAGCTGAGGTAGTATCTAATGTTTTGGAGTCCTTGCTTCAGTTCTGATATATAATCTTTTCTGCCCTGGGAAATCATCGCCTCTTACCTCAAGGCTTGGTCCCAGCCAACAGTGTGGAGCACGGCTGGACTGTCTCAGTTACTTTTCTCTCTTGTTGAGACAAAATACCTGTTGTCCAAAGTGAAGGAAGGAAAAGTTTATTTAGCTCACTGTTTGTGAAGGTTTCAGTCCATAATCAGCTGGCTCCAAGCCAGGGTGGCATGGCACCAGGGTAACACTTCAAGGGAACAGCCAGCAAAAGCAGCTAGAGCCAAAGGGGAGAAGAGCAAGCCTCTTTTCCTCCCTTATATTGTATGCAGGCCACCACCACGAGCCCTCAGTGCAGATGTAGAAATCGTTATCTCTGTGAGTTCCTCCTTTTGCACAGGATGAGGATATTTACAAAGTAAGAATCCTGGCTCCCTGATGAGTCTCTTAGTTAAATTTCTAGACTTCTGAACTTGACACAGTGTATCAACCGTAACAATCCATCCCTTGTCAACCTGGCAACCAGACACATTTCTTTAAATAGGTTTCCAGATACAAAGACACGCTTATTCTTACCATTTCACAATTTGAACATTGTAACACAGGTTTAACAAGCTTTAAGGACCAGCATTAAGTCTATGAACATTATATTACATTAGAATCAACATTGTTCCCCCCCCCCCACCAAGACTCATGCACATACCTTTATGCAAAAGGCATTTAGTCCATCTGGAAGAATTGCCAGAATCCTAAAGGTTTCAGCATTGTTGAAAAGTTCAAGTCCCAACTCTCCTCCGAGATGTAAAACAAACTTTAGCTGAAAGCCCTTGTACAAATGAAAACAAAGTTAAATGCTTCCAACATGCAGTGGCACAAGTTAAACATTCCCATTCCAAAAGGTACAAATGGGAATACAAAGGATTGGGACCAAAGCAAGTCCAAATTCCAGCAGGGCAAACATTAAGTCCTGGAGTTCCATACCCAGCATCTGAAGCAATCTGTGGCAAATTGTGAGCTCCAAAGGGTTTGGGTGACTCCACCCCTAGGGCACTTCTGGTGGTTGTAGCTCCCACAGTTTCTCTCTTAGATCTGCTTTGCTCTCTCCTTGCAGCTTTCCTTAGATCATCTGCATTACTGGATTTTCCAAACTTCTGGAGTCTCCACTGCACCTTTGGCTTTATACTCACAGCTTTATGCACTGCCTTCTCAGGGACACACTGCATGGCCTTCCAGACCTTCTGAAATCAGAGTGGAAGACTTTTCAACCTCAGAACTCTTTTGTTCTGCATGTACCTAAAATCAGCACCATCTGGAAGATGCCAAGGTCTGCTGCCTGTTGGAGCAGTAGCCAGGCTTTCCTGTCTCTTGGCTGTAGGGATCAAGTGCTTGGATCACTGGGCACTCTGAATCCAATTCTGAGGAACAAACTTTTTATGCCATCATCATTCTGGAACATGGTGCCCTGTGGCTTTTGCCTTAAAGCAAAGTCTTTCACCTTTGCAGTCATGAGGCTGCAAAAGTTCTAGATTTGCTGCTTTCTGTGATGCCTTCAGGCCATTTTATTTATTCTCTTGTTCCTTTTCAATAATTGAGATTTCAGCTCTACCTTTATAGTCCAGAGCTTTATTGAAGCTTTCTTTTTGCCAAACTCACAACATTTTAAATCATTCTGCTGGGCTCTTTGCTCTTGATTCCCAACATAAATCTGGCTAAAAGCACCCAACAATAGCCATGTCACTGCCTCAATATTCAACTGCCTTGAAATTTCTTTTTCCAGATTAATTAGTCTGCTACTCTTAGTCTCAGGCAAAGTCACTGGACATGAGCAAAATGCAGACAAAGTTTCTGCCAAACCATAATACACATCATCTGGAGCCCATCAACCAATGCAACCCTTCATCCCAGCAGAAACCTCCTGCGTCTGATCTTTACCAGCAAGATTCCTATGAGTCTTCTAGTATTCTGAACTCTAATCAGAATCTCCCATACAGAACAGCCTAAGTCATTCCAGCTCTACTCCTTCAGGCAACATCTCCAAACCTTTCCAAGCTCTCTCCACAAGCCATTTCCCAAAGGCTCTTGAACCACGTGATCAGGAATAGTCCCAGCAATGACTCCACTTCTCTGGTACTAAATTCTGTCTTGGTTATTTTTCTCTCATTGCTGGGACAAAACACCCAACACCCAAAATGCAGGAAGGAAAGGTTTATTTAACTCACTGTTTGTGGAGGTTTCAGTCCATAATCAGCTGGCTCCAAGTCTGACTGGCATGGCGCCTGGGCACCACTTCAAGGGAACAGCCAGCAAAAGCAGCCAGAACAAAAGAGGGGAAGAGCAAGCCCTCAGGGAAGATATAGAACTCATAAAATCTCTGTGCCCTCCTCTTATACAGGATGAGGATATTTACAAAGTAAGAATCCTGGCTCCCTGATAAGTCTCTTAGTTAAACTTCTAAATTTCTCAAGTTGACATAATGTATCAACCATAATAAGGGCTTTTTATTCCACTGGGTTCAACCATATTTTTTGGGAATCACTGGGCTGAAACAGTAACTGTTGCTTTGCTTCAAAGATTACATATTGGCTCCTTAGCTAGCCCAATTTACATTGCTTAAAGCCAATTGAAGGGACAAAGAAATGGCCTAGTCAGGTCTGTACATATCAATACATGGAGTTAGGGCCAAGTTTCTCTGCAGTGGAGATAATTGCTCTCCTTTCAAGGAGACTCCTCCAGGTGATTCCCTACACTTTTTATTTCCCTTTTGATTCCATTCAAGCTACAAACCTATTGATTGTTGCCATCCACATCCAGGGTAGTTCTTTTCCCCTGTTTGCTGGTTTCCACATCCATCATCCAAAAACACACCCAAAACTTTGCTAATCTTCTAGGCCATCCTTACTAAAGTCAAGTTGATATACCACAATTAACAATCATGTTAGGATGTGGGGGCAATCTGGCTGCAATATACATCATCTCATTGATCACCAGGGCTGATTTGGCAGATCTGACTGGCTAGGTGGGTGTCCCTTTCCTCCCTTACCACTCCATGTTCCTCCTCTCCCATAGAGGAGGACTGTTTTCTTGGCCAAGGGTATACAAATCACTGTACTGCCTTGGTAGAACCTCCTAACAATCACATCAATAATTATGACCACACTGCCATTAAGGAATTGTTGGCATTTCTAATCATGTCCCTGAGTCCAAAAGTTTCTTGGTTTACTGGTATCAGGCCACCTTGGGGCCTTTTTTTTTCCTTCAGTCTAGTAAAGGGTAAAGTCGGAGACTTCCTGTAGTCACTGAGACATGCAGAAGGATCTGAAGATAAAGACCAGAGTGGAAAAGCTGCCTGGGAGAGGAGCCAGGGCAAATAATGACTTTGACTATGGCAATGGGCCCTTATTGTGAAGTTAATCACAAGGAAAATGAGTTCAGGAAGACAGGAGCTTCACAAATGGATGCATAAAATGGAACAAGAGATAATTGGGAGGTCCAAAATGGAAATGAAGATCAATATTTGTTGCTTTGAATTATGTAGACCAGGAGGCACAGAAGATGAGATATAGAATAGAGAGCAAATATAAGTCATATGGAAAGTGAGGGGGAGAGAATATTCTATAGAGCAAGAAAAGATAAGGAACAGCTTTATGAGCAAGATTAATAACTGAGCTGTATTTAAAAGCATCCAGCCCTGGCAGGAGTTGGAACAAAATCGAATGAAAGCTGATAGATAGATGGCTATGAGTTAGAAGACTATAATTAAAGAAGGAAGCAGGACTGCCAGGGCAGAACTCCTTGGATTTGCACTGACAGGAGGCATCCCCAAAAGACCATTTCTGTAAGCATCCTCGCTGAATTGAACGTGAGAGGAAAACAAGCAGGCAAGGCCGTGATGACAGGTAACTGAGACACGTTTGTACCTCGGGTTCCAGGCAGGGTTCCTGCAGCCGTGGAGAGCTTGCTGGAGGAAGTAGTAGATGTGATCATGGGCGAAGATGAATGGATTTCTGCAAAAATGCTGAAATGGTTGGAGGGAAGAACTTTTAAATCTTTCATGACAGAATGCGGAGATTATGGTCTAAACAAATCATTCTGTGGCAAAGAGAGCCACTAAGGGGAGTATATTTCCCAGAGAATTATTCAAAAATTCTGCTTGATATGGAGATTTTCATAAGAGATGATGAATTAAATACCAAGTGTGCAGTAGCTAGTGTATCACTCATCAATCAGCTAACATTAACCAGATGTCCTTTGTGCGCCTGACACAATGGTCACCATAATGGCCTAACAACAACCAAGCTCTGATCTAAGCTCTGCACATATTCAAGTTTATTTAATCTTCTCAACAACACTGCAAAGGAGTTAAATAGTTGCATACTGCAAGGATGGCAGCAGGGTGAGCTATGTGAGGCACTCAGCTGCTAAATTTAAACGGAGTGAGAAAAAGACCTCAGTAATCAAGAAAAATAATATGTTAATGCAATATGTTTTAAAAATCAAAATTAATGCAAAAAGATGTATGATGAGCAAATTACCAACATTTTGAATAGAGACAACAAGGTCACAGCTTGCAGTGGCAGAGTAGGATCCATATCCAGGCAGCCTGGCTACAGAAACCATGCTGTTAATCACTGACTCCATACTGCAGTCAGAACAGACCAGTGGGCCGCAATTCTTTTTCCTCCACACTATGCCTAAGGTCTGGCTCAGGGTCCAGCATATAGGAGGTCTGCACTTAATATTTGTTGAATGAGGACATGCGCCTTGCCTGCAACAGTGTTCATACCTACTTAGGATTGTGCAAAGGGTTTGATGAGACTCACAGGCACCGTACATCTTGTATTATTTTGTTACGTTGTGAACATATTAATGAATATATTAATATATGCCTATGATTTGAATATGGCTGGTCCTGCCTCAAACTCATGTTAAAATTTGTTTGCCACTGGGACCATATTGGAAGTTGGGGCCTCTAAGCCATGATTAAGAGTGATTAATGATTTTCATAAGGGAGTTTGTGGGAGTGTGTGGGTTATCAAGCAAACCCAGCCCCTTCCTTGTGCTCGTTTCTTCCACATGCATCTGTTCACCATTCAGCTTTTCCACTGCACTATGATAAAACACCAGATGAGCCCCTCCCCAGATGTGACCACCTGGTCTTGGACTTCGCAGCCTTCAGAATTGTGCGCTCAATAAACCTCTTCCCTTCATGAATTATCCAGTATCAGGTATGATGTTATAGTAACAGAAGAAAAAAAAGTCCTGGGCATCAGAATCCCAGAACTAGGAAATATGACTTCAGTCAAGCAGCACTGTGATAAGCTTTAAGAGAGGGTGATATTTGAGTGGAACCTTAAAGTATGTGAAGGTTTTCTCCAAGTAGGATGGGGGAAATGTTACCTGGCAACATGGTTGAGTAGAGAAAGCTTGACTGTAGACTGTATCATGTGATACCACTGTGAACCATACTCCAAATGCATACAGAGAAATATACATGTATGTGAAAAGGTCTGGAGCATAAACATTGTGTTAGGAGATTTCCATTGCTGTAACAGTGATAAATTGCTTAAAAATAGGAAAGGTTTATTCTGACTCACAGTTTTAGAGGTTTTAGTCCAGAGTCTATTGGCCCTATTTCTTTGGGCCTGTGGTGAGGCAGTATATCACAGCGGGAGCACATGCTGGAGAAAAACTGCTCACTTCATGGCTGGGAAGAGAAAGAGAGAGGAAAGAGTCAGGACCCACAAGGCCCATTCAGGGCACATCCTCCAGTGACCTAAGACTTCTCCCTACAACCCACCTCTTAAAGTTTCCACCACATTTCAATAGCTCCAAGCTGAGGACCAAGTCTTTAACACATAGGCCTTTAGAGAACCTTTTAGATCCAAGCTTTAGCAAGAAGCAGTCTCTGGCAGGGCTGCAGGAACAAGCAGCAAGCTGGAGAGGCTTAAGCAAAGGGCTTCATCCTTACAATGTTCAGCTTTTAAAAATCAAAGAAGAGAGTGGTGCTTACTTCTGCAATTAAACATTGTTTTGTATAATAGATCAAGGAGGATTTCAGTGAGCCAGTATGGAGTCATTTTCAAAATATATTAAGTACAAGCACCTACCTTTTATGTTCTTTTGCTAAAAATGGGACATGGAGAAGAACAAATGAGAAATAATAAAAAATATACATATGGGAATAATGGATGGGGAGAAAATATGGGGATGAAAAAGCTGTTTTAAAAATAGATCTGACTTTAAAGCCATGTCAATGACTTACTGAACTAGAGTGTTTTTTAAAAATTAGGACTGGGAATATAGCTCAGTGGTAGAACACTTTGCTACCATACGCAAGACCCTGAATTCAACCTCCAGCACCAGCAAAAAATAATTAAAAATTAAAATAAATAAATAAAAATGATGGGAAAAGCAATTTTAAATTTGAATGCAAATAGAAACAAAAGACAGTTAGTGGATCATACTAATCAATCTTTATCCTGGGGACATGCAGACTTCTTCTCTCCATGTCATTTTCTCTTTTCTTTTTTCAACCCGCTTCTAGCCCTTCTTCATGCTAAGGGATTATTATACAAATGGTCAATGGCCCATTCGATTGTGAGAACAGAACTCAGACACAGCCTGCAACAACCAGCCCAGGAAATTAGCAGAATGTTAGGATAGCAGAGAGTTAGGGTAGCAGAATATCAGCCTGCTCTCTCTGGTAACATCAGGGGAAACCAAACAATAACCCCTGGCATAATTAGCCCCAAACTGCCAGCAGTTGATTAATGACTGATATTACCCTCACTTTTGTGCCTGTTTTCAACATAGATAGAAATCCAAAGACCTCCCCTACCTACCTACACAGGGTACTTCCCTATGATTTAGTGACCCACAGCGTTCCCATGTGAACAGCCTCCAGCCAGGGCAGCCATCCTTCTGTCTACACTTGGGTTTTCTGTCTCTGCCTGCCTCAGAGTCTTTGCCAAAGGCTGGCAACAGAGGCTGACTCACTCACCGTGGGCAGCTCTGGTGGGGTCTCCACATCTGCCATTTGGTGGGTCCTGCCTTCTTCCTGCAGCAGAAAACTGGTCTCCTGGATTGGACCCGGCTACTTCTGCTTGGGAACTCCTGTAAGATGTGCACTGCTATTTTGCGTGGATACTGGGCTGTCCCCCTTGGCCTGTTCTTACTCTCTCACTCTGTGCTCTGCTTTTCAGATTCTTCAAGACTGCTTTGGGGACATCTCCGTGGCACTCTGTATCCACCACTCCAGCTGGGAGAGTCACAGGGAGGGAGTACCTGCTGCCTCTGTCCTCCGGGGTCCCCAATCGCAGTCTGGCTGGTGTTCTGAGGCCCACAGAAATGTCTGCAGGGTAAAAACTCACTTCAGTCCTAAGGCTCTGCCTGACACCTCCTCTCACATCACCAGCCAGAATCAACCACAAAGCCTTAGGTGTTTGCAAGGGGCTGAAAACTATCAGGGAACAAATGGAATATTTGATGAGCTGTACTATCCTTGCCATAGCAGTAATGGTGGATCAGTATTTAATTAAAAGTATTAAATGACATCCACTAGCTTTGTACTAAATGTTTAGTATGTTCAGTGATCCAGGCATCATAATTCAGGTATTATACTACATAGTCTAGATAATACCCAAAATGCTTCACTTTATTATCTCACATAGGTGCTCTTTTTATCCTTAATTTAGAGATGGGGGGGGACCCACAGAGTTTCAGTGGCTGGGTTAATGTCGCACTATTGGTAAGTGACTCCCAGGTATTCTCAGAACCTGTACCCCCCACCCCGCCCCACCATACTGGGAATTGAACCCGGGATCTTTGCACTGAACTACATCCCCAAAATTTTAAAATTTTGAGGCAGGATCTCATTCAGTTACTGAGTTGCCCAGGCTGGATTTAAATTTGTGATCATCCTGCCTCAATTTCCCAGAGTGCAGGGATTACAGACATGTGTCACCACACCCAGCTAGACCCTGAATGCTTTTTTCTTATTTTGAATTCTATGTTTGCAATGCATAATGAATGGCACATCACCTGCCTGGCAAGTTCAAGGTCCTAAGTTTGATTCCTGGTACAAAAAAACAAAAAAACTAACAACAATATAATGAATACATGCATGGTGAGAGTTGGTACATACGCGTGTTGCATCTTAGTCTTTTTTCCTTTTTCCTTTCTCTTCTTTCCCTCCATTACTTGATCCTATCCCCATCTCCAAAAGGTCTACCTGCCTGTTTCCCATCCTCTGTTTTTTAAGACCTGCATTCTTAACCACAGTGCACCCTGGCTTGAAGGACAGGCTGGTTACTAACTGTGGGTGACTGTTCAGTATGGTTTTGAGGGCCTGAGGCTGCAAAGGCTGTAGAGCAACACTGTTAGGACCTGCAGGGGCCTGGGCCTCCGTCCTTAAGACTGTGGGGACCACTGAGGCTGTGTGCAGGAAGCATCTTCCGGCAGGAGCTTCTCGGTTTGTCAGTCAGGGAGAAGCTGGCAGAAGCCAGAAGAGCCAGGGTGATGGGTGAGGGAGGAGTGTGCAATCATTCAAACCAAGGGCCACAGCCTAGTTTAGTGTGTGGCCCATGGGGATGGAGAAGAGGAAAGTGAAGCTTCAGAGCTCATCCCTTGTCTTGTCTGCAGCCCCTGACATGTAGTGGCAAATGGGCTGACACCTTCTGAAACATAATGAGCTCAGGAAGGGTTAGCAGGGCTGGTGAGTGCTTGGGCAGGAGGCTGTAGAAGCAGGAGTGGTGGAGTTGGACCCTGGAATATGGGGAGCTGGAGGGAGCGCTCATCCAAGAGGCTGAGAGGGAGGGCTCCTGGGGGGTCGCCTGCCTCCCTGTGCCTTGCATCTCAGTTGAGCATACACATGGTACTTACTTCACGTGTTATTGAGGAGGTGAATTAAGAGAAGTGGTTCATCCAGCACCCTTAGGGCAGTGCATGTGAAGCACATGGTCAGCCGTGGGTAGAGGGTGGCTGTTCTCCTAGGGGAGCCACGATAGCTGCCATTCTGCCTGCCAAAGCAAAATGTCACTGGCTGGATGCTTTAAACAGAGGTTTATTCTTCATAGTCTGGAGGTTTGAAGTTCAAGATTGAGGGGCTGGCTGATGTCATTGCCAAGGAGGCCCTTTTCTTGGTTTGCAGACAGACACCCTCACGTGGTGGCATCTCTTCTTATAAGGGCACTGACTCTCTAATGGAGGGCCCCACTCTTATGAACTTGTTCAACCCTAGTTACACCAAAGGTCTCACCGCACAATCCATCACTGTGGGCATTAGAGCTTGTGCATTTTTTGAGTGACACTAGAGGTTGAACCAAGGGCCTTCATACTGAGCTACATCCCCAGTCCTTCATATTTTGAGACAAGGTCTTGCTAAGTTGTCCAGGCTGGGTCCCAATTTGAGATCTACCTGCTTCAGCCTTCCAGAGTGCTGGGATTACAGGTGTGCACCACAGCATCTGTGTGGGGCTTCCATGTTTTGCGGGACCATCATTTACCTCATAGATGCAGGACAGAGACTGTGCTCAATGTTTTCACTTTTTTCCTCTCTTCCCTCCCATCTGGCATCTAGGCTCTGGGTTTTAGGACTTTGGTATTAATAGTGAAAACCGAGTGACCTTGACCGGAGCTGCTGACTTCTTGGAGCTCAGTTTTCTCCTCAGTAGAATGGGGCCTTGTGGGGTGACTATAAGGCTTAAGTGAGATGGCGTAGGAGAAAAATCTAGCATGTCATAGGTGCTCATCAAAACTACAGCTGCGCTGCTGGCTGTCGCCTCATCTCAGGGCTCTTCAGCCAGGAGTCCGCTGTTCCTGATTTCCGCCAGCTGGGGGCAGTCACTGCCTTCTTTTCCCTCCTGTGCTCACTGGTGAACTCCCTGAAAATCAGGCGGGCTTTACCGGCAGAGGGCTGGTCACCTCTCCTGAAGGCATCCTCAGGCAGACAGCCAGACAGAGGCCGAGGGCCTGGGGGTGTGGCCAACCCAGCCGACTTTAATGTATTTTTCAGTCTGTTGCTGCCTTACTCAGAACAAAGGGTCAGACAGGTGACCTCTCCAAGGCCACCTGCCAGGGACTGGGTCTTCCGGAAAATGTGCCTGGGGACAAAGGTGAGTCCCGCTGGGAAAGAGGAGCCGTCTGGTGGCAGTCTGCCCTTGAGACACAGAGGCTGCCGCCATCACTGACATGCACAGGGCCAGTCACCAGCCCTCTGCTCTGTAGGCCCCGTGGTGAGGAGGGTGTGGGGATGACTCGGCTCCGGCCTTAATAAGTCAAGTTCCACTTGTTTAGAGTCCAAGGATTTTCAGGAGCTGGCTGACACCCGAATACTGCTCGGTCCATTAGAGGCAGTGGGGAGACACTTTCTCTCCCTGCGATGCCAGGGCCCATGGGTGAGAGCAGGGGGGCAACTTGCTCAAGATTCACAGTCAGCAAGGGGCAGGCTGGGTTTGAACCAGACGGAGGGCTGCAAGGAAGCCCATGCTGCCGGCATGGAGTGCCAGGCCTGGGCAGGGTCTCTGGAGGACAGGGGGAGATGCTGGCTTGGCTGGCAAGATAGGACGAACTTGTGTGATGTGTGCTCATCACAGGCCTCAGAAATCCTGTTCTCATGAGCATGAGAAGCACAGAGAGGGAAATTGGAGAAAGAACGAAGATTCTCCTCACCCTAAACTGATGATTTAAAGAAAATAAAAAGATACATATGTGTGTGTATTTCTTTTTTTGGGGACGGGGTCTTCCTTTGTGATTCAGGCTGGCCTTGTACTCACAGTGATCTTCCTGCCTCAGCCTCCTGAGTGCCAGGATTACAGGCCCATGCCACCATACTCAGCTAGTGTATATTTCTTCTTCTTTTTTTTTAGCTTATATTTCTTAACATCATTCTTATTAGCTATTTAAATGTATCTTTCTGTGGAGAAGATAATAGTTTTTTTTTTGTTGTGGTTGTTTTGTTTTGTTGTTTTGTAGTTTTTTTTTATCTTTGATGATTGGCACTGGGTCTGAATTCTGACTGCTGCCAAACAAGCTTCTTGAGCTGAGACAAGCAGCCCAGTCTCTCTGGGTCTCATCTTCTTCATCTATGAAACAGGGAAATTAGAGTATTTTTCTAAGGAGCTTTTTTAGAGAACTTTTAAAATACACTGTTCATTGTGAGAAATCCCAAACACGAATGAAAACACAAAAGATCCACAGGGTTTTGAGTTGTAGGTGATCATGTTGCCCTGGACAGTTCCCGCCTGGCTACACTTGTGGTGCTGTTTTTTCTCTCTCACATCACCCTTTCCATGATGGCTTATTTTGAAGAGAATCCTCGACACTGTTCCATTTTACTCACATGTATTATATGTATAGCTCTAAAAGATAAGCGCTCTCTTTTGAAACATAGCTCTGGAGACCTGTATGGAGCCTGTGCTTTGTGACCAGGATTTTTAATAAAATCTGTGGTTCTGATGAGAGCTCCCACGCCCGGCCAGGAGAGCATCGAGAATAATGGCGGGAATCATTCCGTGTATTGATCGCTGCTGGATGATTTGGCAGGGACAGGGTCCCCAGGGTACTGCGCTGTGTGCCGGTTACGTGAGAACCCAGGGTGCTTGCTGTGGAGAACCCCAGTGCACTGAGCAGCTCCTACCGCCCCAGGAGGTGAGAATGACCATTGTCAGGACCAGTGAGGCACAGCAGCCAGCGACAGAGCTGCAGTTTGGATGTAAACAGGCTGACTGGAGAGCCCTGCCCTTTCGTCTGCCTGTCCTGGGCTGTCATCATCCATTCTGCTTGGCTTCTCTGTTCCTATGGCAAATTCTCCAAGGTAAGAGCTTTGCCTTAGAGACCTGCTCTTCCATGACTCCAGGCTGCCAGGTGATTGGCACTCTGGTGGAGACCCCAGCGTAATCGCTGGAGTTTGTACTTTGGACAAAACTTATCATGACCCCCACCATCTACCTCCTTCTCTTCCTCCTCCTCGGTCTACACAACCAAGGTTTTATGAAATATCTTTACCTAGGTCAGGACTCAGAGAACCCAGGTATGTAGAAGACACAGCCTCTGTCCTCACAGTTGCTGGCGCAGTGTGCTAAGGGTCTGCTGATGCACCCAGGTCCCCGGATGGGAAATTGGATGGGCGCTTGACTGTCGAGGAGGGCAATTTCCTATGTGCTGGGGTGGCCTCGTCTTCCACACGGAAATGAAGATGTGGTTATGAGCTGAATAAATATTTATTTGTGCTGTCTATCTATATTGCCTAGAACAGTACTAAGCACTGGGGATCTAGTAGGGAACATGAGAGAGGGAGCAGATAGGCAATATACAGCAAATGGAAATTACCTAAGATATATTTCCAGGAAGTGACATATACCAAGTAGAAGTACACAAGGGCACGTAATAAAGTGGCAGGGGAAATGGAGACTACTTTGGGTGAGGTGGTCAAAGGAGCCATCTCTAAGAAGAGGACATCTGTGCTATGATCTGAAGCCTGAGCAGCAGGCAGCCAAGTAAAAAGCCACAGAAAAATCATTCCAGGCAGAGGGAACTGCACATGCAAGGGCCCTGTGGTCAGAGCAAAAGAGGGAAGAGAACCTGTGTGACTGCAGCCTACTGGGCAAGAAGGGGCAGGGTATGGATCACATGGGGGCTTATCAGCCAGCTTAGGAGTTTGATGGGAAACCAGTGGTTAATTTTAAAGCATGATATGGTCCAACTTGAATGCTTTTCAGCAAGTAAAATTCTCACTGCGAGACTTTGGGGCAGTGGGGGCTGGTGCCTCTAGCCAGGCCCCGATGCCATCCTGATATTTCTTCATGATGACCCAACTTCTGGTCTGGGATGGGCTGAACATGAGGCGGAGGTGGCTCCCTGTCTTCCTGCTACCTCCCTGCCTCTGGGTCTGCCACGCCACTCCCAAGGATGCTTCCGAAAGCTCAGCAGTGGCCCTCCTGCGACACCCACTACTTCTGGCTGAAGTTCAGCCCCTGGAACCTGATTGACTGGCCCTAGAACACTGCTTATCCTGCAGTGTGGCCTCTTACCTCTGTCACTTCCTTGTAGATGCCTTATGCTCCAGGCACCCAGGGATCTTGTTCTTCAAGGGCTCGGATGCTTTGTCATGCTCTTCCTGCGGTCTGGAATGCTTTCTCTTGCTGGTCGACCTGAATTCCTAATCATTTATTAGGGCCCCACTTAAAGACAATTAATTCCTCTTGCAGCCTCCCCTGACTTCCCAGTGTTTAGCAAGGTGTCTACTTCTACTGGCGTGCTTTCTGTGGTATGGAACAGAACCGAAAGAATCTTAAGCAATGAGAAATTCATCATTTCACGTGACGAGCAGTCTGGAGGTTGGATAGCTCCGGGATTGATTGATTTTAGACACATCTAGGTCTTTGCTCTTTGCCCTCTCATTTGTTGGTAATGATTCCTTCTCATGGTTGAAAAACAGCTGCCAGAGCTCCAGATAAATCTATGACATCCAGAGAGGAAATAGTAATTTCTTGCTTATAGTAGGATGGAAAAGCTTTTCTCAGAGTGTACTCTGCAGACTTGTCCTCAGGCTGTAAGGCCAGAATTGATTAGATCATCTGCACCTTCTAAACTAATTCTAGACAATAAACATGGGATTATCTAATTAACACAAGACAATCATATTCCCCAGATTGCTCTCTTGGGTCTTCTCACTGGTTTTCTTATAAGTGCTGGAGACAGAGTCTTGAACCTGCTAGGAAAGTGTTCTACCACAGCGCTACGTGCTCGGCCCCAAACTGGGGTTTTGCTAGCAAAGAGGAAGATCAACAACTGGTATGGTGTCCAGCCTCTAAGATGTAGCCAGTGGCCCACAGAGATGTCTTTGTCCCCTCACACTGTATCGGTTGCTTCCCCAACAGGACAGAACCCCGAGATTTAGCTTCTATCTCAGCTGCTTTCTGCACACTTCTGTGCTGCCTCTTGCACTTGTGTCACTCTCTCTGGGGGGAAGCTGTGTCCTGAGCAGTCCTGTTGTGTGCACTGGTATCCAGGGACAGAAGCCTCCAGCCATCGACCATGAGCATTCCCTGGAAGCAGATTCCCCTGTCCCTTTGGTGACAATGACCCTGTTGATGGGCTGACCGTGGCCATCAGAGACTGAGCCAGAGACCCCAGTGCAGATCTTCCTAGTTTCTGACCCCCGGGAACCATGTGAGATGGTGAATGGCTGCTAAGTTGGGGGGTTGTTATGTGGCAGACAACAACTAATGCAGACTGTGTGCCCCTTGTGTCTCCAAATTACCATCAGGGAGCTGTTTCATAAGCTGTGTCTATTCCCCTGCAAGTTTGTGAGAGCCTTGATTTTCCACTTGCTTGTGCACAGGGGTCTAGAGTGTGTATGTGTGTACATGACTGTGTATGTGTGTGATCAAATCACACACATACACAGTCATACACAACTCTTCTTCAAGAATCCTTCTTATGGGGTCTCCCTTGCCTGAGGGTCTCATCTCCTCTGTGTCTCAATGGGCTTGGCACAGAGAGGCCTCAGACAATTCAGAGGGAGCCAATGGAATGAACAGGATGCTGGGGTGGGTGAGATCCCACTTGGCTGCCATGGCAACTGCAGTGTGGAGCATTCAGAGCAGCCTGGGCCTCACAGGGGAGCTGAGAGGTTTCGCAGTAATCTTGTGAAATGGCTTGGGGAGGTAGAAGGCGACTTCTGACCATCTTGGGAAGTCAACAATCAGAAGATGGTGCAGAGTACAGGGAGGCAGATTGGAGCATATTGCTGCTCAGAGCCCTCCCAGTACAAAGGCCTCTACTTCCACATCTATAATTCTTTAAATCTGTCTTTCATCTGCTGAAGACCTACTAAGGGGTAATCTCTTGGCTGAGCACTTTTTGCCCAGCTCTGCTTAATAAGGCAGGTGCTGTGCTGTCCTGTCAGTAACATGAATACCTCATGTCACATGACAGGTACATAAAACATGTCTTGCAAGTGAGTGAATGCATGGAGTGGGTTTTTGGGAGACCTTTGCTGATTCATCACATATAAGATAAAAAGAAGCTGGGGTAGTGATGCAGGCCTGGAATCCCAGCTTGGCTCTGCGTAAAAAACAACTGTGTGTATCTGGAATACCTGCTTCAGTCTCTGCTTCTGCAAGAGGGGAATAATAGCAGAACATACCTCAAGGGGTGCTAGGGGTCAAATGTGTCCCTTAAAAGTTCATATGTTAGGAACTTAATCCAAATTCCTATGCCGATAATATATGGAGGTCCATCATGTTTGGTAGAGTGCTCTTGGGAAATGGGGTCATGAGGGTGGAGCCCTGTGATGGCCTTAGGGCTTTTATAAGAAACAGAGGAGAGACCTGAACTCACACACTTGCTCTGTCTTGCCATGTGATGCCTTCTGGCCTATTTTGATGCAGCAAGGAGGCCCCATCAGACGCTGGTGTCATGCCATGAGACTTTCTGCCCTCCAGAACTGTGAGTTAAGTAAACTTGCTTTTCCTTATCAGCCACCTGGTCTCAAGTATTTCATTATAGCTTCCTTACATAGTATTTTCAGTGGGCCCTTGGCCTCTCCAGCAATGGGTGCCAGTTTATATTTGCATTTCTTGCATATAAAGTGTTAGAAATTATGTCCATCTCATGGGGAGCAGAGCCATACAGAGGTGAACCCACATGGGATTGCTTGGAGAAGCAGCCCCGGATGGGCTGAGAGAATGGGGTAGGGGGCTGGGAGTGGGGGGCAAGCAGGCCATCCCCTGCTGGAGGTAGGAGCATGTAGTTAGGTCCGTGGAATCCTCTTTTTCTCAAGTCCCCACCCTAAAGCATTTGTCTGAAGGGACGTTTAGTGCAAAGGATTTGGCCTCTGTGTGAGGCCCTTGGGTTCTGAGAGTTGGCGAAGATGTGCTGGGTGCGTTGTCTCCATTTCCTGACAGCTCCAGACAAAACCAAGCATGGGTGCTTTAGCAGAGCGCAGGAGTGAGACAGAACCACAATTCGAAGGCAGCTGCGAGCTCCAGGGTGCTGTGTGTTCTTTTGTCAAAAGCCTAAGAAGCTGGGCAGCAGGGCCACCAGTGTGTGTGTGTGTGTGTGTGTGTGGCTGGATGACAGGAGGCAGGGACCCCTTGACTGAGTCAGGTTAAGGGGTATCACAGCGAAGGCAAAGGTTTATTTAAAAAAAATTTTTTTTGGTACTGGGGCTTGAACTCACAACCTCTTGGTTGCCAAGCAGGCACTTATGGTGCTGAGCTAAACCCCCAGCCCAAAGGCAAAGGGTTAAAGCTCCAGGCATTAAACAGACATCACTTAGGTGAATGCCACCCTGTTACCAGTGAGGAAACTGAGGCAGAGAGATCTCTGTGCACAGGGGTGCAAGTGGGGGCAAAGGTTGCTTTCTGGTGTCAGATGACAGAAGTCTCCCATTTTACCTAAACGCCACGTTAAATAGGTAAGTAATGTCCAGTGCGTCACTACTATAGTCCTCTATAATGTTTAAAAAGAACAAAAAAGATTCACACAAATGGACTCAGATTCCTAAGACTTGTTAAGAGGAAAAAGTTGCAGAAGAATGTGTGCATCAGGTACTTATTTTAAAAGACAAAAGGCAAATCAAGCTTTCTTATTTTAGTAGGTCTGTGTGTGTCTATCACAGCTTTGAGAAAGTTCTGGAAGGATGTTCACCAAGTGCAGCAGGACGGTCACCTTTCAAAGAGAGCTGGAGAGAGAGGTCCGGGCAGGGATCCTTCAACCTTACTGGGATTGTTTGAATTGTTCAGAGAATTTTTTTCTGTATTACTTGTATCATTAAATGGAGGATACATAATTTAAAAAATTGTTACTAAAAGGGTTTTTTTTTGTCCTTCAGGTTGGATTTATCCAGAAAACATTTTCCTCCACAGTATGAGACCCCCTGAGACCCTCTCCTTTTAGAAACCTCACTCTGTCTCCTCCCTGACATATGGATTCTGTAAAATATAGAACTATGGTAAAAATGCTTGTCTCAGTTACTTTTCTCTCATTGCTAAGACAAAATACCTGACACCCAAAATGAAGGAAGGAAAGGTTTCTTTAGCTCACAGTTTGTGGGGGTTTCAGCCCATAATCAGCTGGCTCCAAGGCAGGGTGGCATGGTGAGGGGCAACACTGCAAGGCAGCAGCCACAGCAAAAGGGGAAACAAGCCTCTTCTCCTCCTTTTTATTGTACCCAGGCCACCTCTCCCCCACAACTTCAGGCCCCATATAGCACTCACAAAATCTCCTTGCCCTCCTTTTGCACAGGATGAAAATGTTTACAAAGTAAGAACCCTGGCTCCCTGCTGAGTCTCTCAGTTAAATTTCTAAACTTCGTAAGTTGACACACTGTATCACATTCACACCCACCATGAAAAGATGCTTTCATCCCGGATGTGTCAGGTTTCCAGAAACTTCCCCAGCCCCAGGTGCCATGACAGTCAACACCTCTGGAGAGGTCAGTGGAGGTGGAAGCCCCTGTACTTCCCCTGTGCAGACTTAAGGTTTGTCCACTTCCTCCTTCGTCTTCTGTTACTCTGCCATGAGGCAAGCAGTCAACACCTTGGATATCTTCTTCCCACAATAGCACACCAGAATCGTTACTTAATTATGTTCTCATATTTGCTAGTTTTTAAAAATTAATTTTTAGGTGTGACGGCAATGAAGAAAATAAAATGCTATAAATGACACTGATATCACCGAACATTCTGCCCCCAGTCCTGGAGACAGACCATTGACAGTTGGCTGTGCAACTTTACATAGCTTCCTTACTTAGCATTTTCAGTGGGCCCTTGGCTTCTCCAGCAATGGGTGCCAGGACGAAGCCCTTCCCCAAATCCATGGTGCTCAAGTATCTGCTATAAAATGGTGTAGCATTTGTGTAGAACTTTGAATCATCTCTAGATGGCTTATAACACCTAATACAGAATAAATGATATGTGTGTTAGTCAGCTTTATAATCACTCTAGCAAGTACCTGAGATAATCAATTTATAAGGGGAGAAAGTTTATAGTGGCTCACAGTTTTGGAGGTTCCAGTCAATGGTCTGTTTGCTTTGGGCCTGTGGCGAGCACATTATGGCAGGAACCTGTGGTGGATGGAGCAGAGCTGTTCATTTCATGGCTGTGATGGAAGAAGAAGAAGAAAAAGAAGAAGAAGAAGAAGAAGAAGAAGAAGAAGAAGAAGAAGGGCAAGAGGAAGAGGAAGAGGAAGGAAGGAAGAAGAAGAAGAAGAAGGGCAAGAGGAAGAGGAAGAGGAAGAGGAAGGAAGGAAGGAAGGAAGAAGAAGAAGAAGAAGAAGAAGAAGAAGAAGAAGAAGAAGAAGAAAAAGAAACCTCCAAGCAAGTCCCCTCTCTTAAAGTTTCTACTACCTCCCAATTGCACCAGTCTGAGGATTGTGCCTCTAAGATATGGGCCTTTGGGGCACATTCCAGATCCAAGCTATAGCACTATGTCAGAAGCTGTTACACCACAGGGTTTAAGAAACAGTGACAAGAAAATAAAGTCTGTGCAATGCAGATGTATTTTTTGTAGTTTTGATCCAAGGTTGGTTGAGTTGGCAGTGTGACACCTGTGGGTGGTGGGATTTGGACTCGTGCAGCTCTGTGTCATGCTGCTGTTGCTATGTGTGGAGGACTGTCACATATGACTGGAGTAGCTGTACATGTTGGTAATTCTACTTTGGTGTTTGTCTTAGTTACTTTTCTTGTTGCTGAGACAAATTCCCAACACCCACAAAAAAAGGAAAGGTTTATTTTAGCTCACAGTTTGTAGAGGTTTCACATCCATATCAGCTGGTTCCCAGGCAGGGTGGAATGGCAGAGGGGCACCACAGAGGAGAAACAGATCACTGAGTGGCAGGCAGAAGGCAGAGCAGTGGCAACAGCCTTTCTTTCTGTCCCTTGTATTACATGCAGGCTATAAGCCTACTGATTGGTGCCAACCACACCAGGATGGGGCTTCTGTTATCTACACCTTTAATCTCAGTGTCACACTCCTAATTCACATTCATGCCCTCTAGATCCAGCCACCTCCAAAATGCTCCTCCCCCATGAGTGCATGAGACCTTGGGAGGACATCTAGATCCAAGCCATAAGCCACAGCAGGTGATGCTACCTCTGTGCTGCCACTCCTGGCCTCCCAGGTACCAGTACAGAGCAGGTGTTTCCTGGCCCCCTCTCTGATGCCTGGCTTCTGTCTCCTTGTGATCCTAGCATTTGGTTGCAGCTTTGGATGTCCAAATTCTGCCTCTGTTCCTACCAGATATTTGTGGGTATCTAGAGAGATCAGTGGCCCATCAGAGCCACCAGAGGGAGAGACAGCTCAGGAGACCTTTTTTGCAGGTCTCAGGAGACAGTAAGAGGGGAGAGGCAGTTCTGTGGCTGTAGGAAGAGGAGGGCTGGGCTCCAGAGTGTGCATCCCCCACCCCAAAGAAGTGGGGAGTTTCAGTGCAGGGTGCACATAATGAGGGTCCTCAGCCCTTAGTCAGAGAGCCTGGGTCAAAGTCACCAAGAGGTTATCAGTGCCCTCCCCACACAGGGGGCCATGAGATGTCCCAGTTATGCCAAAAAGGTAGACCTGGTGGGCAATCCAGGGGCAGCTTCTGGGAGGGAGGAGACCGCCCCGAGCAGCGGGGTCGGGAAACCCACTTACCTTCCCTCCATGCGTGAGTACACATTATAGGAAACTATGCTTTTGTATTGATTTCCAGGATGGGCCCCAAAGGGCCAGACTGAAAATCAAAATGAAGTCACTTATGTCAAACGTCCCATCACCAAACCAAAACCAAATTGCTCTCTGATTTTCCTAGAAATCAACAGCCAAGTTTCCCAAACAGGTCAGTCTCAGCTGTCAGGATAGTGGAGCTCCCTCTGCTTCGATCTTTCCTTACACAAAAACTGTCACCTGTAAGGACCAACTCTTAACAAATTATTTTTCCGTTCTTCTGTTTCCCTGTCCCCACCTTTCTAGGCAAGTAACTTTGAAATGACCAGCTTGTTTTTTGTACTTTCTTTCTACTTCCTTCAGCCCTCTACTCAGCTCACGGGCATTTACTCTCTTTTATGGGGTTGAAGTGTTGCCTAATCCTAGAATAAAAATAAAGCCAATGAAGATCTTCAAAGGAAACTGTTGTCATTTTTGTCCTTTGACAAGTAGGGTTAAATATCAGATGGACCCAGATCTGAGTCCTGGTTCTGCCCCTTCTGGATTTCTGCCTTGCTGGGTTTGTACCTACTGGAACTTCCATTTTCTTCCCATGTGCCAGGCTATTCCTTGGGCACATGGAGGGTTTAATCTGCCTCAGGTCATCTGCTCTGTGTGCCAAGGGTCTGCCATGTGTGAGTTGGTGTGTGTGGGGGGCTCTGGGATGGAACGTCAATCAGATCCATGGCTTATTGATCATACGTTGAGCAAAGCACCCCTTAGGATTCTCTGGTGGCAGGTGACAGAAGAAAAAAGCTTATGTAACTGAGCAGCCCAGAGGTAACTCCACCCAGGGTTCCTAGGTTTCTCTCATCTATTTTGAGGGCTAGATTCTTCCACGAGCCCCTATTACTGGACAGACTAAGCCTCTGTGGTCTCCAGGCAGCTGCAGTGTCCATAGTTACATCTGTCTTCACTTCTGTGGGGTGGGGCTGCCAGCAGCTGTTGGCATTGCCAGCATACTCTGAGTTTATCCTGACTGGTCGTTGTGAGTAGAGGACCTGCCCAGATGGCTAGGGCAGCTGGTCCACAGCATCTTCCAGTGACCAGGCTGTCACAGATCAGTCTTGCAGTGGGGTCAGTTGACTTCTCTGATTGCCACATGGCCTGAGGGCTGGAAAGGATGATGAGCAGCTGAGCCCCAAACCCAGTGCTGTCAGGGCCACAGGAATGTGGAGCCTCCACCTTTGTGGCAAGGTCAGAAAAGTTTCTGTAGAAAGTGGGTGAAGATGGAGGCCCCAGATTGTAGCACTTCAAAAATCACCCAGATTTTCCAGCAGAGAACAAGACATGTCATTTCAGAATGGAGGAAACAGGAAGTCCACGAGGGCCAGGTGTTATACAGCGGACAGCTAACCCCTGGGGAGGGCCAGCTTAGGGGTGACGGTCACATCACAGGGAAGGGAGGTGAGCAGATGCTTCTCCATGAAAGTGAGCAGGGCCACTCCTGAGACGCCTCTGAGTGGATGAGGCTGGGCCCTTCGTATTTGGATGTAGTTCTGGGCCTTGGTCTGATTGGGGGCCACCCCAGAGTCCCTTTTTGTGTTGTCTTCCTGGTGTCATCAGAAGAACATGGACAGAGCCAGACAGACCTGTTAGCTGCGTGGCCCTGGGCAGGCCACTTCCTCCTCAGCTGCGGGATGAGCTGACCAAGCTTCCTGTTCAGGTACTGTGAGGAAAGCGTGAGATGAGATGTTGTGAGGTATCCTGTGTGGTGTCTGTCCACAGTTAGTGTGCGACAAGTGTGTGTGGCTCCCTGCAAGATGCAGATGGTCAACCCCTCAGCACATGTTTGTTCCCAAGGTAGCTCCAGGCTCCATCTGAGGATTCCTGGGAGGAATGAGGGTTCCATCTGGTGTCTGCGGGAGAGGTGGAATTGCTTCTAGAATGATCTAAGCCAGCCTGGGCATGCTGTTTCTGGGGCCTGGTCTGCCCACTGAATGCCAACACCCATGGGAGGTTTGGACCTTAGCCAGGCCTCAAGGACTTTGAGGGGGGCCTCAGATCAGCTGCAGGATTAGGCCAGTGACTCATCTGCAGAGTGAGAGGCCAACCCAGGGGATCAAAACAAGACAAAGAAAAGCTTCTTTCCCCCCAGGGATTATGAGGCACCCTGAAAAGGACCCATGCACCATCAATTATTCATAGGCTTAGAGGAGCCCTAGGAGGAAGCCTGACTGGTCGCAGGGTGGGGATGGGTAAGCAGTGGGAGCTGGCTAGCCTCACAGCAGCCCTTGGCTGGCTTCCTCCCTGAGCCTCAGAGAAACTGAGCAAAGCCTTCCCTGGTGGTGATAAGTATCTGATGTCCCAGAGGGTCTGCAAGTGGTGGCAGTTCTGCTTGGCACTGGGCCTTTCCGTGGCTGTCATGTAGGGGTGTTGGCACTGTACTGGGTGTAAGAATGGTTAGCGCCATTGTGCGGAAGAGAGAACTGAGGCAGAGAAGAGAAGCGACTAGGTGACAAGGTGACACAGCGGTGAGGTGGCTGGAGTGGGACTGAGTGAAATGAATCCACACACACGTGGAGGTAAACAGATACTCGCTGAGCATCTACTGTTTGCCAGCGCTGTACTGGGTGCTGGTGGTACAGCAGTGCACAAACCAAGTCTCTGTCCTCTGGGACTTATATTTTATTTGTGAGGTGACAGACAATAAACCAGCCCATAAATAGTGCCTTAAATGATTTTAAGTAAGGGGAAGTGTTATGAAAAAAAAAATGGGGTGAGGGAACCCCGAGTGGGGGGTGGGGGTGGTGTGCAGGGATAATTTGCTTTTTTATATGGGGTGGCTGAGAAAGCCTCTCTGAGGAGGCAATATTAGAGCTGAGTCTAAGTGAAAGGAGGGGCTGAATCCTGTAAAGCTCCAGGAAGAGCATTCTAGAGGATCAGGGGGAGAGGACAGCAATAAATGCAAAGGCCCTGAGGCTGGAATGCTTGGTATTTTCAAAGTGCTGCTAGGTTGGTGTGGTACATAAGAGATGATGCTGAGCCTGGGTGACCTTGGAGGCCAAGGAAAGATCTTTGGGAGGAACAGGAAGTGCTGTGGCCCCTGGGTGGGTAGATTTGCTCTGTGCACACCATGGTCTCCTCTTCTGCTGGCCCAGGAGGTCCAGATTTCCTAGCCTCCTTCTTCCTCCAAAGCTACTGGAGGAACCTGGGGCTCCTGATCCATGGAAGAAAGAGTGAAAAGCTCATGCCCGGAGACCTGTGCTGGTCCCTACCTTTTCTGCAGCATGGATGTGCCCAGCCAGGCCTGGGGAGTGAGAACAAGGTCCTGCCCCCTGCATACCCCTCTGTCATCTCTGCATCACACAAATTCCAGGCCCAGTGAGGGTGCCCAGCTGACAGCAGAGCCATCGCAGCCCAGGTGCTGGGAACATACTCTTGCCCGGAGGGTGGCTGAGTGGCTGGGACTTCCGGGACTCTGACAGGAAGTCTGCTGCAGGGTTCCCTCAGAGTACTAGCATCACAGCCCTGCCTGCAGGTCAGAGGAGTGATTCCTGCCCAATGCTCATCCCCGCCCCCTCCCCCATCTCCAGCTTAGGCCCCTTTGGAGGACCCCAGTCCTCCACAAACCATTAGCATTATCAATCTGGTGGGAAGCCTGAGCCCTACTGACCAGGGACTTTCTGGTGAGAAATTCCATTCCAGGCCTTCATGACCCAGACTAGACCAGAGCTCTGAGAATGGAAGTGGGGATTCTTCAGAAGGAAGATGAGATCAGGCCATTTAGAAGTAGGTGTCCAAAGCCTTAAAATGTTTCCTTTTCCTTTAGGCTACACAGCCATTCTATATCTTGGGATTTATCCAGCGGCAGTCACAAGTACAAAGATAGATGCACGCAGTGAGAACCCACGCTAGCCATCATCCACTCATCTGTCCGTGTGCTCTATCTACCTCCCAATCTCTGAATCTAAATGCAGATATAGAATATAGATAAGTAAGAAAGTATACTACTTTCGTACATTAAAAAATGCCTTTTTTAAAATCCAAGGCTGCAGGTCAACTTTCATTCCCAGTGGGTATGTTGTATTGGGGTTGAGGAGAAAGGGGCATTCTCTGGCCTCTCAGCAGAGCCCTGAGAAATGCTAGGGCTCTCTGGAGGGTGGGCGGTTAGTGACCCAACATGGGTGAACTGCCTAGAAAATCACACACCTCCTAAAGGTGCCATTCTAAACAGAGCATTTGGAGCTAACTGTGGTGGTACACGTTCTCTGGGCTAGCACTCTGGGAAGCTGAGGCAGGAGGGCCACAAATTGGATCTCAGCCTAGACAACTTAGCAGCTTCGTGAGAGCCTGTCTCAAAATTACAGAATGAATACAGATTGGGGATGTGGCTCAGCGTGAAGGTCCTAGGTTCCATCCTCAGCACTAAAACAAAACAAAACAAGACAAGATAAAACATAGCCAAACAACATCAGCAACAATGACAACAACAACTACAAAAAAAAAAAAACAACAAAAACAAACCCAGAGGATTTGGAAATCAATGGCCATTTTATGATCCACTCTGAGAACTTTTTAGTTTATTTAGAAAAGAATCAGGTACTCCAATTATTGTTAAAAAAAAAAAGTAACAAAAATTGTAAAGTCATTAAGAATGACTCCATCAAGAACCTCCCCTGTAACTCAGTGTCTAAACATGTCCCAGTGCAGCGCTTGTGAGGAGAGTTTTAAAGGAACGTGAAACACAGTGTGAGCTTCTAAGACCTTACCATCAGGGTGCAGGCAGTTAGTTCTGGTTACAAGCAACAGAGGCAGACGTCTTACCTGCTGCAAGAAGGAATATGCTGGAAGATTATGCCAGCTGCCCAGACTCCACGGAGATGTTGAAGGTCCCCGAGGGGGTGGGTGCTCTGGAGATGCGCATAGCAGGACTGGATGGCACTGTCAAATCCTGCATGGAGCTCATAGAGAAGATTAAGGAAGCACCCTAAACCAGTGCTGAGTGCAGCCTGGGGTCCTAGGACCACTGGTCCTCATGGCCCAGACACTCCTTGGCTTCCCGAGCTGGGGTAAGTTACACTCTTTCCTTGAGCCTCAGATTTTGTGTTAATGGTGTGAAGAAAATGTGCCTGCCTGCTTCCCATGTGGCTGAGAGCACCTGGAGAGAAGATGGGCAGGCATGTTCAGGAGGAAAACACAGATGGACTGGCGCTGGTAGGGCACCAGCAGGTACCCCAGGTAGATGAGGGTCACTCCAGCGCCTCCCCCAGCTGGAGAACTCAGTGCTAATGACAGCATCCATCCCTGAGTGCCAAGCCCGTGTGGGCTCTGGAGGAGGTGCCACAGCCACAGAGGCAGCAGAGGGACACAGGTCTAGGCCACATGGAGTCTCAGGATGGAGATAGGTCTCTGAGCTAAGAGCTGAGCCTGAGGGAAGGCACGGGTGGTGGGCAGCGGAAGAGCGCTCAGAGAAGCTGAACAGCACTGCAAAAGCCCTGTGGCAGGAAACAGAGGGGGACGCTGGGGAAACTCAGACCACATGGAAAAGTGTACACTGAGATCACCAGAGGAAGCACAGAACGAGCGGTCCACAGAAGCAGGTCAGGGCTCCAGGACAAGATAAGGAAATGGAGGTTCTTGCTCTCCTAGGCTCTGGGACTCAGAAAGCTTGGGTACCTGGCCTATAGAATAGTCAAGGGAGAGCTACATTTAAGGCAAGGTAGCCTAGAATATACCTGAAAAGTGAGAATATGGTTGGAGAGCGGAGGTGAATGTAGCTCCAGGTAATAGGGAACCGTAGAGGTCTTGGAGCACAGAAAGTGTCTGGTAGTCAGCAGAGATGTAGCTCCAGTGTCAGAGGGCTCAGGACAGTTGCCAGGGACAAGCCACGGCCTGCCATGCCACATGTCACATTTAGTTATGGTCAGCAGTAAACCTCAGGCCTCTTTCAAGGCAGCAGTGATAGTGGAGCCGGCATCAGATTTAATTGGAAGTTACTGATGTGGCTGCTTTGCCCTTCGGAGAAGGAAGGGCAGTTTCTTCCACAGGGAGCAGGATGCGAGATGGGAGTTGGCAGTTCCATGTCCAGCACCGGCCAGGAGGTGGCAAGGGTGGCAGATGTACCTGCAAAGGCAGAGGGGTGAACAAAGGCCTTTCTCACCTCCAGGGCCCTCACAGGAGCTCTAGAGCCCCACTGCTGGCCTTGGGACATCTATTTTCACATTTGCCTTCTGTTTATGATGAATGTGCCTGGTTCTCTTTTTGTGGTAGCCATGGGAAATGCACTGCAATCAATTTTCAATAAATGAAGTTGAATAGTAAGTCACAGTCCATTTGAAAAAGAGAAATCATCAGTCAGCAGTGTAAGGGAGCAGTGTGGGTGCTGAAAATCATGGCTCGCCACACACGCAGGCACAGGGCGGGAGGGTTAGCTTCCTTCAGGATGGCTCTAGAGCAAGGATTCCCCCATTCTGCAGCTGGGAAAGCTCAGTCCTCAGTACATTAACTTAGCCACAGCCCTCTAATGGCCCCCTGTCCTGTCCTCCCACCCCACCTCTGAGTCAAGAGTATCTGGGCTTCTAGACAGAGATTGGCATTTAGTGCCCTCCAGGCCCTGGCATCACCACTTGTGAGCTGTGGCCTTGGACAGATGTCTAATGTTCTTGTTGCCTGGTTGTTCATCTTCAAATGGGAACAGTGCTGGACCCTTGGAGGAGTGTTCGAAGGATTGAATGAGATGGTATCTGTTACTATTCTCGGTTTAAAAGTGCGATAACGGAATCTCAGAGCTACACAGCCGTTTGCCCAAGGTTGCACAGAAGGGAAGAGGCGGAGCTAGACGGAAAAGGTAGGTAGGTGGCTCAGTGTTGTTTGTAGTGATCCCATGGCTGCCTCCCCTCCACTGAGCACAGCTTTGTTCCCGGGTGGGAAGGAACCGAGAGGGCCTGGAAAGCTACCGAATGACTTGTTCGTGGGGAGGGAGCTCAGTTTTCTTTAGGCAGGAGACTGGGGACTCTGCCAAGAGCCCCAGAAGCAGCAGAGTCGGACAAGCGGGAGGGCACTTTCCTGTGGGAAAATGTAGGGCGTTTCCACTTATAGCCTGGTAACTGGGCCCAGTGAGGTCCAGAGCTCAGATGATGTCATTTTGTCTCTGTGGCCTTGGAGCCTTCGGGAGCCTCTGGGGAAACAGGGGTGGAGGAGGAAGGTTAGAGGGCAGAATCTGGAAAGAATAACAGATAGAGTTGGGGTGGGTGTGGACTGTGGCCAAGGAGAGAGCCGCTGAGGCAGGACAGCCCACGGCAGGAAATGCACATCAGACTCCACACAGCAGGCTGCAGGGAGGCAAATCTGGGTGGGGAAGGAGGGAGTGAGCTGAGATGTGTGAGCGGATGGGGGTGTAGTGCCATACCGAGCCATGGAGATGGATTCCTAGAAGGCAGCTGAGCCTGGGGGAGGGGTGTGAACTATGACATTGGATGGAGCTCCGATCCCAGCTGTCACCTATCGGCCACCTCGCTTTGGGCTACTATCTTGACTTCACCGAGCCATCATTCAGCTATGTCAGTTTCCAACCCTATGTCCCTCTTCCAAGTCATCTTTGCCAGTGAAACCCACCTTCTTCTCGGAATGACAAAGCAGTCATCCTGGTGCCTCATAATTTCCAGCCTCCTTCACAGTGAGGGGTGGCCTAGCTGAAAGCCTCTGTATCCTCATTTCTTCCAAGTGAAAATGATCACAGCCTCTCTGTAGGGCTCGGGAAAGGTACAGCCTTGCATATGCTCGATAAGTGTGGGGAGAATTCAGCAGACTTCTGCCCTGGGCAAGTTGAACTTTTTATCTCTAGTATTCCCAGCTCCAATTGCTCTGACCCTCACTTGGTTGTTCCCGTTGCCTCAAATCTCACAAGCTCTACCCACCCCCGGCCCCCACATCCCAATAACTCTTCTCAGCCTTTCTGCGATTATTCATGGCTCCCTGCCACCCTCAGGACTCCGGAGCCAGCTATTTGGTTCCAAATCTCAGCCCACCATTTCCAGCTTCGTGTGACTTTGCAATTGCTGTCGTCTCTCTGTATCTGCAGGGGACTGGTTTCAGAACTCCCTGCAAATATTAAAACCTATGCATGCTCAAGTCCTTTATATAAAATGCTACACTATTTGCATATAACCTCCCATACCCTTTAAATCATCTCTAGATGACTTCTAACACCTCATGCAATGTAAATGCTATGTAAATAGCTGCTAGACTGTATTGCTTAGGGAATAATGGCAGTTTTAAAATATCTGCACACGCTCAATATAGATCCAAGGTTTTGAAACATATTTTGACCTGTAATTAATTGAATCTGCAGATGTGAAGCTTGCGAACATGGAGGGCTGACTTACTTAAGCAGGATGGCGGTACTTCCTAAATCCTACGCTGCAAGAGGAAAATCAGCAGTTCCTACCTCACCCCTGCCACAGTGCCCGGCACCTATCCAGGGCCCCTGGAGCTGTCACAGCTGTGGAGAGGAAAGCCAGCTCTTCAGTGTGGCCCTCCTTACCCGCTGGGACCAGAGCCGCCTCCCTGTTTGGCCCCAGCCCTTGGTGGCTTTAGTTTTCTGCCTCCCTCACAACTTGTGACTTCTGGTCTGCTGGTCCCCTGCCTGAAGCGTTCCTCTGCTCTTGTACCCTTCTTCCTTCACCTAGCCAATTCCACTTTAATGATGGAAACAAATTATTTTGTCACCTTCTCCAAGAAACTAGCCCTCACACCCTGGGCTCCCACAGCTGCCAGAGCTCATCCCTTGGAGGGATTAATAGGGTGCTGTTGGGTCTTTCTGTCTCTCACAGTCCCTGGGCTGACCCCTCCAGGGCTCATGGCCTCTCCTGCTAAGGCCCACTCAGGGGGCCTGCAGTCACTGTTGTCATGCACCTTCCAACACCAGGATGCCCAGGGCGTCCAGGTGGACAGGGCCAGTGGCTGACACTTCTCGGCTCAGCACCCACTGCCCTGGGCCTATGAAGTGCCCAGTCTCCCCTCACAGCTGTCTCTCAAGTAGACTGCTGGGATCCAGGGCTTACCACCTCCTTCAGATATTTCCGGGCGCCTGGAACCAGCTTCCTTAGCCAACGGAGCCCCTTCACAAAAGGTCAGGACAATTTACCTCTACATACTATCTTTTAAAGAGACCCAAGGAAGGTTTTCTAGGCAAAAGAAGGAAAGAGAAGGAGAGAATCTGGAAACAAGCCCTTTCTCCTGCTGTGTGACTTTGAGCTAATACCTTCCCCCATCTGGGCTTTGGATTCTACATCCTCATATCTCAACAAGAGTAGACACTATTAGATATACTACGCTAACTCCAGACAGTGGGAGAGTCTCTGTGTACTGATACAGAAAAGCCTGCAAAATAATATGTAGAGTGAAAAGAGTAAAATGTAGAACAGTGTGACATGTATCACTTTTGAATAAGAAAGATTTAAGAATATGTTTTGGTATTTACATAAACTCTGGAATGAGAACAGATACTAGTAAAAATGATTCCTTTAGGGAAGGCAACAGAAATTGGGATGGAATGAGATTTTTCCACTATGCATTTTTTATTTTCATTTTTATTTTATTTGTATGTTGCTGAGAATGGAACCCAGGACCTTGTGCATGCTAGCAAGTGCTCTACCACTGACCTTCATTCCCAGGGCCCAGATATTTTATTTTGAAACATGTGAATGCATGGTTTAATAAAGAGTAAATACTAATAGTTTGGAATTGGGAATTTGAAAAGTTACATCATGATTAAATTAGATGATGGATGGGAAGTGCCAGGCACACAGTAGGTATAAAAGAAAAGCACTGGTTGTTAACACTGTGAACTTCTAAGGTGCTACCCAGCAGAGGGAGAGGCAGTCCTGGCACTTCCTCCTGTATTGTAAACACCCAGTAGGAGCTTCCTGCTGCTCTGTAGCCTGTGTGTCAAGGTGACAAAGGAAATACTCCTATTTTAGTTACTTTCCTCATCACTGAATCTGGAATTTAAAAGAAGAGGCACATGCTTTAGAAGTTTGGCTCATGCTTTAGAAGTTTTAGTCCTTGTGTGATCAGTGGCATGGTAGAAGGGCCTGGCGGGGGAATGTTGCTTACCTCATGGTGGTCAGGAAGCCGAGAGTCAAGGAAGCACCCAGGAAGGGAGATACACACTTCCAGGTCGCACTCACAGTGACCCATCTCTTTTGACCAGAACTTACCTTCTAATAGTAAGTCAGCTGTAATGCCCAGTAATTCAATCACCTTCCAAATACATGAGGCTCTAGGGACCACTTTAGATCTAAACCATAACAGCTCCCCATAACTCCTTGCTTTTGAGGTCTTAATCATTCACAGGAGGAGCCTGGACTGGCAGCCACCAACAGCATGGTCCCTATGGTGCATTCACAAAAGATTAACGTGGAAAGGAGAGTTGTTCTGACCCAGTGGCTCTCCCATTACAAAGCTCTTTGCCTTCTCCTTTCACTAGGACACCTGGCCAGGGTCTAGAATGATCTGTTGGGTTAAGTGAAATTGGTGGTTTGAAAGTGGGTCAGGTTACTGGCACCAGAGTGACTCCTAACCTCCTTTCAATGACCATTTAAACTTGCCAATGACTCTACCGACACATAGATGACAATGTTATTTTCCCCATCTCCTTACTCTTGCATTCATTGATTTCTCCATCTAGCCTCTGACCATGAATCATGATACGTCAGCGTGAATGGATTCAGAAACTCCTAGTGGATTCATAAAGCACAGTTCTGGATTGTTTGTGGATGAAGATCATGTGGACCAGCAAACCGAAAGGGAAAAGCCATCCCAGGAGTGGGTGGCACCAACCAGTGGGCTTGTAGCTTGGATAGAATAAAGAAAGAGAAGAAAGAACGTGTTCCTGTTTTTGAAGAGCTCCATTTCTCCATCAGCTTTGAACATCGATCTCCAATTTCTTCCACCTTCCAATACAGATTCTCACTGGCAACTCTCTAGTGAGCTTCTGGGTCTTTGACCTTGGCCTGGCAAAGCAACCTTGATCTCTCTTGCGCTATGGCTTTCACTTTCTTGGGATGAGCAGCTTCTAGATCCTCTGCTTCTCCAATGTCCAGATGGCCATTACAGACTCTTCTGCCTCAGATCCCATAAGTCTACATAGTAAATCCTCTTGCATAATTATATATAATTTTATATTGATTCTCTGCCTCTAGAGAACCCTGACTACTGCCTAGCCAATCATTAGCACTTTAGTGAGAATGAAGTCTTCCCAGGCCTTATGTTGGGAAGCAGAAACATCAAAATGAATGGGGCATTGTGTCCACGCACCTAATGATCTCACAGTTGGGCAAGAGAGAAAGACCCACAAGCTGAGGCAGACAACGAATACTGAGACGGAGTGAGGATAAACTACTCAGAGCAGGAGGATCTCAGAACCAAGAGGAAACACTGCAGGCGGGGGTTTCTCAAACACAGATAGAAACATTCTTTGCGTGCTGTGGAGAAGACAGCACAGTGAAGGGCTTGGAGTGACTGAGGTACATGTGGGAGGTGGGTGGGGCGGGATGAGAGACTGTGATCTACAATGATGCATTGCGATAGGGACTGGGCACCACTTTGTAGACCACAGAGCTCAGCAGAGCAGCAAGTACCAGGTCGATTGGGACTTTGGAACAACCTTGCTGGAGGGTATGGAAAGCAGAACAAGGTCTGGAATCAGACCTTGGGCTCATCTTGGGGCATCTTTCACATCCTAGGGTCTTTTCTTTACCACTCTTCTCCTTTTATTAAGATTTTTGTTGAGCTAATTGTTGATTCATATGCAGTGATAGGAAATAAAAGAGAGATCCCCATGCATTGTGTCCATTTTCTTCGATGGTAAGATTTTGCAAAATGATTTCTTTACTATTTTTGATGTGAAGGATAAATATTGTGATGGGACACCAACGTGCTGAAAGCCAGATGCTCAGGGAGCTCTGGTGATTGTGTATCTCCTCTCCATCACTTTTCTTCTCTCTCTGTTTCTTAGGTATCATGAAACAAATTTGGAAGCCCTGTAACAACAACTCCTGAGTTCATCCTTATCAACTTTTTCTTATAGCTTCTCATCACAGACCGGGTTGCCCTTTGGGCATCCTGCTTGACATGGCCAACCCTAACACACACGAGGCCAGAAGATCAACCCACCAACAAAGCCTCAAATTTTCCTTATATGATGTAGTGCTAGTGTTGAGAAGTATGTTCCTGGTAAGGAAATACATTTCCCAGCAACCCTTGCTAGTCATGTGACCAGTTCTCTCCAATGCAATGTGAACAGAAGGATGCCTGGCTCCCTTTGTTAAGTAGCAGACAAGATATCTCCTCTTTCTCTCTGTATGCTCTTTGGATGACACCAGGATGACCTCCAAATCACAAGATGGTGGAGGAGCCCTAGGACAGAAGAGACTGGTGTCTCAGAGCAGTCACTGGAGGAAAGCTACCAAGGAGAGCCACAGACCAGGAACATGTGCCTTAAACTGTGTATGAGAGAAAAGTAACATACATCAATGTTTCAAATATACAAAAGAAGCAGAGAGTGTAGTGTAATAACTTGGCTTAGCCAGCCATTGTTCAGCTTCAAAAAACTATCACCTTTGCTATCCCCGTCCCATTTTTTAAATTGTTTGCTGAAGATTTTAACAGTAATTCCTAGACAACATGCAACAAAGAAAAACAAGACAAGAACCTAAATAAGCTTAACTGTGTCAAGCCAACAGGATGAGGGCCTGTTAGTCACAGCAGTTAGCCAGGCCGGGCCCTGGTACCTTGCCTTGGAGCAGTTAAGTAGCCTGTTTTTCTAGGCTGTACAGTGTGCACAGGAATGTGTTTGGGCTGGAAGCAGCTAGCATGCCAAGCTATCCAGCCTCTGAGAAGCCGTTCGCTTTGCTCTGGCCCAGCTGCACGCAGTCACACCTACCCATCCTCTCTCCTGGCTGCTATGTCTCATGTCCTCCTCTCAGCCCAAGGCTTCCCAGAGGAGAAGCAGACTGAAGGTGGGATGCAGAGCAGGGCATTTTGCATACTGTGCCTTTGGCCTGGGCTGGGCTGGGCTGGGCTGGGCTGGACTGGGTGTGGCAGGGCTAGGCTGTGCTGGAACAGTCAGAGCTAAAGGTATGAGTGGGAGCCAGGGGAACCAAACCTACTGTGCTTCTCATCTTGCCCCGTGCTCACGACCCTGGGGCTCAGAGGCAGGATGAAGCTCTGTGGTTAGGCTCTCCCAGTGGTTTTGAGTCCACTCAAAAAGTTCTGTGGCTGGGGGTGTAGCTTAGTGGTAGACTCTGTGTGCATGTGTGTGTGTATGAGGTCCTAGTGTGCATGAGGTCCTGGGCTCAATTCCCAGAACTACCAACAATAAAAATAAAATGCTTTGGTGTACCAGTGTGTCAGCTCCATACCTGGTGCTGAGCTGAACCATGCTTAACGACTTCCCAGTTTCTCGGCCTCCGGATTGGTCCCTTAGCCCTCTGCGTTCCAACTTCTTTAGACTGAAAACAAGCAGGGAATGTCAACTTTTTTGGGTTCAATGGAAATCAAAGTCAGTGTATGGAGAAAACCTGGTCCCCAGTGGGCTCCTGATGACGCAAAGCCATTGCTGCTTACCAATCCCTGCTGACAACAATGGCAAGTGGGGGTGGCCCAGTGAGGCTCATCCAGGGAGCAGATAAGGCTTCAGGATGCGGAGCCCCACCCTCCTGGAAGCTGTTTTGAGGGAAAGAGAAAAGGAGAATGAAGGGAGCAGCCAGGTCTGATTTTGCGTGTCAGAGGAGTAGGGGAGGGCGGAATCCTGTAATTCAGGGGCTCTTTCCTGGAAGGAGCTGAATTGGCAGCCCTTGGACTCCCTCCCTTAGAGAGTCACTTCACAGCTGTCAGGAAAAAACAGCTGCATGGTTTCCCTTCAACTTGAGGCCTGAGTCCTGTGTAAAGCAGGACAAAATATGAAAGAACATAGGACTTCCCAGGCAGGTTCTCTAGCCAGGGACAGACTGGCCTCAAAAGCTAGCATGAGATCTTGGGCAAGTCACCTCACCTCTCTGAGCTTTAGTTTCAGCATGTTTTAACTGGGGGATAACGATGTGTGTCTCACAAGGCTTTTGTGAGAAGGAAAGATAGTGTGTCTGAAGTGCCTTGCATCGTGTCTGGTACCCAGGGAGCACTTAATAGAAGGTCCTTGTGAATCACTCACCCCTAAGGCTTCACATGAAATTGCTTTCTCCTCTCGAGACACCTAGACTACGGAGGCCAAGGTTGGAGGATTGCAAGTTTGAGCTCAGCCTGGGCAATTAGCAGCTTAGTGAGACACTATCTCAAGACAAGGGGAGTGGTTGGGAAGTGTGAAGATCTTGGGTTCAATTTCCATTACCATAAAAAGAATTTCTAAAAAGAAACTTCTGAATATTCCTTGTCGCCTCTTCCCCACATCAGGCCCTCGGAATGGGCCATCCAGGTCCACAGCCTCAGATATCATGTCTGTGTCACTGGTTCTTCTCTTTAAGCTACACTTTCCTTCCCTCCAGTCTCTCCCATCTTGGGAAAGGGCATCTCTCCTCCAGCCCCCAACGAGGTCCTGATGGCTCTCCTTTCAGAATATATAGTCATCCTTCGGTATCCCACGGGGATGGATCCAGGACCCCTCGCAGATCCTCAAACCCACGGACTCTCAAGTCACTTTTGTAAATTGGTGCAGTATTTTCATACAGCCAGCCCATATTCGCCAAATACTTCACATTGTCTCTTGATGATTTAAAATACCTAATACAGTGTAAGTGCTAGATACAATTGTGCCCATGCTACATTGTTTTTAAAAGATTTTTACTATTTTTTGTTTTTGTGGCTTTTTCATCTGCTGTTGGTTGAACTTGGGGACACAGAACTGGTGGCTACAGAAGGAAGACTCTATCTGGAGTCTCTCCTGCTCCCTACCTTCACTGCCACTGCCACCACCGTGTCCTTGTCATCTCTTCTCCCTCCTGCTCTGCTGATAGCCCCTGCCCATGTTCTCCACCACCACCCTCACTCCTTCCAAACCAGCTCTGCACACTCAGTCTCACCTTTTTACTTTAACATAGGTTTCAGACCTACAGAGAAATTGTGGGAATGGCACCAGGGCTTTCCATAAGCCCTGCACTCAGCTCCTTACCTTTACCTTGTCTTTTTTTGTCTCTCTATGTATGCACTCATCTCCCATACTTGGAGGTTTCAAATTCATGAATTTCACCAGCTGTAGACTGGAAATAGTTAAAAATTATCTCTGTATTGAATATGTGCAAAATATTTCTTATAATTATTCCCTGAACTGTACAGCATAGTTTAACGGCTATTTACATAGTGTTATCTTATGTTAGGTACCGTAAGTTATCAAGAGATGATTTAAAGTAGGTGGGAAAGTGGGTGTCAATTATACACAGATACTATGCCATTTTGCAGAAGAGACTTAAGCATCATCAGATCTTGGTATCCATGGGGATATCTTCATGGAAACTGAGGGGCAACTGTATATATATTTCCTCTAAAACATGAGAGTAATTCCAGCATGATGCCCTTTTACTCCCAAATGCTCCAGTGAGACTCTGCTATAGACAAGGATGCTCTCTCAGGTGGCCAGTGTATGATGACCCCAAACAGGATTGATGCAGAACTATCAGATAATCTATACCTCTTATTCACATCTGTCTGTTGTCCTCCTCAAAAAAGCCTTGATCATGCACTGCATTTTGTGGTCACATATTGTTAGTCTCCTTTATCTTGGGATAATTCTGTGGTCTGTTTTCATTTGTCATGACCTTGGTATTTCTGAGACATATGGTCCCACTATTTTCTGCAGCATGTCCCTCAGTTTAGGCTTGTCTGAAAATGTCTCACACGGTGAGTTTGTGTTTTTAAATTTTATTTTAGGTTTTTGTGGTGCTGTGGATGGAACCCAGGGCCTTGCACATGCTAGGTAAATACTCTATCATGGAGCCACACCCCAGCTCCACAGCAGCACGCTTTTAAAGGGTGGAAGGGCTCTCACTGTTCGACTCCTAACCCTGCACTGGTCTTCATTACTCCTCGGAAAAATGCAGCTTCTCAAAAGGCCCTCTGTGTGCAGTCTTGGCTTGATTCTCCCTCTGCTCTTTCTACTCGAGAACTCTGATCTGTCCCCAGTGCTCTGGCCTGGCACTCCTCTCTAGGGGTCTTGGGAGCTTTGCAGTCTCCCTGGCCTTGACACTGTAGATAAACCTGGTGTATCCCAGCCAGGATGGGTCTTTCTATACTCAGGTTTCACCCCTTGTCTGCCACAAGTAGAGAGAGAAGGCAAGTACAGTTCTCCCAGTGGAACAAATGAGGCCTCAGGGACCAAGAGTGGGAAGTGGCCCAGAAAGAAGATGTCTTCCTATATCCTTTCCCTTAATAGAGTCGGAGGGACCCCTCAGAATGCAAACATGACAGACTGGCTTCACCAGTGGAGTCATAGGCTGCTTAGATACAGGCAGGATGGAGCTGAGGTTGTCTGTTGGGGACTAAACTTTGGGGCCAGTGGGACTATAGCCTCCTACCATAGCCACTGTCACAGCCAGCGACCTCTTCTTTATCCCTTAGCTCACTGCTAGACAACTCAGAATAAGATCTTGGGTCCCTTCTCAGATCATTCTGCTCACGGTGCCAGCCTGCCTCCAAATCCACATTGTTTCCACTGCCTGGTTGCTTCCCCACAGGACTTGGCACCGTTATCCTGGATCCAGCATTTGGTGACACATCTCCTGTCTTAGTCCAGTGATTTCCTTGACAGCTCCAGGATGCGGGTGCACAGGGGAACAGCGTCCATGGCTATAGCTGCTCAGTGTGACCTGATGCCCCGGCGTAGGTTTGTTCTTATCCAAAGACATCCTCAGAGTCTCTACAGCACCCCAAATGAGGGCCCCAAAGCTCCTGTGAATAGATCAGAGCCAAGATGCAGCATGAGACACTTCCTGCCCAAGCATTCTTTCCCTGGAAGAGCCACATCCCAGCTGGTAATCATCAGCTTGGCTGCAGGGTAGGCAGGGGCACATCAGCTTCAGACTCTTCTTAGCGCATCCTCACCCCAGCCCTATCAGGGCTAATCAATGGTCCTACGTGGCTTACCCAGTCATGGAAGAAGAAAGCTGCTCTGGGAATGACAGTCTCCAGGGATCCAGGACCACGTAGGAGGCAGCAGAGGCAGCTGTTTCACACCCTGTCACAGTGGAGGCAGTGGTTTCCTTTGGGGAACTGAGAATGTGACCTACTTCCTTATAACAAGGACTTTGCTTCAGCACTTGAATGGAAAAGGCAGGTGAAGAATGTGTTCCTTTCCATTTGAGCAAGAAAAAGATCCGTGCCGTGCTTTGCTGCACACATTGTTCTCCTGCCTGAAACACTCCTGCTCAGCTTTTCCATTTGGAAAAATCCCCTTTGTGCTTACAGACCAGCTGGAAGGACTCTCCCAAGCAGAATTTCTGTGACCTCTTCATGAAGAGCCGCTCACACGGGTCAAAGTCAGAACCTTCTGAGTTGGAGATTAGTTTGATTAGAATGAGAAAAGATTAGTTGGTTTTGAACACGCCTACATCTTCAGCCCCTAACCCGGTGAAAGCCATGCACTGGGTGCAGCACTGCGCTCATTAGCTGCGTATGGTGGGCAGCTGTATAAGGTGGATTCGACTTTCTGAGCCTCTGTGTCTTTATCTGACAGCCAGACTGTCTCATTATACAAAGATGTAAAATAAGTTGCAGCTGGAAAATGACCAGTATATTTCCCTCTACTATTTACAGGATCAAATTTAAGTGAGTGCATATATGTGTGTATTTATCTCAGAGCAGTCAGCGTCTGGCACACAGTAATTACCCAATAAATAGGGGTTATTTAATTTATTATCATTGCTATTCCAATATTTTTTCCACCACCTCCAGGCTGATCACACTACAGTATACAGTTCTTGTCCCAATCTCTGATCATAGGTCTTCCTAGAATAGGTGCTAATAAAATGTTAACAGAAGGAACACTAAAATGAATTAGGAGGTGATTTTATACCAAATTTTGGTGCCTAGAACCAAATCTTGAAGCCATTCCTACGCAAAACCATTGCTACTAGTGAGTAGCATGTTATTGCAATCATTTGGGTAGTGGGCCGAGAATGTTCCACAGTAACAATGCTTTCATAACTGTAATCTCAGTTGTTTCACTGGGGTAGGTAATGCAGAAGTATACTGCATCACTCTTTTTAGTTTTGAATTTATTTTTTGAGATTAAGCATACTGATTGACAAGCAGAAATAGTCCTTGCTTACTTCTTGGACTTCCAGTTAAAACTGATTCTTCAGTTTTCAGGGACAAAATAAAAAACAAAATAAAATCAAAAGTCACAAGCTGCAGTTGAATTCTTCTGTTACCTTCTTTAAAAAATTTTTTAATTTGATATCAAGGCAATGAGCAAATCCTATAGAAAGACACTTTTCTGACAACCCAACAAAACCCAGAAATAAGAACCTAGGTATCAGAGCAAAATTATTAATCAAAACAATGCTGCTGAAAAAAAAGTAAGCCAAAATTCTCATAGCTCATTAGAGAAGATCTTTAAACAAAGTCAGAAATTTAGGATCAGAGTTACAGTGCTGTATATAGGTTAAAGAAAATGGATTAATTAAAAATACTCAACTTGTTCACCTTGGGAATATATTAGGTTTTTTCCTACTCCAACAGAGGAAATAAACACATGGGTAGTTTTGGAATTAAAAATTTCCTTAAGAAGAAGACAAGATGGCTGATCAGTTAGCAACAGAATACAAAGCCTCCTGGAAGAAACAATTCATATGCCAGAATAAAACACCTTGGAGAGACCCAGACAGAGGGAGATGGATCCTCTTGACACAGGAAGAAATTAAAATGTAAAAAAGCTTGTCAAATACTTTGGGACTACAACTGAAATAGCTAAAAACTTTGGGACACATTGTTTTCATGATGACCCGCCAAGTTTGCAATGGCTTGAATCCGCGCCGGCAGGCAGAGCCGCCCAAACTCGTTCTGCCTCCACTCACAGGAAGCACAGCAGCGCTGAAGTCGGAGGTTGGTGAGTCCAATGGAGAGTGGAGCCAGTGAAAGGACCTTCATTAATCCACTGTCAATGCTGGGCATGAGACACCCCGCCACAGGAAGGGTGCGACCAAATGGGCGACATGTTGGAATAAGGCAGGAGGAGCCTGACATGGGAGTGACAGTGACTTCAGTTGGTTGCTCCCTCCCCAGAGCAGATTCCTGGGATTTGCTTGGACTGGGCTGTGCCCCTGGCCAGGACCCAATGAGCTGTCCCAAATCGATTCCCTGTGCCTACCAAGTACTAACCTGGTGAAGGCACCTGAAGTTTGGCTGGCTTGGTGGGAAGGGGCAGGCATAGGAAGCTGCTGTTTATACCTTAGTGACAAGAGCAGGCAAGAGAGGCCATAGGTCCCTCGCCAGTGTGCTTCGGAGGAAACGTGGCAGACAGGGAAGGGGGCTGGGACCTACACTGTAACTTGTGTGGAGGAAGCCAGGACCATGACAGGAGAGAGAGGCAGGAAGAGGCCCCCAACCCAGAACCCTGAGAGCACTGATCCAGGAGAGGGAAAAACAAGGGAGACTTGAGGGCGGCAAACACACAACATCAGACATGGCTTCAATGGACATTAAGAGATATCTTTCGGACCTTGTAGATGAGCTCAAAACTGAAATATTAAATCAGGTAAAGCAGGATATGAGTAGAGTAATAAAAGAAATGCTCTCAGGAAGCATCTCTCAGGATGATACAGACAGAAGAAGGGAGGAACACAAAAAAAGGAGAGAAACACTCAATAAAGAATATAAAGAAAATATAGAATACATGAAGCAGATTCAAACAGACTACCAGGAAATTAAAAACTCCATTGAAAGCTGGCAAAAGGCCTTAAAAGAAACTAAGGATAGACTATCAAAACTTGAAGACAAGTTTGCAATGTGTGATCATGAAAGGAAAGATCTCTTAAAAATAACAAGGAAACAGGCAGTAACAATACAAAGGCTAGAAGATGACAAGAGAATCTACAATTTAAGAATAAGAAACATGAATGAAGAAGCAGGAATACATACAGGCGAATTACAAAGG